>JAZGLO010001495.1:290000-720000 GCA_036873155.1 Biomphalaria sudanica
CGAAAAGAGATATCTTGATTAGAGAACAAAAAAGAAAAAACATTTCAAAAGGACTTTAGTAGTAGTGAATAATTATTTATTATTTCTAATAACAATAGACAGGACACAGAAGTAGAAAGTAGGTTTTAGAAAGATGATGCGATAAACTGAAACACTAGAGCACAGGCCAGGTCTTTGAACTCAACCTTTAGTCCAACACTCACATATCAGTGTCATACCTGAGTCTTCATCATAATACAAGCGTTAGAAATAATTACTTGTGAGATGTCTTGAGAAGAAGTGCGAGCACAAGTAGGCGAGGCTTTAGAACAGTGGTTCCCAACCGTTTGAGGGCCAGGAACCATTTAGGCTCCAACTTTTCAGCATATGTGTCACGGACCGCATCGCCTCAACTAAATAATATTAAATAATAGAAAAGTCGTGTAGTCAAATGATGTTAATCCTATACCGTTTTAATTATGCTATGAAGTCAGAATTTTTGAGCGGTCGAATATCAATGCCTAACGCGTCGGAAATGGTCCGTGTGCCGTAATTTGAGCATCACTGCCTTAAAACAGAAATAGTCTTCAGAGAATGGCTGGTGCAATAACTTCCGGACAAAGTTTTCCAGACGAAGCCTGACGCCCAGAGAGGGAAGAGGTATTTTCTTACTGGAAGGTCCTGGTAGCGTACCACATGAAACTGAGCTCATTGCATTTGGTGAGGATGAAAGAAAGATACAGCAACCATATCGCAATGCCCATAACGCTTCTCAAAGAGGCAGTTTTCCCGTATTGGCGAAAAATCTTGTGGCAGTTGGGAAATAGCGGAAGAAAATGAGATGGTCTCACTAGGATAAACGGCGTTGAGTCTCTCTCTCTCTCTCTCTAGTGCATCAACTTGGAACCAGTTCTTACAGGACATTAATATGACTTTCATTCAGGATAATGAAGAGGATACTTATTATTGGTGCTGGGTCTAAAAGAGATAATCACCAACTCATTGGCCTCCTTCAGTCGTAGGACGACTATGGTTCATCTCAGAGCACACTTCCTCATGTGGCTGTGGAGCCCTATTTTGGAGAGACACTCCCGACCACAGATAGCGCAAGTTAGGGTCCCCTTGGCTTTTGCTTCGGTGGAAGTGGAGCTGGCCGTTTTTTGGTTTGTGCGTTTTTCTTCCTGGGCTGAGACCCATGTACTTTCACTGTCCATAGCTTTCTTTGTCACTGTCTCTCTCCACCTGTTGCGGTCTAGAGCTATGTCTTCCCAATTGTCAGTATTGATGTTCACTGATTTGAGGTCGCGTCTTATTACATCTATGTAACGGAGATGGGGGCGACCAGTTTTTCTTGTGCCAGTCGCGAGTTGACCATAGAGGATGACTTTCGGGATGCGCTTGTCCTCCATCCGGCGAACATGTCCAAGCCAGCGCAAACGGCGTTGTCTGAGGGCTGTAAAAATGCTGGGAATACCTGATCGCGCAAGGATCTCAGTATTGCACACTTTTTCTTTCCATGTGACATTCAAGATCCTACGGAGACATCTCAATTGTTAACACAACCGTCGCCATATAAAAATGTCCACTTAGTGATTAATAAGCCAGCCAACGATCTGTGCCCCACGAGTTACTCGTAAGAGAACTGTGACAGAATGGCGAAGAAGAACACTACAAGGAGAATATCTCGACATGATGCTCCCAGTCCACAACAGTCTACCTGCCATTATCTCCGCGACACCTCCTCATTCAAAGTGACAAAGGACAATGTAAAGTAAATATTTAAATACCATTACACATTTTCAACTGTCTCTTCTGCCAGTTACTTTTTTCTATGCAAGTGCGGGCAAAATGGAGCCTGAGTTGATCTTTATAGCGCTTACGAATGTCCCCTCTATTACGCTGTCCTCCTTTACCCTAAGGTCGCCAAAAAAGATTGCATGCGGGATGAGTCTCGTCGACCCAGAGCAGCTATCAAATGGTTAGTAGTGTTTCCATACTATCCACTCCGGCCTCCAGCAGAACGTGGTTAGTTATAAGGTATTCCTACCAGCGTATGACTATTGTGGAGCGAATGCACTTTTAATGGGACACACATTTGAGGCCGTTGCTTAAGAGAGGGGCAGAAAAGTATAGACTTAAATAGATCCCCGGCGAACAACGGCTTCGTCGCATCAAATGTGGAAAAAACATACAGGTCGTAACTGGGTTAGCGCAGTCGTGGGGAACACTGCGTTCCTCCTTAGACTTTGGACTTGAAGACATTGCTATTAATACTATTATTACAAATTAGCTAAACGTGATCAAATGGGAGCATATTCTAAAGATGACAATCATTAAATCAGATTTACAAAGACACACTAAGCTCATGAATTGAGAAATTCGTTTACGACTGCAATCGTTTTAGAAATGGTCATGAAAGTGTGCTACCGTTGACAGGGCACCCAAACAAAGATGCTATAATATCGTATGCTGAAAGATACAAATGTCACGCCAAACGTGATTACGTTCAAGCAGAAAGCAGAAATGAAGTCGCAATCAGATGTTTCTGGTTTCTGAGAGGCAGCATCTGCTACAGATGTTTAACTGTCGGCCACACTCCGCTGCGCCCTCTCGCGTCACGCTTGCGGTTCAAAGGGAGCTAAATTCTACCTTGTTACATCTTAGTGGTTGAGTCCCTTTTATCCACCAGGCAAAGAGGGAAAGTGGAAATCGGAAAACGAGTTTCCAAGCGATAGGTAAAGGCTGTGTTGTGTTTTGATACGGCTAGTTTGTTTGGTTTGTTTACGACATTAAGATAATTGGATGATGACGACATCAGATGGGATTTTTTAAAATGGAAAGACAAGTATCACTTAGCTATATATTAAGAGTGAAGAGAGAACATGGGAAGGAGACAGAGAAAGAGAAAGAGAGAATGAGAGAAAGAAAGAGATCAAAAGAAGGATATGGAGAGAGAGAGAGATAAAGAGGTCAGGAGAGAATGAGAGAGCTAGAAAGAGAGCGAGATGAAAAGAGATGGAGCGGAAGATGGATACAGAAAGAAAGTGAAAACAGAAAAGATAGAAAATAGATAGAAAATGAGAATGCAAAAAAAAAAAATAAAGAAAGAAATAGAGAAGGAGAAAGGGTAAGAAAGAGAAGGAGAGAAAACGAATGTCTCGAAAAGAAATATGAAAATTTAGCGTTGAAAAAAACTAAGAAAATAAAGACAATATTGATATATATAAAAGCAAGGGAGAAAGAGAAAAAGAAAAAAAAAAGAGAGAAAGAGAGATCTTGTTAAGATAATTGAGCATGTGTTGTGCTCTGTTTGGATTTTCATCTATGGCGGAAAACTATAAATAGCTTATCTATTTGGCGTATCCGGTGTAGAAAATTAAAAAAAATAGGAAGCGTTAATTTATCTATTATAATCTTTAAACATTGCAAGCTATAATCTAGTTTTTGTATCACTGGAACTGTACCATTCTAGTTTGACTCGCACGTGGCGGAAGAAGCTTCAAGGGAAGAGGGAAATGTAAAGAATGATGGAGTCTGTTGGCACCAAGTCAAAGAAGAAACTAATTACTCACGATCAATGAAATGGAAATAGTCATAAGCAGAGGCTTAAAGTTTTTTTTAAGTGAGTTCCCTGAAGCGTCCTGTATCGTCTTCTGTTTCTCAAGTCCCGACGGAACACCGAGAGCAGGGATCAGTGTATTCTAAGTGGAGATTCTTGTACATAAAGGCATTTCTATAAATAGCCCCAGTTTTTTTTTTTGTGATGTATCCGGTGTACAGAATACAGAAGTATTTGACACGGGTGGATGCCTGGTCGTGTGATGCGCACTCTTGACTGTCGTTTCGAGAGTCCCGGGTATGAACATTGTCAGCCGCCAGGATGAAATAATTTTCAACTGAGAAGGAAAGCTCGAAATATCTTTAAAAAAATGAAATTCATTCGGGATTTCTTTGTGTCTGTTTCTGTGTGTAAGCCATGTTGTTTCTGTATATGCGTCTGCTTGTGTCTGTAAATATATCGGCGTTTCTGTATATGTTGTCTGATGTTTCTGTATATGTTGTCTGATGTTTCTGTATATGTTGTCTGATGTTTCTGTATATGTTGTCTGATGTTTCTGTATATGTTGTCTGATGTTTCTGTATATGTGTCTGTTTCTTGCTTTCTCACTCTCTCTTGTATTAGGTCTACACCCGCCTTTTTTTTAAGCCTCTAATGTCCATTTGTAAATTAAATACTCCCCCCCCCACTTCTTAATCCTCCATCTCTCTCCCTTCTCTTACCTTCTCCCCCTCTGTCTCTGCCTTTCTCTCTTCTCCGTCTATCCTTTACCTCTCTCTCTCTCCCTCTTCTCTCCCATTTTCTTTCTTTCTTCCTCTTTCCCTCCCTGTCTCTCTCTCTGTATCTCTCTCTCACTGTATCACTCTCTCACTGTATCTCTCTCTCACTGTCTCTCACTGTCTCTCTCTCTCACTGTCTCTCTCTCATCCAATCGTGTCCTTCCTCACAGCTCTCCCATCTAGCGCCCCTCCCCATTACTCAGCGAATGAGTTCACACCTTGCAGGCGCTTGCTGACCACACATATACAAGAGCCTCCATTGTCCTCTACAAATAAACAACCTGATACTCCCAGCCCGACGATACTTTGTATCATGTTAGGGTGGAATGATACTGAATCAATTAACAACTTGATACTCCCAGCCCGACGATACTTTGTATCATGTTAGGGTGGAATGATACTGAATCAATTAACAACTTGATACTCCCAGCCCGACGATACTTTGTTTCATGTTAGGGTGGAATGATACTGAATCAATTAACAACTTGATACTCCCAGCCCGACGATACTTTGTTTCATGTTAGGGTGGAATGATACTGAATCAATTAACAACTTGATACTCCCAGCCCGACGATAATTTGTGTCATGTTAGGGTGGAATGATACTGAATCAATAAACAACTTGATACTTCCAGCCCGACGATACTTTGTGTCATGTTAGGGTGGAATGATACTGAATCAAACATTTCCATTGAGATGTTGAAAAAAAAATCATTTTTATTGGCTTAAAGGAATAAGTGAACTAAAATATGAGAGGGAAGATGACTTTAATAGACTCCAGGAAAACATCGGTATTGTCTATGTCACGATTGACAATTTATGTAGGTCACAGTTGGGTATGCGTGGTCATGTAAAATTCTGCACTTTCCTCTAACTTCGGACTCGAAACTATTTACTTTATTATTAATATGAAAACAATAATTAGTTCATGTGTTCGCCATGACCTACAAATACCGATTCGCTGTGAACTGGAGTGTGATTGAAGTACCAAGTGTAGTATATATTGTCTATTTGAGAGTAAACTGCTCTTGTATTTGGTGTGTATGAACTAAGGGAACGCCTGATGAATTAAAGGACAGAGACACGTGTCATTATTGAGTGGTGAGAACAAGTATATAGAACTTAGTTGCTGAAACATGCTGAAAGTAATGGAGCCAAAATGAATGAATTAACGAATACTTTTATAGGGCGTGGTTGGATTAACTGTCTGGAACTACATCTCAACAATTCTATTCAACAACAGGCAGTAAACTCTCTGTTTCACAAAAACCACAAGCAGTTAACTCTCTGTTTCATTTTAGAACAACAAGGCAGTTAACTCTCTGTTTCACAAGAACCATAAGCAGTTAACTCTCTGTTTGACAAGAACAACAAGCAGTTAACTCTCTGTTTCACAAGAACAACAAGGCAGTTAACTTTCTGTTTCATTGGAGAACAACAAGGCAGTTAACTCTCTGTTTCACAAGAACCACAAGCAGTTAACTTTCTGTTTCACAAGAACCACAAGCAGTTAACTCTCTGTTTCACAAGAACAACAAGCAGTTAACTCTCTGTTTCATTGGAGAACAACAAGGCAGTTAACTCTCTGTTTCATTGGAGAACAACAAGCAGTTAACTCTCTGTTCACAAGAACCACAAGCAGTTAACTCTCTGTTTCACAAGAACAACAAGCAGTTAACTCTCTGTTTCACAAGAACCACAAGCAGTTAACTCTCTGTTTCACAAGAACAACAAGCAGTTAACTCTCTGTTCACAAGAACCACAAGCAGTTAACTCTCTGTTTCACAAGAACAACAAGCAGTTAACTCTCTGTTTCATTGAAGAACAACAAGGCAGTTAACTCTCTGTTTCACAAGAACCACAGGTTCTTTATGTACCAAGTTTCAATTTGAAAAGTTCATTGATTCTGGAAAAGAGGAGTTCACAGTTCTGTTGTTTCTTCACTTCGATCCCAGGGATACTATTGGTTATTGGGTCATTAGTTTTAACGTTTGAAAGTACCAGGACATATTAACACACAAAAAATCGGTTCTCTAATGAAAACAATGCAGACCACATGTGAATGAATTAGACAACACACATAATGTTGAATGATGCTATGTGCATTTAGAATAGCTATGCCAGCGATGGCTCTAGCCCTTGAATTCATTACAGGGGGGGGAAGCAGAGGGAATGGGGAGTTCAGCAGAGGGAATGGGGAGTTCAGCAGAGGGAATGGGGAGTTCAGCAGAGGGCGTGTTTCCCACCAAGTTATTGCTGAACGGAAAAAAAAACATGAGCTTCTTGAGGCGAACGCCAGCGCCACCTTCATTACCCACGCACTAATTAAAGGTAAAGTCAGGTATGCAGCACTATTCCTTTTTTTTTTGGTTATATTTCTCCCTCTCTCTTTCTTATTTCCCTCTCACTTTCTCTTATCTTTCTCTCTCTTGTTTCTCTTTTCCACTATCTTCTCTCAATCTTAGTCTTTCTCTCTCTCTCTCTCTCTCTCTTCCCCTCTCATTATCTATTCCTCTTTATCTCTTAATCTCACACTCTCTCTTCTTGTCTCTCACTCTTTCTCTCTTTAATGCTATCTTTTTTCTCTCTCCTCCTCTCTCTATCTGTCTCTCTCTTTCTGTCGACCTCTCTCATTCATTCTTTCTCTCTCATTTTCTCTACCCCTCTTTACTTTATTATATCTCTCTCTCTTTCTCACTAAATCTCTTCATGTTTCTCACTCCTGCTCTCTGTTACACTATCTCTCTCTCTTAAGATATTTCTCATCCTCTTTTTCCATCTCTCTCTCTCACTCTCTCTCTCTCTCTATCTCTCTTACACTCATTCTCACGTCGATAGCTTGTTAGGTCTGTACTGAGAAGACACTTCTATTGATATTTATTGAAAGCTGTGAAGACATTCTTTGTGAATAAGTCTTGCAGATAACTCAAGAAGATACTTTTAAGGGTTAATCCATTTCTTTGTCCAACAGCTAACGAGCAAGTGTATGTTACTAGCCCAACGATTAATGCACTTTCTGACCCCTGTTAAATTCAAAGTATTTTATTTCAATGTTCATAGTCTGGACCAGACTGAATGTACGAATCGGCCCTAGCATTCCTATACAATCCGACCCACAAATTGCATGATACCTGATTGTCATACATTCATACCTGTCCCCATAATTCATTTGGCGGTGATCCCACGACAAATAGGATGTGAGCCCACCTGGAATTCGTTCCAACGCCCGCATGACCAGCCCTGTTCCGGTCATACATGTCTTTGAGTCCAGAGTAAAGATATCCATGTCAGGACTGCCATGATTGTTCTATGGCTCAGCCCCCACGTCATAGGATGTTGGTGAAGGTAGCTCTTGCCTTCAAAGATTAGGAGAAAGTCTTGCTGTAGATAAGGAATATAATAATTTATTTGTTAGAGTCGTTTGTCGTTTTTTTTTCTTCTATTCCGTTGGCCAGTGTGTTTGTTGGTGAGCGAAATAGACAGACAGACAGACAGATAGATAAATAGATAGATATATAGATAGATAGACAGATGGACAGATAGATAGATAGATAGATAGATAGATAGACAGACAGACAGACGGATAGATAGATAGATAGACAGACAGACAGATAGATAGATAGATAGATAGATAGACAGACAGACAGACGGATAGATACATAGATAGATAGATAGACAGACAGACAGACAGACAGATAGATAGATAGATAGATAGATAGATAGATAGACAGACAGATAGATAGATAGATAGATAGATAGATAGATAGATAGATAGATAGACAGATAGATAGATAGATAGATAGATAAATAGATAGATAGATAGATAGACAGACAGACAGATAGATAGATAGACAGATAGACAGATAGATAGATAGATAGATAGATAGATAGATAAATAGATAGATAGATAGATAGACAGACAGACAGATAGATAGATAGACAGATAGACAGATAGATAGATAGATAGATAGATAGATAGATAGATAGATAGACAGACAGACATATAGATAGATAGATAGACAGATAGATAGATATATAGATAGATAGATAGATAGATAGATAGATAGACAGACAGACAGATAGACATATAGATAGATAGATAGATAGATAGACAGACAGACAGACAGACAGACAGATAGATAGATAGATAGACAGACAGACAGACAGACAGACAGATAGATAGATAGATAGACAGACAGACAGACAGACAGACAGATAGATAGATAGAGAGATAGATAGATAGATAGATAGATAGATAGACAGACAGACAGACAGACAGACAGATAGATAGATAGATAGATAGATAGATAGATAGATAGATAGATAGATAGATAGATAGATAGATAGATAGATAGATAGATAGATTAGAGAGAGCAAGAAAAAGAGAGAGAAGAGAGATAGCAAGGAAAGAAAGAAAAAAAGAAAGATGGCGAGGGAAAGAAAGACAGAAAAAGAAAGAAAGAAAAGTGAAAGCCAGAACAAGAGAGACTACATTGCACTCAAAGCCTTTCAGGGTCGTTCCTCCCATTAGAAATAATAGAATAGAAATGATAAAGATGGCCGTCAAGTATCTAGTACAACAGAAGTGCCGGCAGAATAAAAGAGTTATAGCTTACAAGCAGGGAAGAATTAATGTATCGGTTCTTGCCTACATATTTCAAAAGTAACAACATCGCCCCAGGGAGAAAAGAATGATCCAATGATGAAGCTGGGTTATTATTTATATCTTCTTAGCCATAGATTTCTTGATTTTTTAAACTTAGCAATTTATAAACTGTTTAATTACTACACCTGGAACTGTGCATCATCTTCTAACTTTCTTTTTTTTTTAACGACTATTCTGGCACGACTCTGGAAAACACTAATTACTTCTCTCTCCATAAAAAAGAATCTTCGCATCGGAATAGGAAGCTATTTATATTGTGGTGATCTTCCCTTGATTGTAGAATAACGCCCATGCCCTATATATGATGTGTACTAAGCATTGTATTTGGTACATTTCTCTATGTTATGCAGAGGATAAAATTGACTCAATGTTGATGAAAGTGAATATAGACACACACACAGAGACACACACACACACAAACTTCAATAGGACAATAGGGAATATACAGCTCCTCCTTCTTCGTCTAATTTCCAATGAATACAGAATATTACTTTAAAGTCTGTTCATCGCATTAAAAAGCCGGCCACACACATTACATGGGGAAGTTGTCTGTATTTGCCCATTTAGCCAGTCCGCCCCTGCTCGTATGGTATTTAAAGATCAAATCAGATGTCAAGTTGATTTAATTTCTCTTTTTTTAAATAAATATTTTACTAAAGATTAGAAAAAAAAAAAAACTTGCTCAAATATTCTTTATAGAAGCTTTCAAAACCTTTTGAAATTTGGTTCCTAGAAACCTTTAAGCTCTGAAAGCGCTGTAATTGCCTTTAAACCATCACGCCTAATTCTGAGGCTTCTCTTTGATGTTATGCCCTACAGACCTGTAGTCCGTATGCCAGAAAATCGCCTTCCCAAACGACATTTTTTTATAGCAGCTGTGTACTAGAAAGCGTTCGCAGGGGAGTCAACATAAGCCATACAAAGACACACTTAATAGCTCCCTCATGGAGGGTTATATCGACGTTCACCACTGGGAAATACGCTCCTCATGGCGTGAAGCCGCGAGTGTCGGAGTTTCAAGATACGAGGCAAGGACAATGGCCAGTATGGTATAACGCAGAGCCAACAAAAAGCTGAGAGAAGAAGCAGGCTTTAGCATGACGTCAATAAGAAAAATAGGGTGCGTGGTGGCTGAGTGGTTAAGCGCTTGGCTTCCAAACCTAGGGTCGTGGGTTCGAATCTCAATGAAGTGTGGGAATTCGAATTTCAATTTTTAAGGCGCCCCTGAGTCCACCCAATTCTAATGGGTACCTAACTTTAATTGGTGAAAGTAAAGGCGGTTTGTCGTTGTGCTGGCCACATGACACCGTGCTCGTTAACCATTGGCCAAAGAAACAGTTGACCTTAACATCACTGCCCTATAGATCGCAAGGTCTGAAAGGAAGACTTTACAATTAGTAGAAATGAAGCCATTAGATGAGTGCTGATGAATCTTGGTGTGCTGCTGCTAGTTATGTAACGATTTCTGTTAAGTTGATGTCAAGACCTGCTTAATAGACACTACTTGGAAAATAGTGTTTTTTTGTGTTGTTTTTTTGCCCTATGCTGGCTGGTTTGCATTGATTCTGAACAAGCTCACTTAGACCATAGCTAAAAATAGTTCGTCATTTACAGTGTAGCCGAAATATTCATATGAAATATAAAATACTGTGAAAACGGATTTACCCGATTTGTTAAAAACTTTCGTTCTTTAATAGAGATATATTTAGGTGTTTTTTTTTTAGGGCCTTCCGGTTGTAGGTGGGACATCAAACATACTTTACGCTCTCTGCAATGATTTAATGAACATTTATGCCAAGTTTTATTAAGATTTGTGAAACGGTTTTGATTTCTATGTGGGACATACATGCATTCCATGCATACATATAGCCTATACGCCTTACTTTCTACTTTGTATATGTATACATAGCTGCTACTAATTTTCCATGATAGAACAACTCTGTTACTAACGATTTATGATAACTCTTTGATATAGGAGTTATAGAACTGTCCTCTCTACATTTTTCTCAGGCCTAATATTTGTTTTCCTTTTTTTTTTTTTTCAAATACGGAGTTGGCAGCACAAGGCAGTAGAGGGAGATCATCAACATGGAAAGAATTTTCCAATTTCATCACTGTGATTTATGAAAGTTGTCAGCGGTACATTTATCTCCCCTTTGCTTTTGTCTGTTCTAATCTTAGGAGTCATGGGAGACAAGGCGCGAGAACCTAGAATCACAGCAGACGTTCCTTTTTTTTTCCCTCTTTTCTCTCTTCGAGTTCAGCGCCTTTATTAATTCTTAGAAGCAATTCAATTCCCGCCAAGGTCAACTGACAGGCTGTCTTCTTGGCAGACGTTAATATGACATTTAATTAAATTATAAAGAAATCAAAGAATCCTTTAGGAGAATTGATACAAATAGATTCCCTGTGGTAGACTTAACGCTGGAGAGAATCAATTAATACATTAATACAACCAAGAATAGTCTTCTTAATGAAAAGAGTGTCGAAGATTTACTCATTAAAAACCATCTTAAAAACATTATACAGAATCAAATATCAATTACATATGATGCATATCAAACAAAATAAGTAAATGCTGGTTAAATAATAAATTAAAGAAACTTTGAAACAGTGGCGTAGTTAGGAATTTGCCATCATTTGGGGGCCGGAGGGGGGGCTTCACCTCTTCGAGGGCCCCTGCATTTAATATTTAATAATAATAATAATTAATATTTAATGTAAAAAAACACTCATTTGGGGGCCCCCCTAGAATGGGAACACGGGTTATGTTCAAATTATCCCCTCAATTCCCAACCCTAGCTACGCTTCTGCTTTGCAAAGAGAAGGAATTGTATATATATTGAAGCTCAACATTTTCTCATCAACACAGGAACGCCATCTCGGTCTTTACACATTTTCATTGGTTTTCAAAATTCAGGTTTTAAAAAAAAAGTCTTTGTTTTTTTTTTTTTTGGCTGTTGTAAGTTAACTACTTTTAAGGACAAGATCGATACTAGTGTCAGGTCGACTAACTACCTGACCAGACTCGTCTGTTCCACATAACAAGATTTTTTTTGTTCCCCCAAGTGTTGTAGAACTATCAATGCTTGAATACATTCGTGTTCGCTTCAAAACCTTACCTCGTGTGGAACTAAACCACTTATTGATTAGTTTGGAAGAATGATTATTAGATTTCCATGTTTGTTTGTTTATTTGTTTGTTTGTTTCACCCATTCCCTTTAAGCCCTGGTACGTGAGGGGGGTAGGGGGAGTTGTGGATCCATGTCAGACATGACGGAAGCTTCGTTCGCCACTTAAATGCAATGCAGCCAGAATTTCCGGAGTCTGGTTTTAATGCACATGCCTTTGTTGCCGAGGGATTCTCAAAATTTTCCCCACCAATAGCCCATCAAGAGATTTTTTAGCGTCAGAAATATGTTATGAATATTTTATTTTTAACTTCTGAAACAAACTTACTAGAGTGAAATTCTAGATAGATAGATAGAAAGATAGATAGATAGATAGATAGATAGATAGATAGATAGATAGATAGATAGATAGATAAATAGATAGATAAATAGATAGATAGATAGATAAATAGATAGATAGATAGATAGATAGATAGATAGATAGATAGATAGATAGATAGATAGATAGATAGATAGATAAATAGATAGATAGATAGATAGATAGATATGCTTTGTAGCCACGATGTCCAGTCCAAGGTGATAATCATATCTCATTTATAAGATCAACAATAAAAACACTTTGAAATTGATATATGGAAATAGATAGCTGTATCTATCCTATACTCTTAAGCGAGCAATTCTCGTGTGTATGTAAGTATTCATATTATATTTAAATTTTATTTCGAAAACGGCTCTAACGATTTTCTCTAAAAATTTCAAGGCATAAGTATATAAATGAGAATTTTTTTTAAAACTCAATTGGCCACATTGCGAAAACTCAAGGTCGACCGTTATATTAATTTAAAACATGTTTCATTATCGGAAACATTTTGGCTACACATATTTTATGAATGAAAGTAATTTGAATGACGTCAAGGGAAAAGAAAAACTTACATCGCCTACGTCACTATATTTACAGCAAGAAAGGAAAAAACACGTGACACCACTTACGTCACTGGCTTACAGCAGTACACTAAAACATTTCTTTGCAAACACGTTTTAATGGAATCTATTTGACTAATTAAACATTTGCACACCTTCCTCTTGTATGCTCTGTTAAGTATTAACCTTTTCACCAAACTAAAAGAAACACATACAGCTCTCCGCAATTATAGTGTAGACAATTTATAAATCACGCAAAAAACAAACAAACAAACAAACAAACAAAACAAACAAACAAACAAACAAAACCCTAAACAGACCTCGGCGAAGTTTATTTCAGTTTTTTCCTTCTACAATAAATCAAAAGTGTTTGTGAGAGTGGTCGGTCTTTGACAAAACCAAAGTTCGTATCTATTTCCTAGAGTGAAAATAAAATAAAGGTATAGACCAGTGATTACCCAAAGTGGTCTATATAGACCCCCAGGGGTCTATGAAGACCTCCAAGGGGTCTACGAAAGTGAAAAAACAAATTGGGGTCTATGAGATTCCACGGGGGTCTACGATAGTAGATTTCATCAAAGCAGGTCGTGACTTTAATTTTTAAATCTCATTAATGTAGTTCTTCACACTAAGATATAATTTGTACCTAAGTTAATTCTTAAAATATCTATCCTGCTATTGTTGTATTTAATTTCAATATTTATTTAAATAACTTAATTTTGTCTGCATTTAAGTAATGTTTAGCAAAAAGAAATGTAAACTGTATAGCGGCTGATTAGTTAAAATTGTTCATTCCTTCTTTGTCAAAAAAGCCAATTGCCTTTTTTATGAATATATGAAACAAATTGCGCTGGAGGATCAACTGAGACAAATGTCACACTGATAAAAAGATAAAGATTTGAAACACTTTCGAACAATCAAAGATAAAGTTCAAAATCTCTCTTCGACATCATAAAGAGAAGATGATGGTTTGTGGACGTCTTATAAGATCCTTTTACTTATAACAAAATAGGGAGCGCGGTTGTAGTGGTTAAGCGGTTAGCTTCCGAACCACGTTTTCTGGGTTAGAGTCTCGATGAATTTTGAATTTCAGGATTTTAAGGGCTGTCGAGTCCACCCAACTCTAATGGGAACCTGACTTGAGTTAAGAAATGGCAAGGCATTTGGTCGTTGTGCTGCCCGCATGACACCCAGCTAGTTAACCGTTGGCCAAAAAAACAACAACAAAAAAACAGATGACCTAAACATCATCACAAGGTGTGAAAAGGAAACTTTACTTTTTTGGGGGTCAAAATACGGAAAACACCATAGATTGATTTTTACCAGCCGTTGTAGTTTTAAAAACTGTTTTGCACAAACCCACATCTGATATTATGAAAAGAATTTCTTTAAGCAACAATACAGTTCAAAGTCACTTCGGTGGCATGAGTTATAAAATTAAAAGTTTCTAATGTAGTTCGTTGCAAACGACATATATGAAGTTTGGGATCAGCAGCGTCACAGGTTCTGACAGGGTGTAGTGATGTGTGCTGCAAAACTGCATAAGGGTCGCCGGCTCCTTATTTTTCCTCAGGGTTGACCCACCTAACCTTTCCCAAGTTTGAGTATATTTGTAAGGCAGACATGATTTTAATTCAGTTTTACTTCTGCTAGGTGGGTAGCTAGCCAAGACTAATGAGCCCTTTGTCACGTCCCTAGTGACACCTCATTGTTTACAAAATGAGGACATTGTACCTATCTCAAATCAGGTCAGCGTACCCACGCTTAAATGCCAAAAAAAACACAGATTAAAACTTAGTTCAAGACTACATCAGGGAAACAAAATTAACATAGCTTAAATTACAAAAACAGTTCCTAGTGACACCTCGTTGTTCACAGAATGGGACATTGTACCTATCTCAAATCGGGTTAGCGCGCTCGCGCTTTAATGCCAGAAGGACGCCGATTAAAACTTGGTTCAAGGCTACAGCAGGGAGACATAATTGGCGTAGGTTAAATTACAGAAACAATTGAGGGGAAAATTAAATGTAAACGGGTCAAGGAGTCAATGATGGGTATTGAGATGTCACGGTTCTTGATTCTAAAGAAAGATATAAAAGGCGGAGTGTTAGCTTGAGACGGGTGAGAGAGAGCTAGAAAGTTAGGCTTAGAAGTCGCTAAGTTTTAAAGTAAATATTTACTCATTTTATTGAACATTTTCACTGAATCCTGTATCTGTTTTATATATCTTTGTACATACATTTATTGTTTCAAGTTCAAGTTTTAAATATTTAAAACTCAAGAAAACCTATCAGCACTTTGTTACTTCATTGATTATTAAAGTGTTTGAATTATAATCAAGGCACCTCCGAACCAACATATGTCACAAGTTTATAGCATCAAGAACTCCAAGTCAAATAAACACAATAAACACGTGACACCCTTCATGTTTGAAGCTTCCTGGTTGAGGCGACAGTTACTCGCCTTTGCCCCTTCTCGTGTTAGTGAGAAAATCTTCGCGGACTCAATATTTGAGCCAGACGTGAAAGATCAAGAAATACACGAGAAACTGCTCTTTGCAAAAACTTTAACAATGATACTTAAGGCAAATTATTAATTAATTAATATTTAATATTTGAAGCTCTACTTCATAGAGCAACACATTCCTTTCTGAAACATAATATCCATAGCAACGAATGATAAATCTACAAAAGAAATGTCTAGTGTGTTTGGAGATTCCATCAATAAATATTGATATTTTACTGGTTTAAATTTGAATTTTGTCAATAAAAAAGATAGATCTCTATATCTTAATATGTAGCTTTCAATCACTTTTTCCCTTTTCAACACACTACAGATAGAATATGTTTAAATAAAATTTGCAAGTTAAGCAGGGGGTCTACCAAAAGCCAGAAAACATTGCAAGGGGTCTGCGAGACAAAAAAGTTTGGGAACCACTGGTATAGACTAATGAGAATAGATTTTGGAAGAGCAATTGAAATCTTTCTTTTTTTTAAACATTGTTCAAACAAAAATTGACGCATATTTATGAACTGTTCTATGAAACTTTCATTGGTAATACTCTTTATAGTGGCCACGAAATGGAAAAAGTCCCTAATGTTTTTTTTGTGTGGTCTGTCTGTAGCTTATAGCATGATCAGAGCGCCATGGTCCAATCTCATGTGTTGACCATTGGGGGGGGGAGGGGGTATTTGGGCCACGCTTCCCAAAAATGCTGTAACATTAAAGCAGAACTTTTGTTATTCTCCGTATTCATTATGGGTTTTTTTTCTAGCGTTAAATAATTAGATATCTCTAGGTTACAGTGTAAAGCATGAGCACAAACTGTATCAGCACTTGCTGTTCCTTTGGATACATCGTTCGATCGTTAAAGAGCTGAGCCGAAGGCTCCTCGAGCTCTAAGTTTGAAAAAAAAAACATGTTTGAGCGTCAAACAGTAAAAAAAAAAAAAAAAAAAACCTGTCTGAACCACCGTTCTGTCTGGAAGAGACCCAAGTCAATGCCTATATAAAGCATTGCTATTTCCGACATAACTGGCCTCTGGACGCATGGGCTAGACATGGCCAAAGGACCGAGTTTATCGGGAGCTTCCGCTATTTTCCTATGTTCTACCAAGCTAACCGTGGAGGAACTCGCCATTAATGTAACGGTCCCTTGAGGAACAGCGGATGGATTTTCGACAGGGTCGTGAGAGCTCTCTTTCAACTCCGTCCGTGCAATGCGTTCACTCTCGTGTACCCTTGGACACTCCCACGGGAGTTTTGTTTGGCCATTCATTTAGCCTAGTTACCCCCTCAAGTAACTGTTTCCACACGGGCGCCACTTTGAGGCAGAATAGCCTGCCCGTGTTTGGATACATCAGCTACGTCGATAGGCCGGGGAGTGTGAGGTGTGTAGGCGACATCGTTCCGACCACAGCTAATGCCCAGGCATTCATCTCACGACTGACGGAGGCCATTGTCATCATTTATCTAAAGCATGCTTATATTTAAGCATAAACAGGCGTTTTCGTACTTTGGTGTGAGTGAAACCGGCACTGGTAATAGTAGAACACACACACATAACACTGATCGTTCACTGATAAGCACGAGCGGTGTAAATTAAGACAAATTCGAATGCCATGCCACGCCAAAAAATATTCATCGCATGCGCAGCCTATTCCATTAACCTTAACTCTGACTGGCAAGTCAGTACGAATTACAGCCCTTGAGTCGTGCCACAGTTAGAGCCCCAGTCTGGAATAAACAGCATGCCTCGTGGTAATTAGCATTCGTTATCCCATTGGACGAGCCAGTCAAACGGTTCAAGAAGACTGGGTGTGTTCAAAACTAAATGAACAAGAAAAAAAAACAGGGAGTGTATTGATCAGGTCAGTGCCACAGAGACAGACGTTTGTGTAGATAAAACTCGGTAGCATTTCAGATTTTAAATATATATCAAATAAGTAGCAATCTCATCTTATATAATACAGACGTTACCTCAAAAAAAACGAAGATGATTACGTCTTACGCGTCATGCATTTATTCATGCATGTTAATCAATGACTTAAATTCTGCCATGTCACTGGTTTTCCTGGCTAGCTCAGGCAACCCATTCCATGCTCTAATAGCACTAGGGAAGAAGGAGCATATACACACATTTGTCCTTGCATATGGGATGAGGAATGAGCCTTTATCTTTGTGTCTTTCTGAGTATTTTATTAAATGTTGTTTTTGTATTTGAAGGTTATGCTACTTTACTTATGAGTCTTCTCTCCTGAAGGCTTTCTTAATTTAGTGATTTTACTAAAGGTGTTACTCTAGTCAAATGTGAATATTCGTTTGTTATGAATCTCACTGCTCTATTTTGTGTCTGTTCCAGTTCGATTAGTAGTCATAGAAAATGGAGGACAAGGCTGAGGTAGCAGCGTTGAGCGAAGCGAGGTTATTGGAGCTTGAAGGGGCGGTACTAAGTATTTCATGGAAATGAAATGAGTTATAAACGAGGACGTTGTAGTTTTAGTGTGTTAATGTATTGTTAAAAGAGTCTCACTAACACTAGTACATATTGTCTCCATTTTATATTTAGACCTGCTGCAAATTTCTTTTAAGCCGGTATTGTGGGGAAGTCAGACCCAAAGTCCTTGACATTATTTAAGCAAAAGAAAAGGCAAAAGAGAAGAAAGCAAATTATTAAAAATGTCGCAGTTGCGTCAGAGGCTCCGAGAAGCAAGCGTCTGCCGGAATCAAAAGCGGAAGTGGAATTAGTTCTAGACAAAAACTAACAAGAAAAAATAAAAAATCCTTTTAGAACAAGACAATACCTCCTTGATACAACTTATAGGGCGATTATTTTTCTTTTAATAACTAATTGTCACGTACACTGTATCTATATTTAGCCGCCCAAGGTCTGCCGACTAGTTCAGTTAGCTCGGGAATTTCCATCACGCAACAAACGTATGTTTTGGAGTGAATGTGTTTGGTTAGAAATATTAATTATTGTACATTGAGCTGCATTTATTGGTTGGCCATGCGACGGAGAGATGTTAGTCACGTGGTAACGCTCTTGAGCCCGGGGAAGATTCTAGATTGCGGCAGTCTTGTGTGGAACGTGTTAGAGATAACATGTACAAGAGTCTAGCGTTAGAACTCAATTATATTATTGTGTAGATCAGTTATTCTATTCAAGTACATTTAACCATTGTAATTATTTGTGAATAGCTTTTCCAAGTTCTGAATTAAAGTATTTGTTTAAGACGAAGAGAAGTTTCTTCATTGAATATATAATAATATACTTAGATCGTCTTGTCAACCAGTAACTTCTAGATGATCTTTTTATCATCTAGAAGTTTTTTTTCTAGATGATCCTCTTATCAGCTGGCAGCTTCTAGATGATCATCTTATCAACTGACGATTTCTGAATCTCAGTGATATACATCAACAGTTAAATTTCTAGGAAAGTCGTTAGAGCCGTTTTTGAGATTAGCTAATACTACTAAATCTATATGTCTCAGAAAGTTGAAATTCAGCAGAAGAAATTTTTTAGAAATAGTTCTAGAGGGAGAAAAAGAAAATGAAAAAAAAACAATATCCCATGTTAGGACACGTTAACCATTTAATGGACTGCAGAGACATCAAGATGGACATATGTAGGTCAAGGGGTAAAATGCATAACTTCCAAACCAGAAATTTTGAATTTAAATATTTTTAGGACACTCCTGAGTCCTCCAAACTCTACTCGGTACCTGACATTATTTGGGTAAACTAAAGGCGGTTGGTCGTTGTGCTGGCCACATGATACTTCCGTTAACGAAAGGACATCTCTTACACGTGTGACACATCTCTCACGCGTGACACGTCTCTTACACGTGACACATCTCTTACACGCGTGACACGTCTCTTACACGTATGACACATCTCTCACGCGTGACACGTCTCTTACACGTCTGACACATCTCTTACACGTGTGACACATCTCTTACACGTGTGACACATCTCTTACACGTGTGACACATCTCTTACACGTGTGGCACATCTCTTACACGTGTGGCACATCTTTTACATGTGTAACACATCTCTTACACGTGTGGCACATCTTTTACACGTGTAACACATCTCTTACACGTGTAACACATCTCTTACACGTGTAACACATCTCTTACACGTGTAACACATCTCTTACACGTGTGGCACATCTCTTACACGTGTGGCACATCTCTTACACGTGTAACACATCTCTTACACGTGTGACACATCTCTTACACGTAAGGCACATCTCTTACACGTGTAACACATATCGTACACGTGTGAAACATCTCTTACACGTGTGACACATCTCTTACACGTGTAACACATCTCTTACACGTGTAACACATCTCTTACACGTGTAACACATCTCTTACACGTGTAACACATCTCTTACACGTGTAACACATCTCTTACACGTCTGGCACATCTCTTACACGTGTAACACATCTCTTAAACGTGTGACACATCTCTTACACGTGAGGCACATCTCTTACACGTGTGACACATCTCGTACACGTGTGAAACATCTCTTACACGTTTGACACATCTCTCACGCGTGACACGTCTCTTACACGTGTGGCACATCTTTTACACGTGTAACACATCTCTTACACGTGTAACACATCTCTTACACGTGTAACACATCTCTTACACATGTAACACATCTCTTACACGTGTAACACATCTCTTACATGTGTAACACATCTCTTACACGTGTGACACATCTCTTACACGTAAGGCACATCTCTTACACGTGTAACACATATCGTACACGTGTGAAACATCTCTTACACGTGTGACACATCTCTTACACGTGTAACACATCTCTTACACGTGTAACACATCTCTTACACGTGTAACACATCTCTTACACGTGTAACACATCTCTTACACGTCTGGCACATCTCTTACACGTGTAACACATCTCTTAAACGTGTGACACATCTCTTACACGTGAGGCACATCTCTTACACGTGTGACACATCTCGTACACGTGTGAAACATCTCTTACACGTTTGACACATCTCTCACGCGTGACACGTCTCTTACACGTGTGGCACATCTTTTACACGTGTAACACATCTCTTACACGTGTAACACATCTCTTACACGTGTAACACATCTCTTACACATGTAACACATCTCTTACACGTGTAACACATCTCTTACATGTGTAACACATCTCTTACACGTGTGGCACATCTCTTACACGTGAGGCACATCTCTTACACGTGTGACACAACTCGTACACGTGTGAAACATCTCTTACACGTTTGACACATCTCTCACGTGTGGCACATCTCTTACACGTGTGGCACATCTCTTACACGTGTGGCACATCTCTTACACGTGTGACACATCCCTTACACGTGTGACACATCTCTTACACGCGTGACACATCTCTTACACGTGTAACATATCTATTACACGCGTGACACATCTCTTACACGTGTAACACATCTCTTACACGTGTGACACATCTCTTACACATGTAACACATCTCTTACACGTGTAACACATCTCTTACACGTGTGACATATTTCTTACACGCGTGACACATCTCTTACACATGTAACACATCTCTTACACGTGTAACCCATCTCTCACATTTCTCTCGCTTGTTGATTTTTATTATATTTAAAATTTTAATTAATTTTATTTTGTTTTTTACTTTTCACTTAGTTCTTTTTAAAATCAAATATCTCAATAGATATTCTACATCCACATAAGCTATATTTCACTTATCAAGTTGTAAAACAAATCTCCCTTATGGATAATAAGGATTATTATTATTATTATTACTATTATTATTACTATTATTATTATTATAAAAGAACGAGTATTCATTCTCTGGCGAAGCCAGGGTCGAGTTTCGTTAAAGGGAAACAAAATTCATCGTAGTCCCTTTATCAGTTTCCACCGAGGAATTTTCTGGTGATGTGGCAGGTCTGCAGAAGTACCGCCCTCTGACAGGCAACGAGAATGTTCCTAAGAATGCCAAGGACCTTGAAGGTATCTGTGAGGTCAGTTGTTATTATTCCCTCGGTTGATATGACAATGGGGTATATTGTTATTTTAGATAATTTCCACAAACGCTTAATCTCCAAGCCAAGGTTCCCATATTTTCTTTGTTTTTCCAGCTCAGTTTTTTTTTTAATTATGAGATAGTGGTACGGCGATGTCAATAATGGTAGCGGCCTTTTCTTTTTTATCGATGAGCTGCAGATCAGGGCGATTAAAATCTACCGTTTTGTCAGTCAAAATAGGCCTATCCCAGTACAGTAGATGAACCGTAAACTCAAGAACCTCTTGTGGTGAGTATTTATAATATGGAGGAGGATTATTATTATTATTATTATTATCATCATCATTATCTACGGCGTCGCAGGAAAGCTGCCTGGTCGTGCAATATGCGCGTTGGACTGTCGTTCAGTCGTCTAGAAGGTCCCGGGTTCATACCCTGCACACTGGCATCCCCCCGTCGTCCTTCGAGAGATTTGGACTAGGAAGTAGATTATCTTCAACTCTGAAAAACGTTTCTTAACATGTGAAATGAAAAACCCCTTCCCGTCTGAAGAATTCCTTCCGGTTGACTTAATTGGTACATGATTTATGCTTTACTGACCCCATATGACTCATCGCCGGGTAATTAGAGTTCAACCGTTATTAGTTATTTAGTCATGTATTTTTAATAAGTGGGGGATGAAGTTACATTTAAAGTTTTGAGCTCAGAAGTTGAAAATACTTGTACGAATCTCACGAAAACATGAGTCACCCAGCTGTAAGTGGCTTCAGAGAAATAAAAGTAACATTTACTCAAAAGTATTCATGCCGTGAAAATAGAAGACTCGATAAGCCTGATATAAGCCAAAGGATTAGGGCGACTCACTCCATCTCACTTAAATTGGATGGGCATTAAGATTTATATTGATACAACAGTTTTTTCTTTAAGTTAGATTATCAAACTAGAAGTGTTTGGGATAGAGGAGGAAAAGAGTGTGGAAAGACACTCTCTTTCTCCCTCTCTCTCTCCCCCTCTCTTTCTCTCTCACTCACTCTCTCTTTCTCCCCCCTCTCTCTCCTTCTCTCTCTCTCTCTCTCACTCCCTCTCTCTTTTTCCCTCTCTCTCTCACACACTCTCACTCTCTCTCACTCTCTCTCTCACACATTCTCACTCTCTCACACTCTCTCTCTCTCACGCTCTCTATCTCTCTAACTCTCTCTCTCTCTCTCACTCTCTATCTCTCTCACTATCTCTCTCTCTCACTCTCTATCACTCTCTCTCACTCTCTCTCTCACACACTTTCACTCTCTCTCTCTCACGCTCTTTATCTCTCTAACTAACTCTCTCTCACTCTCTCTATCTCTCTAACTTTCTCTCTCTCTCTCACTCTCTCTCTCTCTCTCACTCCCTCTCTCTTTTTCCCTCTCTCTCTCACACACTCTCACTCTCTCTCACTCTCTCTCTCACACATTCTCACTCTCTCACACTCTCTCTCTCTCACGCTCTCTATCTCTCTAACTCTCTCTCTCTCTCTCACTCTCTATCTCTCTCACTATCTCTCTCTCTCACTCTCTATCACTCTCTCTCACTCTCTCTCTCACACACTTTCACTCTCTCTCTCTCACGCTCTTTATCTCTCTAACTAACTCTCTCTCACTCTCTCTATCTCTCTAACTTTCTCTCTCTCTCTCACTCTCTCTATCTCTCTCACTATCTTTCTCTCTCACTCTCTCTCTCTCACTCTCTATCTCTCTCACTATCACTCTCTCTCTCTCTCTCTCTCTCGGTCACATCTGGAAATCAACGTATAACTTGCATTCGAGTTCTCTTATTTAAAGTGATACAGCGTTCCCTTTGAGAACCAAGTCAAACAGTCCTTCTAAGGAAGGAAAATGCTGTCAGCGAGCATTTTAGGTACAAATCTTGTATAAACTCTGTCTGTTTGTCCGTTTGTCTGTCTTTCTGGATGGATTCTTCTACACGTTACAGGAATATGTATGGCTCAATAAAGAATTAACAAATTAGTTAATCAATTTTTTTGGTTATTAATTGATTTGGTTTTACATAGAAAAGGGGAGATAAACCTAGGGGTGAGATAAGGCAGTGATTGTGCGGTGTTTTCCATCAGATAAGCTTTGCTTTTTAAAAATAGTATATTGTTTATATTTTGCCAGTTTAAAGGGTTGAAAAAGTTTTTGTCTGATGTCACGTGATCCAGTGGGTAAAGGTCGCCAATAACAAGAACATTGGTTCTGTCGGTACATTTTTCGTGCACTGCGAAAAAGCAAAAAAGACATAAAAATAGCTCACAGATGCCCAAGGGAGTTAAAATAAACTTAGCGCAGTATGACAATCCAAATATTTCTAGAAATATTCTTAGGTACAAAAAGGAACAAAATGGAAAAATAAGTATCATTTTGTTTATATTATGTCTTTATAATTTTTATTTATATGATTCAATGGAGAATATTTTTGTTCTCACTTATCTTTTCTTGGCCCAGAAAGTTTCTAAGCTATAATTCATTGTTCGTTATATATTCTATGACAGTTTCAAACAAACGGTAACTCCACAGACCCCGTGAGTCCACAATAAGCTGTAAATATCAATGCAACTGATAGACCAAAAAATCTCTACAAAAATACAAAGAGTTTAGACCAAAACCGTCAAAATTAATGGCCAAGCTTTACATAGACGTAATTTCTGAAAGACCCTTTGGCGTCTGTGTGCATCGCGAATTTAGCAAACGCCATTCAAATAAAAATGTTTAAGAGCGGTAAAGTGCTTGACTTCTGAACCGTGGTCCCGGGCTCAAATCCTGGTGAAGACTAGGATTTTTTAATTTCGGAATTCTTGGGCGCTTCTGAGTCCACCTAGCCCTAATGGGTACCTGACATAAGTTAAGGTCATTGTGCTGGCCCATTACACCCTCGTCAACCGTGGGCCTAAGAAGCAGATGACCCTTGCATCATCTGACCTATAGCTTACAACGTCTGAAAGGGGAACTTAACCTTAAATTCAAATGAAAATATATAAGAAGAAATGAAATTAAAAAGTCTCTTCTAGTCAGACAGTACTACACCAATTTTTAATACGTAATTTTAATCTTTATTACCCATGTTATCCAACAGTTAAAGTATTACGGGCGGGGCTATAATCGGTTGTTCATGTCGTTTGCTAGATTAACAATAGTCTCAATCAACACTGTTGTAGTTAGCTTAGCATGGGGTTCATTGGTATCTTTTTTTCCCCATTCTCTTTCCTCCAGCCAGTTCAAATCATTGTCGTTACACTTTTCATTTTCCCCCCTTCAACACACGGGGAGATAACCAGCACGCTTATCGGACAGTGGTCGCGTTTCACAGCTCCAGGTAGGGGGAAAATTGGGGAGGGTCTAAAACAATCAACTTCTGCTCCGCGCCCAAATGTTACCCAACTTGATAACACAATTATCCCCCACATGCTCGCCATATCTCTCCCTAAAACATCTGACCATGCCAAAACAAACGAGCCGGTGGAGCAATGAAACGAATTAGATGTACTCAACCTCGTCATGGGCAGTTTCGGCAGTAAAAGTCATACAAAGTGGCCAGAAACTATCGCTTATGGGATCTTAATTTGTTCTAACGGAATGTTTAATCTAATTAAACGCGTTAATAAAAATGAGCAAAGAATGAGACTAAACTACTCACCCACAGTTCGTCTGGTCACAGTGTGAAGCAAGCGAGCTAACCAGCTCGAGAGGAACAGATGCGCTATCTGGGCTTACACTCACGACTCGTAGCTGGCAAGCTTAGTAAATAAAGTGCCAGCGGGCCAGAGTATCTGGGCCTAAGAATGGAGCTTATGGGGGATGGGATGTTTTCTGTTCCTCGTTTTTTTTTTGTATGGAATGCAGCGGTTAGGGGGGAAAAATTAAACAAAAACATGCACTAATGTAGACATATTTTTTTTTTGCTTCTTCATGTTTGAAATTTGTTGTTGCGAAAAAAAATAGTCTAATAATTTTATTACCCATAAACAAATTCTATGTCCAGATCTGTAAAAAGAACTCAAGACTAAAAATAGAAAAATGTCTTGTCAATATTATTGGTCATACTTTTTGGTTAAGAGTTGTAGTAATGGGCTTCATGGCTGAGTGGTAAGGCGCTTGACTTCCCAATCGAGTTGTCTCGAGTTCGAATCCAGGTGAAGACTTGAACTTTTTTTTTTTAGTTCGCGCCCCAGAGTCCAGCCTAATGGTTACCTGACCTACGTGGAGGAAGTTAAGGCTGTTGGTCGTTGTGCTGGCCACATAACACCCTCATTAACCGTCGACAATAGAAACAGACCAATTTTACTTAATCTGTTCTCGTAGGAGCTTTTAATAGTTATTGGCATAACTATTGATCACGACAAAAAGAGAGAATTCTAGGCGAAGACTAATAGGCAGAATAGTAGGTCAAGAATAATAGGCAGAAGTCATGGTAAAGACCAAATATTTTTCATAACTTAAATTTTTTATTTAAAGTCCAATATTTACAAGGATATAATATGAATAGGTTGAAAACACAATGGCCATTCACCTATATGTTTTCTGTGTTATTCTAAGTCTGTAATTACCAAAGTTTCAAAGGTTTGTTTAATCTTAGTTTGTGTCTGTTGCAATAAGACATGTTTTTTTTCAATACTTTTTTTTTTAATCCTACGCGCTTTTTAAATTCCTGATCACGTGTTGTCTGCCGCAGAGCATGCTGGGATGGTAAGAAGCAGGCTAGTATTATTGTCTGGTCTCGTTTCCAAATTTTTTTTTCATCCCCTCAAATAACAAGTTGTATGTTTGTTTGTATGTGTAATTTTATGTGCGCTTGTGTGTGTGTGTCTTGAATGAAGGCGAATGTATTTAATTATTAATGAAAGAACAAGAGGGCGAGGTGTTGTTATGGAGAGTGTGTGTGTGTGTTTCTGTGGTGACGGTGAGACGTTAGCGATTGGTTGGATGCTATGCAATGTGAGTGATGCAAAAGATGCGGCGCTGTATTAAGCTGTCTTGGAGTACCTCAGACCAATCCAGGATGCCAGAGTGTAAAGACGTGTTTTTGTAGTGAGTTAGATTTGGCAGAATTTCGTTTTATATTAGCGCCTATTACTTAAGCCTTGTAGAATGATTTCATTTCATCTCAACGCTCGCCATCAACAGGTAGCCGATTGGTGAAGCGCTTAAGGTCCATGCCGAAGGACTCGAGCTTAGACTGAGAATATAGATTATAGGGTTTTAAAGGAGCTCCTAAGTGAGCCCTCTACCCAAACTGTATCTCTCTCTCTCTCTCATCGGTGTCTGTTGGTAGTTGATGCTCGTAGCAACTTTCCTTTACTCTCGTTAGTTATTTGCCCAGTTGTTTTCAAATAAGCTTAAAGTCATAGCGGGAAAGTCAAATGCTTCCGTCAGATTTAAATTATTTTGTTCCACGAACGGAAGATCTTAGAAACTTTCTGCAGTGCTTAAAGTGCACACAATTATCATATAAAATCACACAATTATCATGTAAAATCACACAATTATCATGTAAAATCATGTGCCATTTAAAAAACAACAACTTATCAACACCTTCTTTATGTCTATAGCGGATACACCAAAAAGCTGAGCTATTTATAACTTTTCCACCACGTATGAAAATCTCCAATACTTAAATATAGGCCAGGAATTGTAGTTATTACAATTACTTGACACTGACCTAGATCACATTAACTTCAAAGCTGTATTGAAAAACACTCTTACAAGAGACATTCATTCATCCCTGTGCAATGTATAGTCTATATGTTCAACTTTCAATTCCTATTCTTACCTTTTTCCCATTCGATCAAGGAAAGAACTGGCTCTTTAAAAAGTTCAACCTACGAAACCTCATGAAATACACATATAGCCAAGATCAATGAAGGCACGGGGGCATTTCGTTTGTTGATCTGCTGATAACTGCACTAGTCCTGAGCACAAAACTTAATGTAATTGACTCTGTCCTTCTCTCTCACTCACAGACACACGCAAACACACACACGTAGATGCACTATGTCGCTATGTAACATGAGAACTTCTTGTCAAGACGTCTGTGTGTATTGATTGTATCGTCGGATCGATCTGATTCCAGATTTAGCTTCGATTGATTGGCGTTGCGGTACAACCTGCGCTTAATGCAAGTATAAATACTCTCACGTGCATTTAGTGGCATTAATAGTTGTTAAGAGAAACGTGTGTGGGGGGGGGGGGCAGGGAAAAAAGGTAAAGTTCCCCTTGCAGACCTTGTGGTCTATAGGGCAGGTGATGTATAGGTCATCTGTTTCTGTGGCCTACGGTTAACGTGGGTCAGCACAACGACCAACCGCCTTTACTTTTCCCCAACTAATGTCAGGTACCCATTAGAGCTAAGTGAACTCAAAGTCGCCCGAAGATCCCGAAATTAAAAATCCTAGTCTTCACCAGGTTTCGTACCCCGGTTCGGAACCCAAGTGCTTAACCACTCAGCCATTTTGCCTCCAGGTCAGGGATGGTGCGTTCATTAACTCTTGCGCTCATTTAGTTAGATCACGATATCTTTAGAGATAGGTTCATTTTAAGAAAGGATTCAACTTTTAATCAGTCAAAAAGCAATTCAACATTTGGTTATTTTAACAAAGGATTCAACTTTTAATGAGTTTTAATGAATTCAACTTTTGGTTATTTTAAAAGTGATTTAACTTTTTGCCATTTAAAAGTGATTCAATTTTAGTAAACTTATAGTGGCTGCGGTGGCTGCATGGCCAAGTGGTATTGTTGTCCCCGGTTCGAGCCCTGTCCGCTTCTATGCCCGCACTGCCGTCATGCAGGAGATTTCGGGTAGGATGTAATACTCGCAAGAAACTTGCAAGACCTGAGTGTCAAGCTTAGACTTGAATTGTAGGGAAAAGTTTTAAATTAACAATTCAGTGGTTGAAAAGGACTCCATTTGTCCAAAGAAATTCATAAGTAAAGGGGAATGCGTGGAGGGATAGGAAAGCTTGCATCTGTAGGCAGACGAGAAGGTAAAGGCAAGCTTACATCTGTAGGCAGACGAGAAGGTAAAGGCAGGCTTACACCTATAGGCAGACGAGAAGGTACAGGCAAGCTTACACCTGTAGGCAGAGGAGGAGTTAAAGGCAAGCTTACACCTGTAGGCAGACGAGGAGTTAAAGGCAAGCTTACACCTGTAGGCAGACGAGAAGGTAAAGGCAGGCTTACACCTGTAGGCAGACGAGAAGGTAAAGGCAAGCTTACACCTGTAGGCAGAGGAGGAGTTAAAGGCAAGCTTACACCTGTAGGCAGACGAGGAGGTAAAGGCAAGCTTACATCTGTAGGCAGACGAGAAGGTAAAGGCAAGCTTACACCTGTAGGCAGACGAGGAGGTAAAGGCAAGCTTACATCTGTAGGCAGACGAGAAGGTAAAGGCAGGCTTACACCTGTAGGCAGACGAGAAGGTACAGGCAGGCTTACATCTGTAGGCAGACGAGAAGGTAAAGGCAGGCTTACATCTGTAGGCAGACGAGAAGGTAAAGGCAAGCTTACATCTATAGGCAGACGAGAAGGTAAAGGCAAGCTTACACCTGTAGGAAGACGAGAAGGTAAAGGCAAGCTTACACCTGTAGGCAGACGAGGAGGTAAAGGCAAGCTTACATCTGTAGGCAGATGAGAAGGTAAAGGCAAGCTTACATCTGTAGGCAGACGAGAAGGTAAAGACAAGCTTACATCTGTAGGCAGACGAGAAGGTAAAGGCAGGCTTACACCTGTAGGCAGACGAGAAGGTACATGCATGCTTACATCTGTAGGCAGACGAAAAGGTAGTAAAGGCAAGCTTACATCTGTAGGCAGACGAGAAGGTAGTAAAGGTAAGCTTACATCTGTAGGCAGACGAGAAGGTAAAGACAAACTTACATCTGTAGGCAGACGAGAAGGTAGTAAAGGCAAACTTACATCTGTAGGCAGACGAGAAGGTAAAGACAAACTTACATCTGTAGGCAGACGAGAAGATAGTGAAGGCAAACTTACATCTGTAGGCAGACGAGAAGGTAAAGACAAACTTACATCTGTGGGTAGACGAGAAGGTAAAGACAAGCTTACATCTGTGGGCAGACGAGAAGGTAGTAAAGGCAAGCTTACATCTGTATGTAGACGAGAAGTTAGTAAAGGCAAGCTTACATCTGTAGGCAGACGAGAAGGTAAAGACAAACTTACATCTGTAGGCAGACGAGAAGGTAAAGACAAACTTACATCTGTAGGCAGACGAGAAGGTAGTAAAGGCAAACTTACATCTGTAGGCAGACGAGAAGGTAAAGACAAACTTACATCTGTAGGCAGACGAGAAGGTAAAGGCAAACTTACATCTGTAGGCAGACG
Organism: Biomphalaria sudanica; assembly: GCA_036873155.1. NCBI lineage: Eukaryota > Metazoa > Mollusca > Gastropoda > Planorbidae > Biomphalaria > Biomphalaria sudanica. Next base: position 319,927 of record JAZGLO010001495.1, read on the forward strand.
AGAAGGTAAAGACCAACTTACATCTGTAGGCAGACGAGAAGGTAAAGGCAAACTTACATCTGTAAGCAGACGAGAAGGTAATAAAGGCAAGCTTACATCTGTAGGCAGACGAGAAGGTAGTAAAGGCAAACTTACATCTGTAGGCAGACGAGAAGGTAAAGGCAAGCTTACATCTGTAGGCAGACGAGAAGGTAGTAAAGGCAAGCTTACATCTGTAGGCAGACGAGAAGTGGTAAAGGCAAGCTTACATCTGTAGGCAGACGAGAAGGTAGTAAAGGCAAGCTTACATCTGTAGGCAGACGAGAAGTAGTAAAGGCAAGCTTTCACCTGTAGGCAGACGAGAAGGTAAAGGCAAGCTTATACCTGTAGGCAGACGAGAAGGTAAAGGCAAGCTTACACCTGAAGGCAGACGAGAAGTAAAAGCAGAGTAAGTCAAATGGCAGAGAAAAGGATAAAAACAGAGACTGGGCTACAGAGCAGAGATCGGTTAACTGAACAGGAATAGGACAACAGAACAGGAATAGGACAACAGAACATGAATAGGACAACAGAACAGGAAAAGGACAACAGAACATGAATAGGACAACAGAACAGGAATAGGACAACAGAACATGAATAGGACAACAGAACAGGAAAAGGACAACAGAACAGGAATAGGACAACAGAACAGGAAAAGGACAACAGAACAGGAATAGGACAACAGAACATGAATAGGACAACAGAACATGAATAGGACAACAGAAAAAGGAATAGGACAACAGAACATGAATAGGACAACAGAACAGGAATAGGACAACAGAACATGAATAGGACAACAGAACAGGAATAGGACAACTGAACAGTAATAGGACAACGTTACGGAAGGCAATTGATTCCAGACTCTTAGCCGTTTTAGTCATTGGGTATGCTAATAACTTCGGTAGCCTCTTGTGGTCAATACTTGATCCTATGATAAACTTTGGTGCTTGTACGGGTGGGGCGGGGGTACAGAGGGTGAGACGAGGTTATGGGAAGGTGAATGAAATCTGAATAGTGTCCTACTGGTCGTAAAAGGAAACGCCTCTCTCTCTCTCTCTCTCTCAATCTTCCGCTTCTCTTAGTGTTAGCTGCCTCGAGGCTCGAGAATATTGGATCTCTAGTTCAGAGACAAGGAGAGAAGCTTTGGCGAAAAAAAAAAATAGTTTCTATTATTTTTATTGTTATAAATATTATTATTATTAGTTTTTTTTTCTCTTTGTTCTTTGTTTCAATTCTACGAAGTGAATATTTCGACTTTGTTATATTAATATGATTAACAAATCGGATGTTTTATATGATGCCGTCTTGGTTAAACCAAGGGACATTACTAACCAAGGAGAATAACTCGTGCATGTATATTAATTAACAGGTTTAAATGTAAGACAGACTTCAAAGAAAATAATAACAGCTTTTAAATTTTTAATATATAGCATTAACTGTACTTTTAATCAATTTCATATTGGAGCAAATTAAAAAGTGTTAGTTCCTGTTTGGGACATTTAAAAAGGTTTCTTTGATACTGTGACTAAATGCTGTTCAAGTCTTCCCTTTTATATCTACAGTACTTTACAAAAATATTATGTAAGTTACAGATTCTTAATTAAAATGTTGTGAACAACGGCTATCAAGGGTGTCACATAGCCTGCTCAACCATTAGCCAATTACATGTTCCCAATAGACAGGACCAACAGGGACATCTCCCTATTGCTTTTGCTACTCTGAGCCCCTTCCAGACCAATAGTGATTGCTGCTGCCTACGTCTCTCTCTCTGTCCTCTCTCTCTCTCTCTGTCTCTCACTCTCCTCAGTCTCACAGATCACAGTGAATGGCCACCCGCTCAAGTGGTAGATCAGTTTACATATCTTGGAAGCACGGTATCCAATGAAGCATCACTTTCAAGAGAAGTTGGTAACCGTCTGGCTAAGGCTAAAAGCGCTTTTAGACGGCTCCAAGCGAGAGTGTGGCGGAATAAATCGTTCTGTCTACCAACAAACTAACAGAAAACTGTTAACTCATATCTATCATTCTGCGAGGAGTTAACAATTCAGACAAAAACAATACAAGTCTATGGAAACAATAAGCCCTGGATGACCAAAACATCAAACACCTTATTACTGAACAGAAAACAAAGTATAAGGCTAGCAACAAAGAGTTTATTAATGCTAAACATAAACTGAGAAAAGCAATAATCTTCTGTCATATCTTTAACCAGTCATTGCAAACGTGCGTAATTCCACACATCTGGAAAACTTCGGAGATCATACCAGTGCCTAAGAACCAAAAATAGATTGCTTAAATGATTTCCGCCCAGTAGCACTAACACCTATTGTTATGAAATGTTTTGAAAATATATGCTAAAACAACTTGTAGCAAAAGTCAACAACAGCCTAGACCCTCACCAATTTGCATACAAAGCAGCTAGAGGAACTGAGGATTCCATTCTATTGCTTTTGGACCAGCTTTATAAGCATCTCGATATACCCAAAACATACGCACGAGTCCTCTTCGTAGATTTCTCCTCGGCTTTCAATACCATACAGCCACATCTAATGATAAACAAACTGAGTAACTTAAATGTAAGCCCTTACTTACAAGCATGGGTTCTAAACTTTTTAACCCAACGGCCCCAGTATGCTAAAGTCAACAACACCAAATCGTCAACTCGAGTACTATGTACGGATGCTCCACAAGGTTGTGTACTTTCTCCTGTACTATACACTCTTGACACTAATGACATAAGAAGCATCTATGACTCAGTTAAACTCATTAAATTCGCTGATGATACTGCCTTAGTCGGTCTTATTTCAGGAGACGAAAACTCAGTATCGAAGCTCGATAGAAGAGTTTACAAACTGGTGCACCGACAACTTTCTAGAACTGAATGTAACAAAAACTAAAGAACTTATAATAGATATTAGAAAAAAAAACATACTATACGTGAACTGCAAATAAACACTACATCTATAGAACAAGTAAAGGCATATAAATATCTAGGCGTTATCATCAACAACAAGCTTTCATGGGAAGACCACCTTGGAACTCTGACAAAGAAAACAGCCCAGCGACTCTTTTTTTCTATACAAACTCAATAGCTTTAAACTAAGCAAGAAGATCCTTGAGACATTTTACCGCGCGACAATACAAAATCTGCTAACATACGGAATAACTTGTTGGCAAGGCAACGCCTCATCTAAACTGTTGCGACGTCTAGAAAAAAATCATTAAAAAAGCATCTAAAATTACACTTACAACATTACCACATTTAAAGGAACTTTTTGAACAAAAGTGCCTAAGAAAAATCGAAAAAATCTTGGAAGACAACGGCCACCCGCTCCATCAGAACTACGACAGGTCGTCGCGAAGTGGGCGACTGCTGTCAATCAAAACAAGAACTGAGCGGTACAAAAACTCGTTCGTACCTCACTCGGTCAGACTCTATCACCGCCACTCATTGATCAGGGAACACGAAATGCACCAAGATACCTGTGTGTAGTCGCTGAATGAACTCTTTATGTTGTCTGTTGTATTTGTGTGTATTTTTCTGTTGTGTTGTCTTTGTATGAGAAAAGAGTCCTTGTAATCACAACAAATTTCCGTAAGGATCAATAAAGCAGTCTTAGTCTTAGTGTCTACCAAGCACCTCTGTATGGACCTGAGACATGGGTACTATTGTAAATCTAAGGCAGGCACTCAACGAAAGGTAGGAGGTAATAATAAACTAGGTATTTATTTACAGTACAAACAGTCATGGACTTCAGCCATCAAGTCCCAGAGTGTCCTATCTCAAGTGACACCAGTCCTTTTCTATCTAAATACCAGTACTAAGATCACCGACACACTATTCACTATTCAATACAATTCACAGATAGCATTAAGGACGTCCTCTTTAGTCAAGACAACTCAGACTCTAATAACTTGCAGATCAGGATCTACTACAGTCCTACTTTTTATTATCAACATGTCTTCTACTGCTTGTGTTGAATGGTGCTCTGATGCGCACCATCAGTGTGGCTCGGGAGCCGAGTTACAACAGTATTCTACAGAAAGCAACTAAATCTTTCACCAAAGCTGTCTGCGCTCCATCATGGGCATGCTATGGTAAGACCGCGCTAAAAAATAAAGATGTTCTTGCGAATGCTGTTATAGACAGTTTTGCTTTTCGACAGCTACTATGGGCAGGGCGCATATACCGTATGTGGGAAGACCGTATGCCAAAAGCATTTTTTTTATGTGAACTGAAAGGTGGTTGGCGTAAAAGAGATGCCCCGGAAAACGTTTTAAGACCAGCCAGGCGTCCGCTTGCTGTAACTGACATAGATGATAGAAAGATGATTGAAGAGAGCACCTGAGAGCAGGCGGCTACCGAACGAGGCAGCTGGAGATTTGAAAAAGAGAACTGAAACCGATCACTGGCTGAAACGGTTATGTCTGCGCTGGATGTGGCAAAATATTTAGATCATAGCTAGGACTTCCTAGCCACGTGACATGCTGTATTCCACCTTCATTTCTGACTCAAGACAAGCATCATTATTTGAGATTATTTATAGCAGTGGTTCTCAAACTGTGGTACGCGGACCCCTAGGGTTCCGCCAATAGACCGAGGGGGTCCACAGACAGATGAAAATTGTAAACAATTAAAATAATTTTTTTGCTAAAAGCAATTGATCTGATCGTATAATTTGAATAATAATCAGTTCGCCCCTTCACTACTGTTTGATATTTCAATTACGTAATGTTTCATGGCGACCTAAGCCTAGGATTTGAAGACATTCTTCACTTCGATATTTCTGATTGGGCATTGAACCCTCTAACGCGTGGACAAACTCAGATCCCAATCACAGATAAATCCATACTAATACACCAGCAGATTATTGAATATCCACAAACGAGGAACTTAGACCAATCTTTTAAATTCTAATTTCAAAATCACATTCCAATTTTGTATCCTGCACTATGGGTTATTGTACACTATTGTACAGAACTTGTTGAATGGTTTCCAAACTTCTTATTTGGTAAAAACGTGAATTCATTGCCGTAATGTATCTCATCACAAATCAAAGAAACCGACTAGAAATTTGTGCTCGTTGAAAGTTGCGGTTGCTACATACAAACATAGAGGCGGAAATAAATTTGTACCTGTGGCATTGTACGTCTTGAGAGACGATCTTTTCCCTTTGTAACTTCTTGTGTGACCAAAGAGGCCAATCCTTCATCACATAAATACACTCATAAAATCTCATTCAAGTCATTAATATTTTTAAAATCTTATTTTAACAAAAAGTTATAATTTTAGTATACAATCCTTCAACAAAATGTTTTTTGTTTTTTTTTTACATTTGTATTTAATACGCAATGTTTTTATGTAGCCTTTTCGCTTAGGGTCCGTGGGCAAATTTGGACTATCTAAAGAAGTCCCCGGGTCAAAAAGGCTTGAGAACCTGTGATTTATATAGTGTCCTGTGTACTTTTAGAATAGAAACAAGCTTGTATTAATTTCTATATCATGTTTGAACATAAACATTGGATTAAAATAGGAAGAAAAATTCCTAACAATAAAACAAAAGAGATCACGTGACCAGTAAATGTAATTGCATTCAAGGAACTCAGTTGTGGATTTCTGAAAAATAAATACGTGCAAATATTTTAGAAAATTTAGAAACTCTTTTTTTTTTCAGGCTTTTTAATGCAACTATAGTACTTTCAATTATTTGCAAACAGCAAAAATTGTCAATAATAAGAAAAATGATAATAATAATAATTTACTTTAATTAAGCGCTTTCAATACATGACCTCATTGTACATATATGCATGATATACATAACAAAGGAGAGGTACCACAGAAGAACAAAGCCATGTATAAGTAGGCTCTGGTATTCTTAGTGAATGGAGCAGAATGTGTTTTTATCTGAGCTCAATGGTGAGCGAGTTCCAAACTTTTTGTCCATGTACTGAAAAGGCCCGCAGTCCGTAACCCTAGAGGGCCTAGAAGAGTTGAGTCCATGGAGCGTCTGAAAAGACCCGCATTCCGTAACCCTTGAGGGCTTAGAAGAGTTGAGTCCATGGAGCGCAGGAATTTCTGAGGGATGTAATGAGTTATGCTTATTTCTCACAGCGGCGTAGCAAGTGCATATGATGCCAGGTGCTGTCCGTCGCTCCCGAAACCAACTATTGCTACGCCACTGGTTTCTTATTTCATTATTCTACGTTTCTTAGTTAGTGTGTGTGTGTGTATCTGTGCAACGTTACGAGGCTACTATGGCGTCAAGATATATCGCTGCTCCTCCTGGATGTGGCGAACCAGTGAAACCTTCGCTGTGAGTTAGAAACGTGGCCTTCTTAAAGTCTTAGGCATCCCGACCTCGACCTTGCGGCACCACAGTTCTAGTTCCAGAAATACATTTGTCATTCTTGAAGTGACCTTGTGTTACCTTTTCAACCACGGACTCTCCTGTACCTGGGTTAGCTCAGACTTTGAAATCTATTCAAGGTAGATTCTTTTAGACAAGCTTTTAGCTACCCTTCTTTTGAGGTTGTACTTAGCTTTTTTTTTTGAGACAATAATTCTTTATTTTTACTCTATGGATTATATATATGTGTGTAATTATAATAATGATGATAATAATATGTTATTTGGCATAAAAATAACCATATAATTACAATATTTTAAATGGTAATATCAGCAGAAGGTGTAGCGGCGAGGAGACCTTACTGCACTTCTCCAAAGTGCAGTAACGCTTCAGAAGGACGCGATGTTTTGGCGCAGAAGTTTTTTTTAGCGCAGCCGTTTTGGCGCGAGAAGTTCTGACGAGTCAGCCATACATAGTTCGCAATACACATGCCTGAATTAGGCAGGAAAAGCAACGATTTTGCAGAATTTATTTTAGTGATTAACATGAATGATTAGATTGACACATGGAATACGTAGGTCGTAATTAGCTTCTCTTTTGAAGTAACGTCCTGTTGTGTATAAGATAAGAAGATAATATATAAATAACAATTCGACATTGATCAAAGTATATTTAGCACACAATCCTTGCATTTTAGATTGTTAAAGATATGATACTTGAATCACTACGCACTTAGTATAACAGGCAAACCCTTTCAGGGCCGCGAGTAGGGGGGCAGACCATCATGTTTATTGGAGATTTTCGTGATAAACTAAGCAATGTCAAGGACATGTCAATGGAACGTCAAAATTGCCAACTAAATATAAATGACAAAATGATTAGCTTGAAAACTTTCGTTTCTGCAGTTATGAAAATGTGCATGAAAATTAACAAGTAACTTTTTTTAAAAAGACATAGCTTATCAACACTTATTTTTTTTTGTACACCGGATACACCAAAACCATTGCTATTTATAGGTTTTCCGACATGTATGAAAATTTATATAAGATCATCTATATTTAATAAATATGACACTTGAGCTTTTAGAATAGAAGATCAACGGACATAATAGACATAGTGTTCTTCTTTGCGACAGGTAAATAGACAACGCTAGATTGGAAGCTAGGCTTGTGTTGTCTTTGTGCTGTTTGTTTGTTTTCTCTCTGAATTGTTCCATATGTTTATGTGAATGCGTGCGAGCGCTTGTGTGATTGAGCAAGCCTCTGTGTACACCTGATTTCCCGGAATCTGGGAGCCGGTGCTTTCAATTACTTCCCCCCTGTTACCTGGGACACCTGGACGACGCGCTTCCTTCCGTTTCACGCTGTCTTCTGCAGAGACAGGATCCTGTGTAAAGGTGAAGGACGTCCTGTGCATGTTGTATTATTTACGTTTTTTCAATACAGGTGAAAGCATTGTGACGTCACTTCCTGTAAATCGGCTTCACGTATACGGTATACTTTTTTTTTTTGTCAATGAACGATAAACAATTTATACACATTGAGGACCACCGGTTAAAATGTCCGTAATAATAGAGATTGTTATTGTCAGAGTTGTTCAGAGTAGACAGATTAACCTATATCTAACAGAATGGTTCAAAGACAGAATATGTTGTGCAATTAAAATATAAAATTTTATAGCTTTGTCGTTTGCCTAGGATTGGAATTATTACATACGATTATCTTGTCTTATAAAATACAGATGTAACTTCGAAAAAAAAAAGATTATGTCAGATTAGATTATGTGCTAGATTAAAGGACAGCGGTTTCCGGAGATGGTCAAGAGCTAGACTTCTCATGTGAAAGTCATGGGTTCAAATACTCATACAGATTTGAAGTTTAGATTAATATCCCTTAGTCAAATTAGTTCAACCTGTGACTTTGACTTCAACTAGGCCTTCTTCTTCTATAGATAGAGATCCACTCCGCTTCACTGTTGTGTCCAGAAAACTTAATTTCTGGACGGACCTCTCTGACCAAAGTGTCACCAAAGACGTCAGTAAGTTTAGTATCAGCCGGTGCTGTATGTACGTGTTTTTATCCCCACCCCCGCCCGCCACCTTTCAACATTCACCTTCAAATCTATTTCTTTCGGGACCTTTCTGTCACAGGCTCGGTTGATATTGCCTGTTATATGTTACCTTGGGTCATGAAGGTGAAAGGCACGAGAAACCTCTGATTTAGAAAGAGGAAGTAAGATTTTTTTTAGTAGAGTTAAGAGTAGTCACTTGAAGTCACTTAAGAGTATTTGAGACAGTACGCTTATTTCTAATAGTTATTTCTGTACTTCGAGCTAGATACATATGATTGAAGTTGTTGTTACCCGCTGCGATGCGGACACTTTTAGTAGTGAAGTTATGTTATAAAGGATTTGTATATTTGATACCGCTGTTATGCGTATATAGTTGTATATTAATTGAATATCTTGATGTAACCACTAGAAGTGCAGTACATTGTTATTATTGAATAAAAGTCATATTTGTCTGCTGAAGATCGACTCATGTCTTTGTATACAATTCATGTCTGTCACGTGTTAAGTGGACACACGAACCCAGCATTCTTCAACATTACACACAAGGACCACAACATAACGTCTACACATTTGTATGTCGGCTTAAGTTATGCCCCTTTTGTTTCAGGTCACCATCCTTGTCTTTGGTTGAATCTTCTCATCTTATACTAAGTGTTACTAGCTGTGGGACATAGTTATCTGGTCATCCTGTGGGATACTTACAAATGGGCATCCGGTCACACAATGTTTACGTATTGAAATGGTAGCTGTGGGACAGTGGGACATAGTTATCTGGTCATCCTGTGGGATACTAACAAATGGGCATCCGGTCACACAATGTTTACGTATTGAAATGGTAGCTGTGGGACAGTGGGACATAGTTATCTGGTCATCCTGTGGGATACTTACAAATGGGCATCCGGTCACACAATGTTTTACGTATTGGAATGGTATGGTTGAACATGATGGTCAGAAGGAGAGTCAAATTTTAAATCTGTGACCACCTATCACTATAAAAATGTAAAAGTTTTTTCAACATAAACTCAAATGATAATAGATTTAGATAAATTTTCATAGTGACGTTGCTAGGAATTTGCCTTTATTTGAGGGCCCGAGTGTTGTGACCTCTTTAGGGATCCCTGCATTTTGACATTCGACATCATAACATAAGATACTGGCGTAATATGTAATACTAGTCGACCGGCCGCGTAGCATACGCCGCTATTTTGCAACCTATGCGACCGCAGTGGACCCCGCACTTTCAAAGGCAAGCTTATACCTGTAGGCAGACGAGAAGGTAAAGGCAAGCTTACACCTGAAGGCAGACGAGAAGTAAAAGCAGTAAGTCAAATGGCAGAGAAAAGGATAAAAACAGAGACTGGGCTACAGAGCAGAGATCGGTTAACTGAACAGGAATAGGACAACAGAACAGGAATAGGACAACAGAACATGAATAGGACAACAGAACAGGAAAAGGACAACAGAACATGAATAGGACAACAGAACAGGAATAGGACAACAGAACATGAATAGGACAACAGAACAGGAAAAGGACAACAGAACAGGAATAGGACAACAGAACAGGAAAAGGACAACAGAACAGGAATAGGACAACAGAACATGAATAGGACAACAGAACATGAATAGGACAACAGAAAAAGGAATAGGACAACAGAACATGAATAGGACAACAGAACAGGAATAGGACAACAGAACATGAATAGGACAACAGAACAGGAATAGGACAACTGAACAGTAATAGGACAACGTTACGGAAGGCAATTGATTCCAGACTCTTAGCCGTTTTAGTCATTGGGTATGCTAATAACTTCGGTAGCCTCTTGTGGTCAATACTTGATCCTATGATAAACTTTGGTGCTTGTACGGGTGGGGCGGGGGTACAGAGGGTGAGACGAGGTTATGGGAAGGTGAATGAAATCTGAATAGTGTCCTACTGGTCGTAAAAGGAAACGCCTCTCTCTCTCTCTCTCTCTCTCAATCTTCCGCTTCTCTTAGTGTTAGCTGCCTCGAGGCTCGAGAATATTGGATCTCTAGTTCAGAGACAAGGAGAGAAGCTTTGGCGAAAAAAAAAAATAGTTTCTATTATTTTTATTGTTATAAATATTATTATTATTAGTTTTTTTTTCTCTTTGTTCTTTGTTTCAATTCTACGAAGTGAATATTTCGACTTTGTTATATTAATATGATTAACAAATCGGATGTTTTATATGATGCCGTCTTGGTTAAACCAAGGGACATTACTAACCAAGGAGAATAACTCGTGCATGTATATTAATTAACAGGTTTAAATGTAAGACAGACTTCAAAGAAAATAATAACAGCTTTTAAATTTTTAATATATAGCATTAACTGTACTTTTAATCAATTTCATATTGGAGCAAATTAAAAAGTGTTAGTTCCTGTTTGGGACATTTAAAAAGGTTTCTTTGATACTGTGACTAAATGCTGTTCAAGTCTTCCCTTTTATATCTACAGTACTTTACAAAAATATTATGTAAGTTACAGATTCTTAATTAAAATGTTGTGAACAACGGCTATCAAGGGTGTCACATAGCCTGCTCAACCATTAGCCAATTACATGTTCCCAATAGACAGGACCAACAGGGACATCTCCTATTGCTTTTGCTACTCTGAGCCCCTTCCAGACCAATAGTGATTGCTGCTGCCTACGTCTCTCTCTCTGTCTCTCTCTCTCTCTCTGTCTCTCACTCTCCTCAGTCTCACAGATCACAGTGAATGGCCACCCGCTCAAGTGGTAGATCAGTTTACATATCTTGGAAGCACGGTATCCAATGAAGCATCACTTTCAAGAGAAGTTGGTAACCGTCTGGCTAAGGCTAAAAGCGCTTTTAGACGGCTCCAAGCGAGAGTGTGGCGGAATAAATCGTTCTGTCTACCAACAAACTAACAGAAACTGTTAACTCATATCTATCATTCTGCGAGGAGTTAACAATTCAGACAAAAACAATACAAGTCTATGGAAACAATAAGCCCTGGATGACCAAAACATCAAACACCTTATTACTGAACAGAAAACAAAGTATAAGGCTAGCAACAAAGAGTTTATTAATGCTAAACATAAACTGAGAAAAGCAATAATCTTCTGTCATATCTTTAACCAGTTCATTGCAAACGTGCGTAATTCCACACATCTGGAAAACTTCGGAGATCATACCAGTGCCTAAGAACCAAAAATAGATGCTTAAATGATTTCCGCCCAGTAGCACTAACACCTATTGTTATGAAATGTTTTGAAAATATATGCTAAAACAACTTGTAGCAAAAGTCAACAACAGCCTAGACCCTCACCAATTTGCATACAAAGCAGCTAGAGGAACTGAGGATTCCATTCTATTGCTTTTGGACCAGCTTTATAAGCATCTCGATATACCCAAAACATACGCACGAGTCCTCTTCGTAGATTTCTCCTCGGCTTTCAATACCATACAGCCACATCTAATGATAAACAAACTGAGTAACTTAAATGTAAGCCCTTACTTACAAGCATGGGTTTCTAAACTTTTTAACCCAACGGCCCCAGTATGCTAAAGTCAACAACACCAAATCGTCAACTCGAGTACTATGTACGGATGCTCCACAAGGTTGTGTACTTCTCCTGTACTATACACTCTTGACACTAATGACATAAGAAGCATCTATGACTCAGTTAAACTCATTAAATTCGCTGATGATACTGCCTTAGTCGGTCTTATTTCAGGAGACGAAACTCAGTATCGAAGCTCGATAGAAGAGTTTACAAACTGGTGCACCGACAACTTTCTAGAACTGAATGTAACAAAAAACTAAAGAACTTATAATAGATATTAGAAAAAAAAACATACTATACGTGAACTGCAAATAAACACTACATCTATAGAACAAGTAAAGGCATATAAATATCTAGGCGTTATCATCAACAACAAGCTTTCATGGGAAGACCACCTTGGAACTCTGACAAAGAAAACAGCCCAGCGACTCTTTTTTCTATACAAACTCAATAGCTTTAAACTAAGCAAGAAGATCCTTGAGACATTTTACCGCGCGACAATACAAAATCTGCTAACATACGGAATAACTTGTTGGCAAGGCAACGCCTCATCTAAACTGTTGCGACGTCTAGAAAAAATCATTAAAAAAGCATCTAAAATTACACTTACACATTACCACATTTAAAGGAACTTTTTGAACAAAAGTGCCTAAGAAAAAATCGAAAAAATCTTGGAAGACAACGGCCACCCGCTCCATCAGAACTACGACAGGTCGTCGCGAAGTGGGCGACTGCTGTCAATCAAAACAAGAACTGAGCGGTACAAAAACTCGTTCGTACCTCACTCGGTCAGACTCTATCACCGCCACTCATTGATCAGGGAACACGAAATGCACCAAGATACCTGTGTGTAGTCGCTGAATGAACTCTTTATGTTGTCTGTTGTATTTGTGTGTATTTTTCTGTTGTGTTGTCTTTGTATGAGAAAAGAGTCCTTGTAATCACAACAAATTTCCGTAAGGATCAATAAAGCAGTCTTAGTCTTAGTGTCTACCAAGCACCTCTGTATGGACCTGAGACATGGGTACTATTGTAAATCTAAGGCAGGCACTCAACGAAAGGTAGGAGGGTAATAATAAACTAGGTATTTATTTACAGTACAAACAGTCATGGACTTCAGCCATCAAGTCCCAGAGTGTCCTATCTCAAGTGACACCAGTCCTTTTCTATCTAAATACCAGTACTAAGATCACCGACACACTATTCACTATTCAATACAATCACAGATAGCATTAAGGACGTCCTCTTTAGTCAAGACAACTCAGACTCTAATAACTTGCAGATCAGGATCTTACTACAGTCCTACTTTTTATTATCAACATGTCTTCTACTGCTTGTGTTGAATGGTGCTCTGATGCGCACCATCAGTGTGGCTCGGGAGCCGAGTTACAACAGTATTCTACAGAAAGCAACTAAATCTTTCACCAAAGCTGTCTGCGCTCCATCATGGGCATGCTATGGTAAGACCGCGCCTAAAAAATAAAGATGTTCTTGCGAATGCTGTTATAGACAGTTTTGCTTTTCGACAGTCTACTATGGGCAGGGCGCATATACCGTATGTGGGAAGACCGTATGCCAAAAGCATTTTTTTTATGTGAACTGAAAGGTGGTTGGCGTAAAAGAGATGCCCCGGAAAACGTTTTAAGACCAGCCAGGCGGTCCGCTTGCTGTAACTGACATAGATGATAGAAAGATGATTGAAGAGAGCACCTGAGAGCAGGCGGCTACCGAACGAGGCAGCTGGAGATTTGAAAAAGAGAACTGAAACCGATCACTGGCTGAAACGGTTATGTCTGCGCTGGATGTGGCAAAATATTTAGATCATAGCTAGGACTTCCTAGCCACGTGACATGCTGTATTCCACCTTCATTTCTGACTCAAGACAAGCATCATTATTTGAGATTATTTATAGCAGTGGTTCTCAAACTGTGGTACGCGGACCCCTAGGGTTCCGCCAATAGACCGAGGGGGTCCACAGGACAGATGAAAATTGTAAACAATTAAAATAATTTTTTTGCTAAAAGCAATTGATCTGATCGATAATTTGAATAATAATCAGTTCGCCCCTTCACTACTGTTTGATATTTCAATTACGTAATGTTTCATGGCGACCTAAGCCTAGGATTTGAAGACATTCTTCACTTCGATATTTCTGATTGGGCATTGAACCCTCTAACGCGTGGACAAACTCAGATCCCAATCACAGATAAATCCATACTAATACACCAGCAGATTATTGAATATCCACAAACGAGGAACTTAGACCAATCTTTTAAATTCTAATTTCAAAATCACATTCAATTTTGTATCCTGCACTATGGGTTATTGTACACTATTGTACAGAACTTGTTGAATGGTTTCCAAACTTCTTATTTGGTAAAAACGTGAATTCATTGCCGTAATGTATCTCATCACAAATCAAAGAAACCGACTAGAATTTGTGCTCGTTGAAAGTTGCGGTTGCTACATACAAACATAGAGGCGGAAATAAATTTGTACCTGTGGCATTGTACGTCTTGAGAGACGATCTTTTCCCTTTGTAACTTCTTGTGTGACCAAAGAGGCCAATCCTTCATCACATAAATACACTCATAAATCTCATTCAAGTCATTAATATTTTTAAAATCTTATTTTAACAAAAAGTTATAATTTTAGTATACAATCCTTCAACAAAATGTTTTTTGTTTTTTTTTACATTTGTATTTAATACGCAATGTTTTTATGTAGCCTTTTCGCTTAGGGGTCCGTGGGCAAATTTGGACTATCTAAAGAAGTCCCCGGGTCAAAAAGGCTTGAGAACCTGTGATTTATATAGTGTCCTGTGTACTTTTAGAATAGAAACAAGCTTGTATTAATTTCTATATCATGTTTGAACATAAACATTGGATTAAAATAGGAAGAAAAAATTCCTAACAATAAAACAAAAGAGATCACGTGACCAGTAAATGTAATTGCATTCAAGGAACTCAGTTGTGGATTTCTGAAAAATAAATACGTGCAAATATTTTAGAAAATTTAGAAACTCTTTTTTTTTTCAGGCTTTTTAATGCAACTTTAGTACTTTCAAATTATTTGCAAACAGCAAAAATTGTCAATAATAAGAAAAATGATAATAATAATAATTTACTTTAATTAAGCGCTTTCAATACATGGACCTCATTGTACATATATGCATGATATACATAACAAAGGAGAGGTACCACAGAAGAACAAAGCCATGTATAAGTAGGCTCTGGTATTCTCTAGTGAATGGAGCAGAATGTGTTTTTATCTGAGCTCAATGGTGAGCGAGTTCCAAACTTTTTGTCCATGTACTGAAAAGGCCCGCAGTCCGTAACCCTAGAGGGCCTAGAAGAGTTGAGTCCAAGGAGCGTCTGAAAAGACCCGCATTCCGTAACCCTTGAGGGCTTAGAAGAGTTGAGTCCATGGAGCGCTAGGAATTTTCTGAGGGATGTAATGAGTTATGCTTTATTTCTCACAGCGGCGTAGCAAGTGCATATGATGCCAGGTGCTGTCCGTCGCTCCCGAAACCAACTATTTGCTACGCCACTGGTTTCTTATTTCATTATTCTACGTTTCTAGTTAGTGTGTGGGTGTGTATCTGTGCAACGTTACGAGGCTACTATGGCGTCAAGATATATCGCTGCTCCTCCTGGATGTGGCGAACCAGTGAAACCTTCGCTGTGAGTTAGAAACGTGGCCTTCTTAAAGTCTTAGGCATCCCGACCTCGACCTTGCGGCACCACAGTTCTAGTTCCAGAATACATTTGTCATTCTTGAAGTGACCTTGTGTTACCTTTTCAACCACGGACTCTCCTGTACCTGGGTTAGCTCAGACTTTGAAATCTATTCAAGGTAGATTCTTTTAGACAAGCTTTTAGCTACCCTTCTTTTGAGGTTGTACTTAGCTTTTTTTTTTGAGACAATAATTCTTTATTTTTACTCTATGGATTATATATATGTGTGTAATTATAATAATGATGATAATAATATGTTATTTGGCATAAAAATAACCATATAATTACAATATTTTAAATGGTAATATCAGCAGAAGGTGTAGCGGCGAGAGACCTTACTGCACTTCTCCAAAGTGCAGTAACGCTTCAGAAGGACGCGATGTTTAGGCGCAGAAGTTTTTTTTAGCGCAGCCGTTTTGGCGCGAGAAGTTCTGACGAGTCAGCCATACATAGTTCGCAATACACATGCCTGAATTAGGCAGGAAAAGCACCGATTTTGCAGAATTTATTTTAGTGATTAACATGAATGATTAGATTGACACATGGAATACGTAGGTCGTAATTAGCTTCTCTTTTGAAGTAACGTCTGTTGTGTATAAGATAAGAAGATAATATATAAATAACAATTCGACATTGATCAAAGTATATTTAGCACACAATCCTTGCATTTTAGATTGTTAAAGATATGATACTTGAATCACTACGCACTTAGTATAACAGGCAAACCCTTTCAGGCCGCGAGTAGGGGGGCAGACCATCATGTTTATTGGAGATTTTCGTGATAAAACTAAGCAATGTCAAGGACATGTCAATGGAACGTCAAAATTGCCAACTAAATAAAAATGACAAAATGATTAGCTTGAAAACTTTCGTTTCTGCAGTTATGAAAATGTGCATGAAAATTAACAAGTAACTTTTTTTAAAAAGACATAGCTTATCAACACTTATTTTTTTTTGTACACCGGATACACCAAAACCATTGCTATTTATAGGTTTTCCGACATGTATGAAAATTTATATAAGATCATCTATATTTAATAAATATGACACTTGAGCTTTTTAGAATAGAAGATCAACGGACATAATAGACATAGTGTTCTTCTTTGCGACAGGTAAATAGACAACGCTAGATTGGAAGCTAGGCTTGTGTTGTCTTTGTGCTGTTTGTTTGTTCTTCTCTGAATTGTTCCAATATGTTTTATGTGAATGCGTGCGAGCGCTTGTGTGATTGAGCAAGCCTCTGTGTACACCTGATTTCCCGGAATCTGGGAGCCGGTGCTTTCCAATTACTTCCCCCCTGTTACCTGGGACACCTGGGACGACGCGCTTCCTTCCGTTTCACGCTGTCTTCTGCAGAGACAGGATCCTGTGTAAAGGTGAAGGACGTCCTGTGCATGTTGTATTATTTACGTTTTTTCAATACAGTGAAAGCATTGTGACGGTCACTTCCTGTAAATCGGCTTCACGTATACGGTATACTTTTTTTTTTGTCAATGAACGATAAACAATTTATACACATTGAGGACCACCGGTTAAAATGTCCGTAATAATAGAGATTGTTATTGTCAGAGTTGTTCAGAGTAGACAGATTAACCTATATCTAACAGAATGGTTCAAAGACAGAATATGTTGTGCAATTAAAATATAAAATTTTATAGCTTTGTCGTTTGCCTAGGATTGGAATTATTACATACGATTATCTTGTCTTATAAAATACAGATGTAACTTCGAAAAAAAAAAGATTATGTCAGATTAGATTATGTGCTAGATTAAAGGACAGCGGTTTCCGGAGATGGTCAAGAGCTAGACTTCTCATGTGAAAGTCATGGGTTCAAATACTCATACAGATTTGAAGTTTAGATTAATATCCTTAGTCAAATTAGTTCAACCTGTGACTTTGACTTCAACTAGGCCTTCTTCTTCTATAGATAGAGATCCACTCCGCTTCACTGTTGTGTCCAGAAAACTTAATTTCTGGACGGACCTCTCTGACCAAAGTGTCACCAAAGACGTCAGTAAGTTTAGTATCAGCCGGTGCCTGTATGTACGTGTTTTATCCCCACCCCCGCCCGCCCACCTTTCAATATTCACCTTCAAATCTATTCTTTCGGGACCTTTCTGTCACAGGCTCGGTTGATATTGCCTGTTATATGTTTACCTTGGGTCATGAAGGTGAAAGGCACGAGAAACCTCTGATTTAGAAAGAGGAAGTAAGATTTTTTTAGTAGAGTTAAGAGTAGTCACTTGAAGTCACTTAAGAGTATTTGAGACAGTACGCTTATTTCTAATAGTTATTTCTGTACTTCGAGCTAGATACATATGATTGAAGTTTGTTGTTACCCGCTGCGATGGCGGACACATTTTAGTAGTGAAGTTATGTTATAAAGGATTTGTATATTTGATACCGCTGTTATGCGTATATAGTTGTATATTAAATTGAATATCTTGATGTAACCACTAGAAGTGCAGTACATTGTTATTATTGAATAAAAGTCATATTTGTCTGCTGAAGATCGACTCATGTCTTTGTATACAATTCATGTCTGTCACGTGTTAAGTGGACACACGAAACCCAGCATTCTTCAACATTACACACAAGGACCACAAACATAACGTCTACACATTTGTATGTCGGCTTAAGTTATGCCCCTTTTGTTTCAGGTCACCATCCTTGTCTTTGGTTGAATCTTCTCATCTTATACTAAGTGTTACTAGCTGTGGGACATAGTTATCTGGTCATCCTGTGGGATACTTACAAATGGGCATCCGGTCACACAATGTTTACGTATTGAAATGGTAGCTTGTGGGACAGTGGGACATAGTTATCTGGTCATCCTGTGGGATACTAACAAATGGGCATCCGGGTCACACAATGTTTACGTATTGAAATGGTAGCTGTGGGACAGTGGGACATAGTTATCTGGTCATCCTGTGGGATACATACAAATGGGGCAATCCGGTCACACAATGTTTACGTATTGGAATGGTATGGTTGAACATGATGGTCAGAAGGAGAGTCAAATTTTAAATCTGTGACCACCTATTCACTATAAAAATGTAAAAGTTTTTCAACATAAACTCAAATGATAATAGATTTAGATAAATTTTCATAGTGACGTTGCTAGGAATTTGCCTTTATTTGAGGGCCACGAGTGTTGTGACCTCTTTAGGGATCCCTGCATTTTGACATTCGACATCATAACATAAGATACTGGCGTAATATGTAATACTAGTCGACCGGCGCCGCGTAGCATACGCCCGCTATTTTGCAACCTATGCGACCCGCAGTGGACCCCGCCACTTTCATAGGACGCGCGCTAATTCTGAGTGTATAGATTATTAAATTAAACCATTTTATAACTCATGGGCGTAGCCGGGGGGGGGGGTTGGGGTTCAAACAAAATCCCCCCCCACAGGGGGAAGATCGGAATTTAGTGACTGATTTTTTGCTTTGCTTTTGTTTATTTTAGGTGAGATTTTAATACTAAATTATTACTTGTCTCAGCAAAGCAAAGGAGGTTTTGAGTTTAAAACCCCATACCAGGGGTTTTTAAGTTTAAAACCCCTACCAGGGGGGTTTTGGGTTCAAAACCCCCTACCAGGGAGGGTCGAGTTTAAAACGCCATACTAGGGGAGTTTGAGTTTAAACCCCCCTACCAGGGGTTTTCGCAGTTAAATTCCAACTTCTATAAAACAAAATAAAAAAAAATGCAAACGACAATCCCCCAAATTTTACGAGCACAGTTAAGGAAGATTTTTAAACCCCTTCCGAAATTTCCAATAAACCCCCTCTTAAATATAAAAAAAAAAATTGCACACTCAAAATTCTATGAGCGTAGCCAAAGGGGTTTTGAGTTAACCCCCACTCCCTCTTCAGTAGGGTTTAAAGCTAAAAAATACCTCTTCAATACACGGTATACAAAAACGCAAATTATGCACTCAAAATGTTATGAGCGTAGCTAAATGGGTTTTGACTCTGTTTTTGAGTTAAACCCCCCTTTCAGTGGGGTTCGAAGGTAAAAAATACCTCTTTAATATTAATAATAACAAAGCAAATTATACACTCAACATGTTTTGAGTGTATTAAAAGGAGTTTTGAGTTTAAACTCCCCTCCAGTGGAGTTTGAAGCTAAAAAATACCTCTTCAATATAAAAAAAAAAGAAAATTACACACTCAGAAATCTATGAGCGTAGCCAAAGTGGTTTTGAGTTTAAACCCCCTTTAGAGTGGTTTGATGCTAAAAAATACCTCTTTAATATAAAAAAGCAAATTACACACTAAAATTATTTGAACGTAGCCAAGACAATTGGGGGTTTTGAGTTTAAATACCTCTCCTACAGAGGGCTTTTTTAAAAGTGTAAAACCCCTCCAGATGGTTTTGAGTTTAAAATCCCCCTACAGAGTGTTTTGAGGTGGAAAACCTCTATCTTTAATACTATTCTAAAGCAAACTACAGTTACTAAATTCTATGACCGTAGCTAAATGGGGTTTTGAATTTAAAAAAAAACACATAACTCCAGAGATTCTTTAGTTTAAACCCCCAACAGATGATTTTGGCGATAAAACTTCCCTATTCGATATAAAATCTAAAGCAAACTAGTCACTTAATTCCAAGAGCGTATTCAAGACAGGTTACACATTTCTATCAGTGGCGGGGCTCAATTAATAAAGTGCAGTGAATAGTCATCTGCCGAAATTGAAAAACACTAAATGTGGCTCAACAAAGATGGCTAAGACAGATTTTAGGAGTCAGTTATAGAGATCGGGTCTCAATCAAGGAAATCCTATGCCGAACTGGGAGTCGACCCCTTAGTAAAATTGTGACAGAGCGTCGCATGAGGTTTTCGAGACATGTTCTCCGACAAAATGAATTAGGCATAAGAAGAGTTGCGATGACATCTTAGTACAACTTGGCGCCACACATTCATTGAGGTCCTCAGAGCAGGTGGGAAGAGGCTTCAGACATTACCAGTGACAGATTTTTGTGGAAACAGCTTGACGGCAAATGCGCCGAACGGCGCTTGAGTGTCTAAAGTCAGTAAGAATAGCACATTAGGTTTTTGAAATAAAACTTTTTAATAGCAGGAAATTGCACTGTAGATACCTCAGAATATGCATTTGTTGGCTTTCAATATCAGAAATAGTGCTTGCCGCTGCTAGAGATTGCCCCTCCCCCAGACCCCCTTGCTGACAATGGCGAGAAATCTACAATTTTCCCACTAACTTCGGAAAGAACCTATTCTAGGGCACAATAAGCGTCTTCCGAAAGAATGATGGGTCAGAATGTAATAAAGATTATATACACACACACACATACATACATATAAATTATTTTTTTCTTGGGGGGTGTAGTGACCTACTAAAACACTACAGGAAGACATGTCTTGAAGCTAGGCTTTATTGAACAAGAATGACAAAACAGTTCACAATAACACAGTACACACACACACACACAAGCTGACCTGGACACCATGACATTTTGACACACTAGAACAGATCAGTTCACAACAGGAAACATAAATACACGACAGAGGGGGGAGAAAAAATCCCCCCAACCCCCCCCCGAAAAAAAATCCTGGCTACGCCCATGTTATAACTTATAACAGATTTCCTGCGGCCTCCTGTCAATTAACCGTGGGGGAGCTCCTGGAAATCTCCTGGAATTGCAAAATATACGGAAATATCCGGAAATTGTTAAAATCTTTAGAAAACGCATACAATTCTCCTGAAATATATACACAAAGGGTGTGTCATTCAATATGGAAAACGACAATCCTACGCGCGATAAAAAAAGGCATTATCCCGTAATTTTGGAATCTGGTGAAATGAAGAATTACTTGAGGTCAACAATTCTCATAGATAGATTGAAACATTTGGTAATTCTTGCTATTGAGCGTGATCTATGTAGGAAACAGAATTATTATAATATACTATACAACTTCGCTACACCAAGGCTCGTAAAGCAGGGGCGGACTGGGTATCAAAATCGGCCCGGGCATTACCATATGAACCGGCCCACAAATGGCATGTCATATATTTGCGGTGAGGGGGGTTTAACCCCCCCTCCGCAATTTATATATATATTAGTGTGTGTATATGTAATTAATCTTCTTTACATTCTTATCTTTCATTCTTTTAAAGTTTTTTCTACCCTAGAATACTCTCTTGCTATAATTAGTGAAAGGCAGTACACACCGCCAAGGGACAGCGTGGGAGTATGGGGGAGCGCTGTAAGCTCCTCCAGTGGTTCGCCCCGGACCCAAGCATTCTTTCCGTTATTTTAAGCTTTAAAAAATGCATATTTTGAGGCATCTACAGTGCAATTAGCCTGCAACTCTTCCGCTAAAAAAATCAAAAACTAAATCTTCTATTCACTGGTGTCCAGCGACTGGTAGAAAATGGTACAATGCTCTAGTTTTGTATAGGAAAGGGGGGGGGGAAACCACAAAACCCCCTTTTTATGAAATTTGGTGACTGTAGATTGCTTAAGTTGGCTGCACTGGAGAAGTAAGTAAAGTTTCCCTTTCAGACAATGAGATCTGAGGCCAGTGATGGTTTGAACTCCTACCCGACCATGTGTTTTATCATAGGTGTAAGCCTAATTCTATTCAAAATATATATAGTTTGATAACGCTTTCGTAGGCTTACATAATGTATTCTATTTATACATGTATTTAGTCTGTAAACTATAAACACTACAATAGCAGCTTTAATGAGTTTCAAACTTTTTGGTATTACTAATAGATTAAAGACGTTTCTTCAAATAAATATAATAATTAGGTCCTACGCATTTCACGTGTCAATCTAGTCATGCATGTTGATCTATGACTTAAAATATGCTAAATCATTTGTTTTCCTGGCTGACTCAGGCAACCTATTCCTTTAAAGTGGTATCATCAAAAATACAAAACTAGGGGTCTATCGAGCCGTCATCCTCCCTACATTGCTCTTTGCCTCAGAAGCATGGATACTTGGATAGTGTACAGTTAACATGCAAAGAAACTGAATCACTTCCACATGACATGTCTGTGAAAAATACTGAATGTCAAATGGCAAGACAAAATACCAAATACTGAAGTCCTTCAAAGAGTGGGTCTGCAAAGCATCCACACAATCCTGATGCAGTCCCAGCTGCAATGGGCAGGGCAAGCATGCAGAATGGAAGACCACCGCATCCCTAAACGACTCTTGTATGGCCAACTAAGCGAAGGAAAGCGCTCGCAAGGTTGTCAAATAAAGCGCTTCAGGGACACCCTCGAAATTTCTCTAAAGGCGTTCAGCATAGACCCAGCCATCTAGGAGACAGAGGCACATGACAGAGCATCATGACGTCGCGCTGTGAAAACCAGCGCACAGGTTGCTGAGGAAAAGAAAACAAAGCCGGCAGAAGAAAAACTACAGAGAGAAAAGCCCAATGACACCTCAGTAAAGCCCTCAGCCCCATGGATGACAAAGTGGTCATAATCGAACTACGATGGGCGAACTATATATATATATATGTATATATATATATTTATATATATATATTTATATATATATATATATATATATATATATATATATATATATATATATATATATATATATATATATTCC
Organism: Biomphalaria sudanica; assembly: GCA_036873155.1. NCBI lineage: Eukaryota > Metazoa > Mollusca > Gastropoda > Planorbidae > Biomphalaria > Biomphalaria sudanica. The sequence continues at coordinate 343,243 of JAZGLO010001495.1, forward strand.
TTTAAAAGATAAGAAAAAGCAGAACGGTTAGATAGGTACTTCTAAATGTGAAAAGCTCTTGGTTCGTCCTAGTACATTCTCAAAAACGCGATTTGTATATGAATATATTATTTAAAAACTACGTACAGAATTACTTTACGAGCCTTGCGTGTAGCAAAGTCATACAGTATATCATAATAATTCTGTTTCTTACATAGATCACGCTCAATAGCAAGAATTACCGAATGTTTCAATCTATCTTTGAAAATTGTTGACCTCAACTAATTCTTCATTAGTTTGAGGCGAGAGAAGCTTCTTTCACCAGATTACACAATTACGGCTGATGCATAATGCCGCACGTAAGATTGGCGTTTTCCATATTGAATTACACCCCAAAATGACAATTTTTGTGTATATATTTCCGTATATTTAAGGACTTTTTCGTATATTTTGCGATTTCGGGAGATTTCCAGGAGCTCGACAGGAGGGCGCTGGAAATCTGTTTTTTATAAAATTGTTTCATTTAATAAAGATATATACACCTTGAATTAGAGCAGGTCCTATGAAAGTGCAGGTCCTATGAAAGTGCAGGTCCTATGAAAGTGCGGGTCCTATGAAAGTGCGGGCCTCACTGCGGTCGCATAGGTTGCAGTGGCCTAAGGCCGGCCCTGCAAAATAGCAGCGTATGTTACGCCGCCTGTCCACTAGTATTATTTAAAATATAAATGATTCTAAATATCCTTTCATTAAATATTGGGTGTGACAGCGCTATATAAATTATTGTAATTATTGTAATAATTTTCATTATTAATGACTTTATACTAAGCATAAGTCTGCCATTTATCATAACGAAACGATGTCTGTTTAGATCTAGATTTATGTTTTAATTAAATAATATTTTGCTCAAACCAAAAGTGAAGTATTCTCAGATCTATGTTATTACAAATAAACAACAAGAAACTTACTTTTTCTTTTCAAATAGCAGAAAGTATAACTTTATACCCTTATTGAGAAATTGGGTGGTTTGCAATTTCGAGGTTGTGTGTATGTGTTTAAGTTAACTTCTATTAAGTTTCGTTAAAGAGCTAATTGTCTCCCCTTTTGCTGCGTTCTATCAATGTTTTCTAACTTAACCTCTCCCATCCCTTTTTTTTCGTTAACTTTCAATGGAACCATCAAAAACCGGGTGAGGGAAGGAGCAAAACAAAAATGGGAGTGCCATCAAAGGCCCATGCCGACCAGGCCAAACACAGTCTCGAAGACATCAAAGTTGTGTTGAAGGCCATGCCGCTCGTGCATAGCAGAAAGTATGGTCTAACGTTTTACAAATGATAACACGTGCAGTGTAGAGTGTAATTCTTAAAATTATATTCTTGTTGAATTTCAAACAAAATTAATTGGAATAATAATTTTAAAAAAAAAACAATTTTGTGTCTTGCTGCTGTCACTTTTTTTTAAAGTTGTCTGCACTGAATTTTTTTTTTCTTTGATCGCGACCAGACCGGCCTATTTGGTACCGCCCACCGGGCATTTGCCCGTTTGCCCATATCGCCAGTCCGCCCCTGTCGTAAAGTAATTTTGTACGTAGTAAAGAATGAATTAAATGCAAAGACGAATATAAACTCTTAATTTTCACTTATAATCCGTATCCCTACCCAAACTGGGCACCGCGAATTCCATTTCGCATTGGGCCCCACAATGGTTAAGTCCGGCCTTGCTATTTAGTGACTGGTGAATACAGAGTAGATTACTTGTTCTCCTCCCCCCCCCCCTCCTTTTTCGCCGCTAAAACTACGTGGGGTAGAAATAAAAAAAGAGATCTTTCCATGGCGTCTTGGTCACAACGGTTAAGTCCGGCCCTGCTATTTTGTGACGGGTGAGTACTATTTATTCTGTTCCCCCCCTCTTTTTTTTTTTCGTAGGGTAACTCTAGTCCGACTTTTAGAAATAAAAGAGTGATCTTTCCTTTACGTCTTGTCCAAACTGTTGAGCCATGAAAAGAATTATATAGGGATTACATGTAAAAAAAAATAATTCGAACACTCATTTTGGAGCCCCCCTCAAGTGGGGGAAACTCCACAAGTGGGTGGAACCCCTCTAGTGGGGGCCCTGGTGGATTTTCAAAATCTCCCCCCCCCCTTCCCCACCATATCTACGCCACTGAGTTTTCACCATTTTTTTGCTTAAAAACAACTAAAATATTTTTTAAAAATGTTTTCAACCAAAATTCCTCCTTTATGAAGATGACTGTTTCTTAAGAGCAAATGTTTCACTCTATATAACTCATGAATAATAGATTGAAACAAAATTCGAACATTTTCTACCCCGCCACAATTCCCCCTCCCCACGATCCTGTATCAATCTACTCACTCAGAGTATATACAATTCTAATGATAGTTCTATTGATCTAGACCAGTGGTTCTCAAACTTTTTTGTCTTGCAAACTCCTTGCTATGTTTTCTGGTTCTCGGTAGACCCCCTGTTTAAATTATATTGCATTTTTGCAAATTCATCAACTCCATTTTTGTAAAGTAATGTGTAACTGCAGTGAGTCAAAGAGTGAAAAAGTAATTGATAGCTACATTGTATGTAATTGATAATTGATAAAATTCAAATTTACGCCAATGATTTATATGTATTACTGAAATCACCAACACCTTGAAAATGGGATGTGAAAATATATGTCACTAACTAATTAAATAAAATCAATTATCGTAGACCCCCATGGACATCTGATAGAACCCCTAATTTATTTTTTTTTCCCTTTCGTAGACCCCTTGGAAGTCTTCGTAGACCCCTGGGGGTCTATATAGACCACTTTGGGAATCACTGATCTAGACAGCGTGAGAGAGGAGGAGTTTTCACTTCATTACGAGCGACCACATTTTGTTTCCACTAGAAATATCAATAATCGCCAATAGTTTGGGACATTTTTCATACTAAATGTCACTCCCAGTAATCCGCCCCTTTTTTGAACACTTTGAATGTTCTCTTCTTACAAACTACATGGGCGTTCATTGACAAGAGAAGAGTATAACGCCCCGCGCGTATCCATTTGTTCAACTAGTCGTGTGAATGTTAAATAATATAGAGACTTAAACTCTCAAGTTGTTGGTTTTCCTGGTTCATTGATGCAATTCGTTCCATGCGTTCATAGCACTAAGAAAGAAGGAGCACTTGTACGAATTTTGTCCTAGCATTTGGAATAAGAAGTATGCCTTTCACTGAGTATTTTAATAGGTGTTTTTTTTTACCAGGTTTATATCAGCTCACTCTGTCTGGTCAAAAGTTTTTACACGTTATTTCTCCCACACCCTATCTCGGATCAAGCTGAAATTTAGCATAATTATTTCTTTTACCTGACAACACAAATCAATGGGAAAAAAAAACAACAATTAGTTAAGTAACTATTGGTAATAAATTACTTTGGTTGGTATCTGAAACAAGGGAAAGAAATAGTACTTGACAGAAGTGGTGATATGAATTAGTCCCCTGCCGTCTCAGGCTTAGTGAACACAAACATGAAATAGAATTAATACATGACTATAATAACTATACAATCGTCCGTGTTCATAGCAGAGTGGGTACCGCGTTGGCTAGAGTAGCGTAATAAGGCTTTAGCCTTTTTAGTATTTTTATCAATGCTTTTTTATTGTTAGTCTACAGCTATTACAAATTTAATTGCATAACTTATCCAAACTAACCGATACAAGTACGCTTTAAAAAAAAAAAGTATTTTTAATATTTTTCTTTTTTTTTCTGATTACTTACTTTACTTTTGTCTTTTATCCTGAAGTGTCCCTAAATTTAGTGATTTTACTTATGGTACTTTAGTCAAATGTAAATATTCGTTTGCTACAAATCTCCAGCTCTATTTTATTCAGCATCGTTCCAACCCTAACTACCGCCCAGGCCTCCATCTTGTTCGTCTGCACTACCAAAATAAACCACAGTCGTCTGCTACAAAAGTAGGCGGGAAAAAACAATTTTGAGTCTACATTGCTTAAAACTTGCACAGAAATGATTACATTTAGTCTGTACACTGGAGACAACATAAAGCCTGTTATTTATGGAAGTCCCGCCAATTTATGAGAATCTCCAACACTGACCCTAACAAAATGAATGCATTTTGAAATCTTTAGCGTTTAGGTAATACAGGAATGTACTCAGTATCCATAGAATTAAATGTCTTTATGTTAATACTATAAATAGATCTATAAATCTATGAATGAATGAACTAAATTATTTAATGTCCAGTTTGATTACAAATATATATATATATATATATATATATATATATATATATATATATATATATATATATATATATATATATATCGGAAACTATTGCAAGTCACAATTGAAATATTTAGTACTTTATACAATTATATATCTATAGCTCCTCCTTGGTGCCTTGGTGGTCCAAGATTTGAACGTTTATATTTCCTAAGAACTCGAAGATGGGAACATTTCTCTTTTCCTAAGAACTCGAAGATGGGAACATTTCTCTTTTCCTAAGAACTCGAAGATGGGAACATTTCTCTTTTCCTATGAACTCGAAGATGACTGTAAAGTCCAGTCCTCGCTTTAAAAAGCTGCATACGTGTGTGCATGGGTGGGTTTGGTCAGCTGCAGATAGACTTGCTTCTTCTCTCAGCCTTTGTGTTGGCTCGGCGCTCGTTTACGCTGTCATATCTCTCCTTGCTTCGTATCACGTGGCTCGGACACTCACGGCTTCACGCCATGAAGAGCGATCGAGAGCTAGTGCTTCCCAGCCCTGAATGTCAATATCACACTCCTTGAAGGCGATCTTAAGGGTGTCTTTATAGCGCTTGTATTGACCCCCCCCCCCCTTGGGTGCGCTTTCCTGCACACAACTCCCCGTTTGGGAAGTCGATTGTCAGGCATGCGGACTACAAGTCCTTCCCATCGAAACTGGGACCTTTTTACTGTCACCTTGATACTGTTCATGTTAGACAAGTGTAGGATTACATTAACAATGAACAACAGCAATGACGACCGACACAGGCGTGAACTGTCATTGTCAAGTACCAGAACTCGTACAGCACCATTCATTCATAGGACATGTTTATCAAGGGGCGCAACTGTTTATCTTACAAGCATGAAACGCTCCAGGAGGCGCGGTGGCAGAGCGGTAAAACGCTTGGCTTCTGAACTGAAGTCCCATCTGCGAGTCCGGGTGAGACTGGGCTTTTTAATTCCGGAATCTTGGGCGTCTCTGAGTACACCTAGCTCTAATGGGTACCTTCGGTTGGGCGTTGTGCTGGCCACAGGACAGCCTCGTAAAAATGTGGGCCACAGAAACAGATGACATTTACATCTTCTGTCCTATAGATCGCAAGGTCTGAGAGGAGAACTATATCAGACGCTCCTCCAGAAAAAAAAAGATTTCTACGTACTAGTTTGAATCTGCTGCAGGGCGGCACGGGAATTATGACGTGCGGGAATCAAACTCGGGTCTATTCTAACGATAGTCTTAAATGCATAGCACACGACCAGCCAGCCATTTCGCTCTTAGGGTAACGTGTATACGTCACAGAAATGGCTTTCAATAAGTCATACAGAAATAGTTTTCAAATAGCCACACAAAACTGGTTTTCAAATATCCACAGAGAACTGGTTTTCAAATAGCCATACAGAACTGGTTTTCAAATAGCCATACAGAACTGGTTTTCAAATAGCCATGCAGAACTGGTTTTCAAATAGCCTCACAGAACTGGTTTTCAAATAACCACACAGAACTGGCTTTCAAATAGCCATACAGAACTGGTTTTCAAATAGCCATACAGAACTGGTTTTCAAATAACCACACAGAACTGGCTTTCATATAGCCATACAGAACTAGTTTTCAAATAGCCTCACAAAATTGGTTTTCAAATAAACACACAGAACTTGCTTTCAAATAGCCATACAGAACTGGTTTTCAAATAGCCTCACAGAACTGGTTTTCAAATAACCACACAGAACTGGCTTTCAAATAGCCATACAGAACTGGTTTTCAAATAGCCATACAGAACTGGTTTTCAAATAACCATACAGAACTGGCTTTCAAATAGCCAATGTATTTTGGCTTGGAACAATTCCTTTGTCTCAAGGGGGGAGCTTACTTTAAGTTGTTTGAGCTTACAGACAATCCTGGCTCAAGCAGAGTTCTCTCCCCTTTCATCTACATCAAACGTCCGACTCTATACGCCAGAACAAAAATTAATCAATAACACGCGAGTGCTTTAACACCGACCAGACTCTTTTCGAAAGCATAGGGCCCCTATGTTGCCTTTGTGGGATGTGGGAGGAGGCTATTAATTGATGATGGCGCTCCAACTAGAAAGGTTTGAACACTTGCCAGATGATATCACAAATAAGTTGTCTGGCCATTCATAATTTTGCAAGCTATAGATTCAACCAAATTGTATTTCTGCCCGTGTGGGTGTTGAACAGTGCATTGAACTGTACTTCTATTGTGAAAAGTAATTGGATGTTATAGATGTTGATACAATGGACTTGTGAGCTAGTGTATATAATTGAAATGTGTTCAATGTGTAAAATATTGTGCGTGATTTTAAATAAAGAGATCAATAGTGGGCCTACAATTTTATATTGATTGACTTGACATGTAAGTTTCGGGAAAAAAATAGTGTTTTCTATTCCAAACATTGAGTACGAGTTTTTACAAAGCTTATATGAACTCATTGTCTGCCTGTGTGTCTTTCTGTGTGTCCAAAAGTTTGTACACGTTATTTCTCCGACACCCAATCTCGGATCAAGCTGAAATTTTGCACAATTATTTTTTTTTACCTGACAACACAAGAATCAATAAAAAAAAAATTGTTAATTAACTATTGGTAATAAATTATTGTGTTTGGTATCTCAAACAATAGAAAGAAATAGTACTTGACTGAAGTTGTGTTATAGTCTGAATTAGTCCCCTTTATAGATTGTCGTCTGATGATTAATACAAATTTTTAATTATATGACTGATCCAAAATAGTCATGGAATCCACATATTGATGAAACTATAAAAAATCCAACAGAGCATTAGGGTTTATTAAAAGAAATTTCTATAAATCAAATAAGAACATAAAACTAAAATGTTATTTAACCTTGGTTAGGCCAATAATAGAATATGCATCCACCGTGTGGGACCCCTCAACTCAAGAAAACATTAAGAAACTGGAACAAACATAAAATAGAGCAGTGAGATTCATAACAAACGAATATTCACATTTGACTAGGGTAACACCATTAGTAAAATCACTAAATTTAGAAAGCCTTCAGGACAGAAGACTCAAAAGTAAAGTAGCAATTATACATAAAACACTGAACCATAATCTTCAAATACAAAAACAAAATTTAATAAAATACTCTGAAAGACACAAAGATAAAGGCACATTCCTCGTCCCATATGCTAGGACAAATTTGTACAAATACTCCTTCTTCCCTAGTGCTATTAGAGCATGGAATGGGTTGCCTGAGCTAGCCAGAAAAACCAGTGACTTGGCAGAATTTAAGTCATTGGTTAATATGCATGACTAAATGCATGACGCGTAGGACGTAATCATCTTCTTTTTTGAAGTAACGTCTGTATTATATAAGATAAGAAGTTGATATACGGTATTAATTGTATAACCTTTTTTTTTTTAAAAAAAAATATTGTATGTGTATTTTGCTTGTAATAATTCTTTACTGTTAATTAAGTTTTGGAATTTAACATCGAGCTGGTACCCGTACATCTCTATCCGGCACCAAGAGAAACAATCTACAAGATGTTCTAGAAGCTTCTAAGAGGCAGGGGGAAAAAAAAAACATTCATTTTCATTTCCCGCCTTTTTTTTTACTTTTGCCTGGCAAATTATTTTTGTTCAAAATTATTTTTACTCCTTAAATTTTAGTATAGATTTATAATTTAAAAAAACCCAACAAACTAAACTAAACTGGTTTCTATGTGCAGTGTCCTACGCTGATAGAAATACTACAACTATCAACACTTCAAAGAGACACTGGCGGGTAGGTTTTTCTTTCAGCCAGATCATATTGAGATTGACTAAATGGGATAAACCATGTCTAAAAACAAAATCTTTGTAATAATAGGCACGTATTTAAAAGAAAAACCAAAAAAAAACAAACCAAAAAACTAACATTGTTTTAAATGTCTCCTTTTATTGGAGAATTACATCTTTGGCGAATAACTAGAAATAGCTAGCTTTTTTGGTGTACAGAATATTGCAGTCGACTTATTTATTACACGTTCATCTTTCTAATGATGTCTCCCTGTTATTTGTTGATAGATTCCAACTCAGCGGAGATGTTCATAGCACCTGAAGTCAGACTCAATCTGCTGATCGTAATAATTCAACTCACACACACACGTGACAGGCTTTATCCGAGGATTGTATAAGATGCTGGTAAGACCCTTCCGAACAAGTGCCATGCGATTTTTAGGATCATTCGGAGGCAGCGCAAGATATAATAAATATATCATTTTCTTGCTTTGCGTAGGCGGTCCATGACTCACTGCAGTATAGTAGCGTGCTTAAAGCACTTGCCTAGTAAACTTCCATTTTGGTCGCTGCAGTGAGCTTCCTCTTTTTCCCAAACTCTTGGTCTGAATCTAGCAAAGATCGATGCAGCCTTCCCAAGACTCTTCTGGGGACAGGTCAGCTCAAATTGTGAATCCCAGGTAACAGAATTCATGCTATAAAAATAACTCATCAACGAAGCTGCACAATCTGGGCAGACAAAAGCTGATACCATGGTGCGTCATGGAGAAATTGTGCTGAACTGGGGGGGGGGGGGGAGACAACAACATTAGAACAAGTAAAATCATAAATTACAGAATTCTAAGCCATAGAAACATTTCAGAAGAGACATTTCAATGTGTTCAATGATTTATTTCATGTCAAGACTCAAGTTACTGGTTATGTTCAGTTTCACAAGTCAAATCGAATGAACAGTCATAGCACACGAGCACGCCATGGGGGGGAAGTAAAAACAAAATGCAGACGATCATTGTTAACAGTCACGTGACCAACGCTTTTGAACAAAAAAAAAAGCACCCACTTGTAAGACAAAAGACATTGTTTCATTTCAATGGGCACACGTTTTGATTTCGTCATCAACACTTAACAATTTTACACAAGTAGACATTTAGTCTAGTAGTCTCTGGGGGGGGGGGGGAGAAAAACTATCAAAGAAACAATAAATTATACAGCTAGAGACGCAGCAAAGAAACAAAAAATCAACCTTCTGAAACCTCGATGTTGTAGTTAAGAAAGAATACACATCCAGAAAGTCATGTTTTCAACCACCACACACACACATATATATAGACAACCACCACACATACATATATATAGAGAGACAAAAAACTCATGGTCTCCAAAGTCTTGATCAGCGAGGATGAAAAAGAAATAGGGACAGGAAAGTACAATGTTGTAGTACTTCACTCAAGGGCAGTTATTATGCTAATCTGGACTTCTCCTAAAGGGACATAATTCTGGGCCTCCGATTGGGAACTGGGTACGTTTCCGGTTCCTTAGGAGTACAAACGAACTCTTTTCAAGTTGACATTGAAAACTCGGATCATTTTTAAAGAAAAAAAAATCTTAAATATATATTTAAAAAAAAACAACAACACTTTCCACTGGGGCAAAAAAAAAAAGTCAATTCTAAAGTACCTAGGAGTTAACTGTAGAATGGACAGTATGCAGATATATATAATTTTCAGTAACACTGACCTCATTGGCATCCAAAGATTGGGCAGGGTTGAAAAATAATTGATTTATATTTGTGAAAGTCCTTCTTGCTGGACCTTTAAAAAAATTTTCCCTTTCCAAAGGCTCCAATCTTCAGTTGGTAACATCTGACTTGGCAGGACTCTAACTATTTCATTTTCTTTTCAGAGCCAAACATTGGGCTCAATGACATGGGCCCAATCAAGTAACAAGCAAATACAATACACCAACCAAAAGAACATGGCAATCAAAGGGCATTCAGCCAAATGAAAGTTAAGCTTTGATCTTGTGTCTTGCATTCAGCCTATGGCTCAGTAACTAGGAATGTCAAAACATTAGAGATAAAAAAAAATGAATATATATTCTTGTACAAAAGCAGTCCAAAGGTGTAGACAAAAAACAACACTTTTAAAGCAAGAGGAAACAAGAAACAATGTAGCATGGGACAATGTAGCATGGTAGTTACAAGCTAACAAGAATCAAAAGTGATGTGAACATTAGCAAGAATGGGTTAGTACTGTATATATAGGTACTGTACATATCTACTGTATATATAGGTACTGTACAAAAGACTGAAAAGACAATGAAAGACACAGCATTTCACTAATAGTCTACAACATCTAAAAGAAGAGATTTAAACTGAATAAACAACTGAAGGTGAATACAAGAAAAATGATAAACATTATATGAATACTTTATAATCCACTGCTAACACATCATAAAAGAATTACAAATAGATTTTCTCAAGCCACATCAACGGCTGATATACAGAAATGTATCACAAAATAGTGTTAACAAAAATGGCCAGACAGAACTGATTATAGAAGATGAATCACAATGACATAGCAAATAAAATAAGATATTAATAATTTCATAATGCAAATAAATAGAACCATTCATATAAATATGCAAGTCAATAAATAGAACAAAATATCTTTGTATCTACCTGAACAATCTCATTTTGTATGGACACATGACAGAGACAAAATTAAAAAAAAAAAAAAAAAAAAAATGGGTTTACCATCAACACTATTTTTCTATTTTGTACTGTTGTTCATTGTAACTTTGTTCCCCACATTAAAGAAACTGTTTAAAATAGCAACAAACTACAATTATGTTGCTGTTGGTCAAACCCTAGTTAACAAATACAGAGAGCAAACATTTTAATTAGTAGTATTTATTAAGAGTAAGGAAATTATCTATTAAGAAATTTTATTTCCCACAGCTCTGATTCCACTTAAAATCAATTTCACACTGCACTGATAATACTAAAATCAATTTCACACAAATCTGATTCCACAAAAAATCAATTTCACAATGCATTGATAACACTAAAATCAATTTCACACAGCTCTGATTCTTCAAAAATTGATTTCAAACTGCTCCAGATCCCTTTGTCAAGCAAACAAAAGAACTAAACTTGGTATTCATTTACTAGATATGGACAAGGAGTAAACAAAAAAATGTGTAAATATTTTTTTGCATATCTGCATTTTGTGACTTTAAATTACAGGTCAGTGAGATATTTCACCACAGTGAAGTATCGGCTACTGTAGAGACATAAGACTGAGGTGTTGAAGAATGGGGCAAAGTCACCAATAACTAACATGAGACTTAAGTGTCAGAGAATGAGTAGGAAAAAATCTTTTTTATTTAATTTAATTTTGTATTTAAATTTTTAGACTGGTTTTAAGTGTCTTGACAAAAGACAAGTTAAATCTGGAAATACATTAAAACAAAGATTACATAACAATTAAAATTACATCCCAACAAAGTATCTAAAGCCAAAAGAAATACATCCCAACAAAGTATCGAAAGCCAAAAGAAATACATCCCAACAAAGTATCTAAAGCCAAAAGAAATACATCTGAACAAAGTATCTGAAGTTATTAAAAGTGCATCTGAAAAAATAGGAAAAGCCACAAAATGTAAATTTAAAAAATAATACATTTAACTTCAAATAAAGATCTCAGTAAAAATACTAAACTCTGGTTTACTGTGCTGTTAAAAAAGTTGTAAATGGCTTAGCAAACAGCAGGGACACCCTAAGGTATTGGTCAGAAAAAGTTTTGATCAAGGAGCTGAGAAAGCTGTATCCAAAGAACAGAATCAAAGAATGGACCTGGTGGATGAAGGGTTGAGCTCTAAGATGATCAGTTGCAAGTCCCAGGTTTGAGCGTTTGGCAGGTCAGTCAAAGGACTGGTGGTCATCTAAGCAAAATAGTAAAGTTTTAGAAATGTAGATAGGTGGTGAATTTAGATACAGGTGAATTTAGCACCAACAGTAAAAGAATCTTTATGTACTGGTCAGTCAAAAGTACCAGTATCCTGGCACGATTTGATCTGTGGACAAGAACTCTGCATGATAGTATATATAGAGAGAAAGAAGAAAAACAACAAGAGATCAATGCAGCAACAATCTTTAGAATGCAGGACAAATCTACCACTTTCAAATTGACAAAAATAAATTGGGTCTGTGATGAAGAGCCAGGGAATGACACTGAAGACAGGCAAAAAAAGGATACACCATTTTCTCAAAGCAATTTTCACACCTTTACCTTCCCTGTAGTCTGTTGAACCCTTGGAGCACCAAACAAGATCTGATGACACGACCATCTTTCTAAACACAAGCAATTTTAGTCTCTTAATAAGTAGCAAAAATATCCAGATAAAGTAATTAAATTTTGGCTGTTTGACATTAAATTTGGTCTTAAAGGCAGACTGTGAACGAGAAAATTTAAAAAAAACTGTCATTATGCAGTCCAATTCAATCCATGATAGAAGTCAAATTCAATCCATAACTCAAAAACCTAATTTTCTTATGCATCAAATAATATATTCAGAAATAAGCTTTTCAGACTTTCATTCTGTTGAATGTCAAAATAAATGTAAAAACTGCATTCTCCCTTTACTCTTCACACTTTTACCATGACCAAAGAAGAATCATATAAACAAAAAAAAAAGAGAGAGCAATTATGACCAAGCAACAACAGTAGACGTGTGTCACTACAGTAGCTGCCCAAAGGAAAGTGAAGAATATAGAAACATGACAAGACAAACAAATAAAAAAATATAAAACTACTAAATTGAAAATTCTATTTTTAAAAATCATTCAAGTGAAACAAAATCTTGAAAATCAAAAGTTTTTTTTAAATAACCCCCCACCCCAAAAAATTGTGTAAATAACACTAAATTTGTTGAAATACAAAGCAACATTGTGTAAATAACACTAAATTTGTTGAAATACAAAGCAACATTGTGGGAAAACAATGTCTTACCCTTGACGCCTTTTTTTTTTTCAAATTATATAATAAATCGAGGAAGCAAGCGATTTAAATACATACACAAAATTGAGATTTTGATATAGAAACAAATTTATATTAGCTGCTCCTTTTATTTTCACAAAATACAAATATTTTTTATTATTATAAAAGTGAGAAGTTAATTACAAAATCAGATTTTACAACTTGAAAAGCATACTTTTAGAAACAAATAAAATACAAATTACCATCAGTCTAGACTGATTTTACTTTAGGAAACAAAAAACTGTAGACTGTTTGTATCCTACACAGTCTCAAATACTCTGGTCAAAATACTGACTCTGTTTATAACAAAACCACTATTAAAAACACAATCTTAGACACATAACTATAACGCTGTGGTTTTTAAAAAAAAAATTTACTTCTATGTAAGCAATCTTGTAATGTTAGTCCAACAAATTTACATAAAACTTTAATTTTTTTTTTAGTCTCTTTCAAGAACGAGACTTCATTTCTGTTCAGTCTTCAAGGAATATAGAACAATGCATCAAATCTTAACATATGAAATGTGTTTTCAAACTTTTAAACTAGTAGGTAAAACATTTCAAAGATGGTTCTTATTTTAGGTTTCAAGAAATTTCTGCCTTTGTGTCAGCTTAGATCAGGAGATAGGGCAGTCTAGTAGTTAAGTTCAAGTGATATGACATGTCCACAAAAGTCCCTTAGTTCATCCAGCTCTTAAGTGTCCATAGCCTTTTTGTGGGCTAAAATAAAGGCAGTTAGTCTTTGTGTGTTAACACACCACGTTTGCTAATCACTGATATTATTTAGCCTTTTATAATGGAAATGAATATAAATAAAATAAGCAGCAATTAGGATAGCATTAAATTACAGCCAAATCTGGTTAATTGGACTTAAACAGGATGTGATCATATTGGTCCTAATAACCAGCAATCCAATGCAATGAAAATTGTTTGTGTTAAAGTAATGTTTTGGTGCTTGAAGATTCAGTTTGAAGAAGTGGCTGTCTGTCAAACAAGTCTGAAAGCTTTCTGGGTGGCTGGAGTTCAAACATGTCTTCAATGTCCTTGTCAACTAATTCCAAATATAATTCAAACTAAGGAACACAGACTTCGACTAAAACAAAAACTGTCTTTCACATCTTATATGGAAATCATTTTTAAAAATTTACACAGCAACCAAATAACTGAATTTAGAATGACACACTCTAAACATATTGCATAAACAGTTTTTATGTCATAAGTATAACACAATGGAATACGTGTAATGGAAAATCCATATTATTCTGTTAACAATGTTGATAATAAAATCAACTCCAGTGTTTGACCAAATGTAAAACAATAGTAATGGTATTTACATAAAATGAGCAAAAAAATAAATTAAAGTAAAAAAAATTGCTGTACAGGTACTGATTAGATATTATACAATATGGCATCTGATGTGTCTTTGGGTCTGTCCATCTGAAACGGCCACAACCAGAGTATGGGATGACCTGCAGAGTAAAATAAAATGTATTAAAAATGTATTCAAGATAAAATACCTGCTTTTTTGTGCTAACTAATGCAGATTAGAAAAGATTGTTATGATTACATTTATGTTGACAGATTATACTTCATTTTTTTTATACCTATGAACAATGATAATGCATTTTAATAAATTTATCAGCATCAAGACAGATAATGATTGAAACGCCACAAGATCCCCTTTAAAAGTAGGTAGTACAAAAAAATACAGTTTCTCTGGCCAAATAATTTATTTCACTAAATGTAGAAACTGATGTTATTCAATGGATACCAGCTCATACAGAACTAGAAGGAAATGAGAAGGCTGACACACTCGCCAAGAGTGGGAGAACAAACTCACAATTAAACATTACACTCTATCCAGAAGCAATGAAGAAACTAATAGTAAATAAAATAAATGAGCAATGGACAAGCTCTCATCCAAATCACAAGAAAGATGATGCTTATTATAACCTATGCTGACAAGATCAATGTCTAATCTTTCGACTCAGGACCAGGCACAACAGAATAAGATAACATATGTACTGGAAGCTCAAAATTGGAACTAGTAAAATCTGCCCATGTGGAGTGTCACCAGAGAATGCTGACCATGTCCTCTGTTAAATGACCATTTCAATAAAATAAATCCCTCACAACTCCCCCTTTGTAGACACTGCGCCCACCCTAATGAAACCGTAAACCATATCCTTTTGAATGCCCCTTCCTAATCCACCTTAGGCAGACCCTACTACCACTCTAGCCCAACATAAGCAACACCCTGTACGGCAGTGCTGAACAACTGAAGAAAACAGCACACTATTTTTCCTTGGCACAGTCTGCAAAAGAGCTGACAGCTCAGCAGCAAAAAGCTGGCTAGAAGAAGAAAAAGTCCTACAAAACTGCTCTCGTTACCAAGAGGCCCATTCAAGACACAAGCCCCCAAAACACCCCCAATAGAAAGAAAACTATATGGAGAGCTCCCTGATTTGGAAACCACTGCGCAGTTCATCCCATCAATTGGTCTAGTCATCTGAACGCTCCAACATAAAAATGAGAACGAGAAAGAAGAAGAAATGTATTTGGATTTTTCAACCAAGAATATAAAATGAGGAAGCAGTAGTGTTTAAAGGCTGCCTGTTGTTTTGTATGCACTCTGGACTGTTGTATCAATAGTCCTGGGTTTGAACCCTCTCTGTCCCTATTGTCCCCTGTCCTGAGGATGTAACCTTCAATTCTGAAGGAGCATCGGAAACGTGTAAAACAATGTATTTAAAGGAAAACAAACAACAAACAATTGTAACAAAATGCCCATATCTTATGAAACTGTGCAGCCATGTAAAGGGAAAGCTTATCTATTGTTTTTTTTTTAAATCTGGTCCAATGGACATTTTGGTGTTTCAGCTGGATATTAAAATGTTGTAGTGAGTTGAGTAAACTTAGCTCTAAATTAGACACCCAAGTCAACAATTGACAAAGGTGTTAGGAAATGTTAATGTGATAAATTGAACTACATATGGATGTAATCCAAAATTTAAAGTGTAATCAATATTGAGGTTCATTTGACAGCTGTACAGTAGTCATACAAGTCAACAGAGATACTAAGTCTTGAAAAGAATAAAATGACTCAAAATGAAGATAATTAAATATCTAATAGCAAAGTAAAGCTCCAGCTAGAGTTGATGGTAGGCTAGCCTTGAACAGAATTATAAAATATATAATATAATATTACCAAAAAAAAAAAATTCTCCAGAATACCACAACCAAGCTCTCATATACCCTTGATCAAGGAGCACAATATGTTTATTCTCTCCCCTTGATAAAATGAGCTTTTCCCTTTTCTAATCTAGAAGAGGGTTTATTAGTTCACAAATAAGAGTGCAAAATATCTTAAGAAAACAGTGAGACTGCATATAGACTGAAGTAAAAACACAAATCTTTACATGTGACAAAGAAATACCTGGAAACAGATTTTTTGTGTGTGTCTTATTTGTAGCTAGATATAATTTCTACTATAAATACAAAGTGACTCTGCCGAAAATATATTGAAATCATGAAAAAAACTTGTTCTAAATAAGGGGAAAGAACCTCTTCAAGAGCTTAACCAATAAGAATACATAAAAGTAAAACATATTAGGCAAGCCTACTTGTTTTAGAATAAAGTTCCGCATAGGGAAGGGGGGAAAGGGAAGTAAGCTATTGTTGAACATAGAAAATATTTAAAATGTTAGTGCAGAGGTCAGAGAGCAAAACTTACTTCTGCCAAAAACTTCTTGTAATAAAGTTAATCTTGATTTTCTAACTCGAACATGACCTTCTTTCTTGACATGTTCAACTGCTGTTTCATCATGCAATATTGCAGACATCTGGAATACAGACATAATACAGACAGATATGTTAGTTAAACAAATTTGGAACACAAAATATATACATAGGTAGCCTACTAGCTAAGTATACACAAAATAGTTTTAGCTCTGAAGGGAAAAATTATACATAGGTCAGTTAATATATAAAGAGAGAGTTTTTCTTTTAGGAGGAATTATTTCAACGGAGGAGTTTTACTCATTGGACAAAACTTTAAAAATTAAAATGACAAATTAGACTTGCATTAAACAGAAATTACAGGGATGATGATGCTAAGAGGTTTGCGGCAGAAAACTATTTGCTTGATAGGACTTAAAGGTTAATTAACTATGACTTTAAATGGCTCTAAAAAAAAAAAAAAAAAAAGGATATGTTTAAACCTGAGCTATGTCTTTTGAAGACTTGTTCAGAACTATTTGAATAATCAAAGTCCCTGACAACTAAGAAATATCTATGTTAAAACTGTGTGTGTACCTGATCACATCCAATGGCAATGACAAACAAACCAAATAAAATACTCTCTATCACCAAAATGACTGAATGGATTCTGAAAGAAACAGAAACATTCATCAACAAACTCTACATTCTATTCTACTATTCTATTAGAAGAATTTTGCAATAATTATTAAAAAAACAAACAAATTTAACACTGTGCAAGTACCCTAGTAGTCAGGGAAATGATGTGCTGGGAATTGAAACTTTGCAAATACCTTATCGGACAGGGAAATAATGTGCTGGAAATGGAAACTTTGCAAGCCCATAGTGGACAGGGAAATGACGTGCTGGGAATTGAAACTTTGCAAATACCTTATCGGACAGGGAAATAATGTGCTGGAAATGGAAACTTTGCAAGCCCATAGTGGACAGGGAAATGACGTGCTGGGAATTGAAACTTTGCAAGTCCCTTAGTGGACAGGGAATTGCTGGGAATTGACCATCTAAAGGTTTTCAGAACCCTTTCAAGACTTGTTTCAGTTGGTTTTACTATTACCACCAGAACTTATTTATTGTCTGCACTTAATCATTTTTCCTCCACCCACACTTAAGTTCACTTTAAAGAAGATCTCATATGTGGAAAACCTTTGTCCAAACCTGCCACAGCAACAATTAGTTTAAATTAATGACTACATGTTCAAATAGGTTTGTAGCTATAAGAACATCCGTACCAGATAACATTTCAAAACTCCATATGTGTGACATGTGTCCTAAGATCTAAGAAAAGAGAAGGTAAGAAGCTTTGTTTGGGATTGGTACTTACAATTTTGTATGCTTAATTTCCTTTTTCACTTTTGGTTCAAGTGTCCAGGAAACAATGACCATCGTGATGGCAAATACACTGGCCATACCTGGGTGTTCAGAGAAAGCAATGTGTCAATATATTTCTAAATGTTTTCTATTAGCTAAACTGATTTTTGCACTAGATAATAACTAGAGTTAGAAGCTAAGATGCTACACAATTCTTTTCAGTTTGGTCCTGTCAATTTTATGGTTCTATTCTACATGGTTTATGCGCCAAAGTCAATAGGAAATTCCAGGATTTTTCCAGGAGAACTTATAAATTCCAAGACATAAAATTAGTGCCAAAAAATTATAATAATAGCCAAAGGTGGTGTAACTTAGGTTTAATAATTAAATAAAATTACCATAATCATGATAATAATGTAATAATGATATACAAAATTCCTGTCATCACTGTCCAGAGTTTAGAAAATTCGGTGTTCACAAGCTGGCTATAAGAAAATATCCTGTCTATCAAGAGAAGGCACTGAAGGACTGGAATGCAGCAGAACGTCTGGTTAAAATGAAATTGTGTCATTGTGTAAATTCAGATTTTTTACTATCACAGTCATCTGCACTGATATGGTCAAGCAGAACCAAGCTTCTCACAGTGGCATATAAATTATTTAAGGAGCCATCGAAATCTTGCAATGGGGATATTTAGGCTTTAGCCATTTTAAATTCTGAACAATTGCATTCTTCAATGAAGATTTTTCAACAGTTTGAGAACTGTTGTCTGCAGAAACTACCAGTACCAGAACATTGACAATTTATATCTAATTTTTTATTTTGCCTTCTATTTTTATAATAGCACCATCTATCCACAAATATTGACTAGTGCATGTATAGCCTTGAAACTTACCTACATAAAATAAAAACTGTATGAAAAATCTTTGATTATACTCTCCCACACAGTTATTGATCCTAAAAAAAAAAAAAAAAAAAAAAAAAGTAAATATTCCTAAACAAAAAAAACAACTATTAATCTATGAAGTACATTATAATGGTGTCATGAGTCGAAAACAAAAAAAATGTAGGAGGGTCTCAGGTGCTCCTTACACAGATAGAACCTTGACTGAAGAGAAAGAGATCTGCACACCTCACACTCAAGGCAAAACCTTAGCCCACAGTCTCTACAGGCTTTCAAAATTGTAAATAAAAAGTTAAAACAAAATTGCTAGACAGTCTGCTTACAACTTCTGGAGGGATGCCTGCAACAAAATGCAAGAATGTATATCCTTAAAAAATTAATAAAGGGTCCTACAGTGTCCAAACCAGCCCCTTTCTATACAAAAATTACCAACCAAACCAAGCAGCTAGAAGGATGAATAGAACACTACCTCGATATCTATGCCTCAAAGAAAACAGTGTACCATGTCTATCATGTTGGAATACTTGGATGAGCTTCCACTGAGCTCTGACAACCTTTAAAAACAATAAATAAAGTGAAAAATAGATAGTCTCCAGGTAGCGACAGCATTCCAGGGGAAGTAATAAAGGCCAACTTTACACTCCTGCTCTCAGAACTCTATAATCTTCTCCGCCGCTCCTGGGAATGTGATTCTTTAGAATCAACATCAACAGTTGGGAAAAAGAAGCACTGGATAGACCCAAATGGAAAGTAAGCATAAAGGAATTGTCCTGGATTGGGCTACAGGCACCAAAAGAAGAAAGAAAGGTGACAATGTTGAGGCATCTGGTGATTACAGATGCACAACCTGTTACCGCAGTTGTGTATCAAGGATTGGCCTCTTTTGTGATATGAGAATTTGTAAAGAGAAGATATGGTCTATTGAGGATATAATGCCAGAGATGTTAAAATAGTGTTGAGCATTCACAAATATTTTTATATAATTGGCTTTTCTTAATGTGTTACCTATAGCGAAACAAGGTACCGCTATTTGACTAGTTTAAACACAAACCATGGACAATGGTGATCCATCCGCCTGACACATCTGCGACAAACTCTACAGTGATGAGCTCTTGGAGGACGATAAGTTTCACACTTCATACAAACTGTCCAGCCATCATTCTAGGAAAGAGATAAAAATATTTAACTCAATACAAATAGAAGCAAAAGTTATTTTTTATTTTTAACAAAAGATTTAAAAGTAGTATAAACAAATGGGGGAGGGGTTGAAATCACTTAGTCAAATTGTGCATTAAGATGGGGCTGTTCTAATTTATGGAGATCTGTATATTGAGTCATCTATAAAATTCATACATGCTCCTATTGACAATTGCCTTAAAGATACTTTTGTTCAACTCATGTATGAACTAACGAGAACAACTTGGTTTGGAGATCACTGTCCCCGTACTTGCCACATAACAATATCAAAACATACTGTCCATAAAAGTGGGTGAAATAAGTACTTTACCAGCTTTGTCAACCATATACATATGTTCTTAAATGGAAACTTAATTCATTTAAAAGTCTTGTAAAGGTTATGAAGTTAACAGAAAGCTGCCACTTCATGACCACAATGGTGGCAAAGGAAGAAAGTTTTCAGCCCAGTCAATTAGCTAGCTAAGTGAAAGGTATCAAGAGTAACTAAATGGTTTTTAAAGCACTGTATACATAGCAGGCTGTCTGGTCTTCTTGATAGTCCCAGGTCCATACCCTGCCCACTGCCAGCCCCGGTCATCCTATGGGAAACATACAAACATAGCTTACCCATAGAAAGTAACATTTGATAAACATTTTTACATCATTGATAATAACAACAGCTTACATCTATACACTAACTTACATTTTTCTAATTCAACAAGATCTAATTCTTACTGTTTTCCTCTTAGCATTTTCCGAATGAATGTCTGAGAAGTCCATACTAGTTTTTGGTATGGGAACAACCCCAGGATCTGACAACACTGCCCTGAGATGTGATACTGTCATCAAGAGGACAATGGTGTTGAAAAATACAACACAGAAAGCACCCCAAAGTCTGTTGACAGAATATAAAATTAGTGATTAGTTATTGTGTAGTGACAACTATTACTTAGTCACTTAGTACTACATTATATCTAGATAGACCTAGTAGAGTGTGACACATTGACACAATAGAACAGAGTTGTAGATGAAAGTCATATAATATATTAGTACTGTAGTCTGAGTCACTCGGTGTAGCCGGTTGATAGGTCAGTTGAGTCAGACTCAGAGTCAAACTGACTCAAAGTCAAAGTTGATTTAGATTCAGACTATAATATATTTAGAGTTCTAGATTTAGAACTATATAGAGACATTCTATTTTTGATCGAATCTATTATCTAATAATAAATGACCTTTAGTAATAGCCTAATAGAATCTATATATTATATGTCTATATGACATTTGACTGTAACTGTGAGTGTATGAGATAGATAAATCATAAATGAGTATGACTGAGTCGTCTGAGGGTATTACTAAAGTCTTTAGTCTACTATTACTTAGTTATTTACTAGATCAGTCATTAGACCTAGATCTAGATTTATAATATTTACATCTAGATGTATATATATAGTAGCTTCTTATATAAGGCACAGCTCATCGAATTCTCCTTTTAGAAACACGTCGCTTTTTTTGTTTATAATTAATTTGTTTTTATGTTTGGAGCTAAAAACGACCTTTCGGGAAAGTGCATGTCCAATTTTAGATAAGTTCCTGTACTTTTTGTTCCGCTTTTCCAAAGCAGATGGCAGTTTTTTAGATTCTCGGTAACCAAATATGTGAAGCTATTGTTTTAACCTCCCCCGGCAATTCTTACCCATATAAGGGATGAAGGCTATATTATTAGCCTGTTTGATCGTAGGCTGGTGGATTTATCAAAATAAGCTTCCAAACATCTTTAGAAAGACATTCCAATCACATTCATACTATTAGCTGTTAAAAAAAATTAAAAAAGGAGGTGTTTCAACGATAATAATGAATTTAGCACATTCTCCTATAGTGCACAAGGCAAAATCGTAATAAGAAATATTATTGGGATTAATAAATCTATGATTTTTTCAATGAATAAACGTGACCTACACCGAGATATCTAGAATATATCATTTATGAATGAAAGAAAAAGTGCGGGCTGCTAATTTGAAGCCAGAGACCATGCCCACTGTAGGTGAACACGCCAGGCGAGCGCTGGTGGTGAGGAGAGTTATACACTAAACGTGTAGTGTCACAACCTATCATACAGGCACTGGAGGGAAGGGGGAGAGAGTCATGAAAAGACAAAGAAAAGCATCTATGGGAGGGAGGGGATGTTAAGGTGTAACAAAACGAACATCCAAATTATGAAAAGAAGAGGGTCCTTGGATGGGAATTAAAAGAAAGAGAATAGGCCTGCATGTAGCCTAGTTGAAAATATCATGTTTATTAAATTATAATAATTAATTTATAGATCTATAATTTATATCGATTTATTTCTGTCTGTTTCTACACATAGATTATATAGGTAGGCATATATAAATAAATAAACTATAGACGATGTATAAATATATATATATATATATATTAATATATATATATATAATATATATATAAAGAGAGAGAGAGAAAGAGAGAGAGAGAGAAAAAGAGAGAGAGTGAGACAGAAAGAGACAGGGAGAGAGAGGCAATATACTATAAATACATATTGCAGAAGTGAATCTACTTCTTTTAATACAATCTAAATAATTATTAATTAACACAGATATAATTTATTAGCAATAACGTAGTGGTGTTTCTTAACAGTGCTCAATGTGCGCTAAAGGAGAAAGCACAAAAACTGCGTTTATTATAGGAGCATGAAGTGACCCAATTTATTTTAAAATAAAATCTTGACTATGAGTGGTAATTCAAAGAAACACAGCTATTTTTCTAGTCCTTTAGTTGAAGAATAAGAATCTGCTTTCAGTTTTTTTGTAAGTTAAACCGTCATCAAATAAAAAAATATAATAAAAATTTGACCTAGTTCCCGAATACGTGTGCCTAATATAATAATCTACTATATATATAATATATAGAATCTAGTCTAGATCTAGATATGTAATTTATGTAACTACTCGGTCTAAACTAGTGTAAATACAACTAAATAGACTGACTAAGACTAAGTCATAAGTCCAAGTGACTCACTACCTAGACCAAGACTAACTAGAGATAGTACTAGACTAGTACGGTAGTAACTTGCTTGAGTCTTGGGTTGACTTCACTACGAATGATTCAATCACTCAAGTTGAGTCAAGTCAATGACTGAGTTTGAATGACGAATCACTCAATCAGTCGAATGGTTAGGACAGTTACGACTTAGTTATCATGTCCTAGTCTAGTACTGTACATAATTAGATTGTATAATATAGAGTTATAAATCAATCAATTAATTTAATTAGCCTTACGATTCTGTCATCGTTGGAATAACTAGATGCTGGACTACAACATAATCAGCATAAAAAATTGATGTATATGTAATAAAAATGCATATAATTCCACAGGGATCTAGCCGACAGACGGCCATTTTGTTTGTAGTTCAAACTTATCAACGAAAAACTGCCAACTTTAAAACACTAATAGGGACCAAAAAATCTTAATCCTTTAGGAAATATGTCTTCTTATATTATTGCAATACACTTAGGAGTAAACAAAAGCACACAAAATATAGGCTACCTTCTTACCACAGTTTCACTTACGCATTCAATGTGAAGTTTACATCGGAAAATTGGATTTTATTCCTATCTTTTCTTTTCTATTAAAATGCAGACATTACTTCATAAAGGCAGAAGATGATTACGATAGTTTTCCTTCCTGACTCAAACAGCCCATCTGTTGTTACCGGTTGTTGACTTGTAGCACCAATAAGCTGGTAGACAAATAAATCGTTGTAGGCATTATATATATCTTAACTAATAAAACTTCAAATAACTAATTCATTGTGAACAAAGCTAAATATAACTTTATTTACAACATAGACTACAACTTGTGATAAAATGAAATAAATGTATAAGACTTAAGAAATAATTTTATTTAAAAAAAAAATCTAACTCACTACAATAACACAACCTTCCAGTCTAACTAAGACTAAATGACGACATAATGCTACCTATGTTGCACCATTCACATTCAAAACCAATCGCTATAATAGCCACTTCCCACTGTCACCATAGAAAAACACACACACACACACCATAACACCATCCCGTGCTCTAATAATTTTATAATAGCACTATGGAAGCGTGAGTATATGTGCGAATTAGTCAAAGCATATGAAACAAGGAAATTGCCTTATTTAGTTTTGTCTATCTGAGTATTAGATTTAGTTTTTTGTATCTTAATATTATGTTTCAGTGTTTATGTATAATTGCTACTGTCCTCTTGTCTTCTAACCTGAAGGTTGTATAAATTGTATGATTTTACTAAAGGTGAATATTTGTTTTTATCGTTTGTTATCAGTCTCACTGCTCTATTTTGTGTCTATTTTGTGTCTATTCTAGTTTTGTGTCTATTCTAGTTTTGTTTCTATTTTGTGTCTATTCTAGTTTCTTTGTGTTTTTTTAGTTGGGGAAGTGGGGGGGTCCCAAATAGAGGATGCATATTCTATAATCGGCCCAATCAAGGTTAACTAACATTTTAGTTTTATTCTTATTTGATTTGTAGGAATGTCTTTTGATAAACCCTAATGCTTTGTTTGAAAAACCAGTGACTTGGGAGAATTTAAGTCATTGGTTAATATGCATGACTAAATGCACGACGCGTAGGACGTAATCATCTTCTTTTTTGAAGTAACGTCTGTATTATATAAGATAAGATAAGATAAGATATGGCGATTCCATGATATTTCATATTTATACCTAGGTATTTTGAGTTTTTAGTCTGTGTAACTGGTTTACAATGAATAAGGTAAGTGGTTGTTTTTTTTGTTGTTACTCTTAATAATTGACATTTTTCTGGGTGAAAAGACATTCGATTCCCGTTTCTGTAATTCATCTAATTCTCTGTGTAAACTTCCTGTATTTTATGTTGTTTATTGTTCATTAATTATAGATCAATTAAGACTATTATGTGATCATTTGCAAATAATCTGACTTTTGTTGCTGAACTAATGTTATGATTTAATTTCAACCAGAACCTGGGAATATATTATGGGAATTGTTACATTTTTAGATCTCAATTAATGCACACATATTTCTATATATAAAACTATATATCCACTTTTAGTGCCCCTTTCCTGTTGGGGAAAGTCGCTGTCTGTCTGTCTGTGTCTAGGTCTGTCTATCTGGTAAAAAGTGTGTAGGCCTACACGTTATTTCTTCCACACCTATTCTCAGATCAAGTTGAATCTTTGCACAATTATTCATTGACGTAGACAAGACACGAATCAATACAAAACACTAAAAAATTAGTGAATTAATTACTAGTAATTAATATTACTTATTTTGATACCAACAAGGGAGATTAATCCTTCAGTATTCACCATAGAAATAAATAAATGTCTATGGTATTCACAAATATGGCTTAATTAGTAGGGCTTAGTTCCCTTAAATAATTGTTAACGCTATTTCTACCTCACGCATTTTTCGATCAAGTTGATACTTTAAACAGTTATTATTCCCCATAGATAAGCTTTTTTTTAAAAAAAAAAAAAGGATTTTTATATTTCGCTTGCTCCTTTTGTTTTGACGTGGTGAGCCCAATATATGTTGTTGTTTTTTTTGCCTCGATCAACGATGTAGATCTATCTAAAACTGGATTTAGCTACATGTATTTTTAATATTGCGAAATGCACACTATTAGATATAGGCCTGTCTATTTATAGAAAGTTGTTGGGGAAAACCCGGCATATAAGTTTATTTGTTTCCAATCAATAGAGATCCAGATCTAGATTCTATAACAAAATGGCTCTACGGAAGTCTTCTCTGAAACTCTTGTTTAGATCTTAAAACTTATCATTAGGTATATGGCTCATTTGCATTTGATGTTTTGGTTTAATGAAATATCCTTTAAGAAACACGATAAGAAGAATATATATATAAGCTCTTGAATATCTAAGTTTAGGTGTAGATTGGAATATAGGCCGAGATCAGGGGTGGGCAACATTTTTGTATCGAGGGCCGCATTTTTAAAACTTTGGGAATGGCGGGCCGCATATGTACATATAACTTACAAAGATACTCTAGCTAACTGTCTAGAATGTCTTTTAATTCATATTTACACTGTATTATAGTCACGTTTCTTTTTTTTTCCACACTCTACGTTAAGGAATTACAACAAAGAGTTAGCAATTTTTTAAACCAATTTTACGATTTTAAAAAAAAATTACTGTTGTCTTTTTATATTACAATATCCCCACAAATATACAGTTGTACTTATTGTGCAGTATTTTACTTTTTACACTCGTGCATAATGTTCTGGAACTGTGGAACTAGCTTATTAGTTATGACTGCTGTCAAATTACAGTCAGTCAACATTGACCAGTAATTATACTTGTTTAGTTTCCACACACACAAAAAATGCGTTCTCACTGAATGAGACAATTTATGTTCCGGAAGTGAAATGTGGGGACGAGCGAAACTTGCCCTTGTGGAGCATCACCAGAGAATGCTGACCATGTCCTTCAAAGCTGCATACTATATCAAGAGACCCGAACAAGACTCTGGCCCAAAAACCCTCCTATAGAACCAAAACTATTCGGAGAACCGCCTGATCTGGAAGCCACTGCCGGTTTATCTCACATATAGGATTACTGATCTGAACCCTCCAACATGTAAAATGAGAACGAAGAAGAAGAAGAAGAGCAGATGCATGTTTACCCAAATAGTGTGAAGAGCAGCAAATGTTTATAAAAGTGTGGAAATACAGCTTCTGGAACTCATATTACTGACTGGAACTTTATTTGTTTGGAGTTATGTCCTTTGGAGCTGAATCAGCTTCTGCGCTAAATGGTGAGCTAATAGTATCGAAAACTGGTTCTTGACTTCTTAAAATTTGCTTTTATAAATTGCACAATTAAGGAATCTTAATGTTGTACTTATAATCACTTCACTAGAAATAGTTTCACCTTTCAGAAAAGGAAAATGACAAAACCTGTTTTCTTTTGCTTAATTGTAGAAATAGGAAAGCCTTGTTTGAAAAGATTTAACATGCATTTACATTCCATATGCAAAAAAAAACAACAACAAAAAACAACAACATTGTAATAGATTTTATGAAACACAAAAAAATCTGTCTTCCACTCTTCATTAGAAATATTGGTAACAAAGTCACAGTCAATGTCCTTCAAGGAACATAACAATGTCTTCTTGAGATTTTATAATGTTCTCATATGCCTTGCCCATGCTAAGATAGCGGATACATTTGATTATTTTGTCCCTAAATCGAAGTTACCTGTGGTTTACACCTCCTAACTCTGATAAGTTTGATTACTTTTACTTTTGTATCTATAATGTAAAAAAAATTTATGAAGCTTTGGGCAAACTTTCCTGTTTAGAGCTTATTGTTTGGATATATTTTATATATAAAAAAAACCCACCAACAATGTTACTCACTCAAAGATCGAACTCCATTAGTTGTTACACTTGCCATCTTGTTCAAACGTCTACCCAACAATTGACACACTTCTTCATAGCATTGAATAAATACTGATCGGATATTGTGCTGAATTGAGTGTATTGATGTATAGCCAAGAAGCATAATCTTCGTTTACTTGAAACTTTTTATGATGAGTTTCAATAATTTATGCAGGTATTATTTTTATTATATATGCATTTATATATATATATATATACTGTTGGCACACCTGATTTCTGTAGGTGTCGGCGGGCCGCATAAAACACTCCGGTGGGCCGCATGTGGCCCGCGGGCCGTAATTTGCCCACCCCTGGCCTAGATCTTAATATTCAGCATGGCCTAGGCTATGCTCTACACGATTACCGAGCCTATTCTTATCTTATATAATATGATACAGACGTTACTTCAAAAAAGAAGATGATTACGTCCTACGCGTCATGCATCTATATTATAGTCATGCATATTAACCAATGACCTAAATTCTGCCAAGTCAGTGGTTTTCCTGGCTAGCTCAGGCAACCCATTCCATGCTCTAATAGCGCTAGGGTTTCGGGTTAGAGCATTTGTACATTTTTGTCTTAGCATATGTATGGATCGAGGAATATGCCTTTATCTTATAGAAATTAGCTAGCTTTAATTGAAATTCCCCTTTCAGACTTTGCGATCCATAGGGCAGATGTTTCTTTGGCCAACGACCAACTGCCTTTACTTTCCCCAACTAAAAGGGCGACTCAAACTCAAGGGCGCCCTAAAAATCGCGAAATTCGAAATCCCATCTTCGCCGAGACTCGAACCGAGGACCTCAGAAGCCAAGTGCTGAACCACTCAACCACTGCGTCCCCCCTCTACCTTAAGTGGGCCTACTAATAAAATGTAGATTATATTTTTTTTTCTCATGGGGACTTATTTGTATCCATCCATCTCAGTCAAATCTCAGTGGCGCAACAGCCCATGGAGGGTTTTGGCCTGCTTTCAGATCTCTCCTTCGTCTTCATGGGACATCTACTTTTTGTAGATCTCTGCCTATATATCGTCAATCCATCGTATTCGTGGTCTGCCTTTGTGTCGCCTGCCTTTTGGTTTAGCCGGAGGTCTTATAATAAAGTCGTTAGAGTCGAATAATCTGGAACTAGGTCAGACCAAGCAATCATTGCGGGCAGTGTAGGACCTAACATACTTTGCCCGGTTCTGTCCGAACTATGACTCCCAATGCCGTCACTGTGGATAGAGCGTCGAAACATCTTGTACGAGTGTCCCCAGCTCCAGGAGCTAAAGGGGGGAGGGCGTGTCTGGCATTACGTCGTATACGGCCCAGTTTCGTCCCAGAGCACTACGGGATGATTAGTTCTTCCTGCTATTTCTAACTGGAGTTTATCTCATGAAACTACGTAGATCAACCACTGTGAGCAAACGTTTCGAGAGGGGTCGGATAGCGCCACATCACGGGTCAGATATATTTTTATTTTGGGGCATCACTGACCTAGACCATCAATATTAAGACCTTCTAGGCGTCTAGTTTATTGTAGTAGGCCTATTATTTAAAAAAAAGCGACAATTATATAGAGGAAAGACATGTAGTTTTTTTTTATTTGCTATGCTTATAATGGGCATGGCAAAAAGCTGTATGAAAATTAAGAATAGGCCTATAATAGGCTACTAGATCTAGGTCAAAGTCTTCCGGTAAGGGCGCGTATTAACTCACAAGCAGTCAACTTGTATCTGTTAAAGTTTATTTCAGAGGCATCCAATGATTTTAGGGCTTTAATTTAGTTGTAAGGGGAAAAATTAAGCTCCACCCTCTGCTCTGACTTACTGACTGACTAAATCCTGTGCACTCCCAGGGGAGCATAGGGCCACAACCACGTACACCTCTCCACCGATCGCGGTTCTAAGCAGCTTTCTTCATCTGCTCCCATGTCATTCCAGTATCCTCAGCTTCACTGATGACTGACCTCTTCCAGGCTGGCTTGGGTCTGCCCACTTTCCTCTTACCTTGCAAATTCCAATCAAGTGCATGCCGTATTGCAACATTGGTAGCTAGTTTTCTCAGGGTGTGTCCTATTCAGCTCCACTTTCGCTTTTTGATGTCTTGGGCTATGGGCTTTTGTCTAGTTCTCTCCCCCAAACTGACAGCAGTTAGCTTTTTGTGGCCACCTAATCCCTAATATCCAGCTTAGGCATCTGTCAACAAAGGTATGGGGCGTTTCCATATTTGTTTTAGCGACTCTCCATGTCTCTGGAGTCTGAACCGTAGTGAAGGACCGACTTAACGTTTGTATTATAGATTCGTAGCCCTCTGCACTAGCCAGGATTTAACTTTGAAAGAAACATTTTTTCTCGAATGAAAGATAAGAAGGTTGTGAACTGTTTGGTTTCTAGCTCACGTTTCCAAAGCGTCATAGCAGAGTCTTGACTGCCGACGACTTATAAATAGAGGCCTACACTTTGAACCTCAACCTTTGCAAAGGTCAAGAAAGTCACGTTGGAACACCTTTTGCGGGCCGTTTGATTACGTCATTCTACGACCAGGTGTTCGGCTTTCAAGACGCATATTCACTAAACTAATTCATTGAAGCATATAGGCTTGACTTGAAACTTTATTGCTTTGGAAATGAGAAGGTTATCTCTCTATGTAGAGATAGATCTAATTAATAGTTTGACTTGGTTATGACTTATGTTGCACACACTTTATTTTTCAGAATGTTGCAAACTATGGATCAGACACATGCAAACTATTTTTAACGGAACAAAACTTTATTAGGCCTACCGATGAACAATAATGTTCCAGATGACGCTCCAAGCCAATTGGATTCGCCTGAGCTTTTACTTACGTCATCAACCAGCCTCGTTATAGTGGGCTACGACGTCCATACCCTTAGCACTATCTTAGCCCTTCTGGCCATCGCTGCCATCTATCTCTACAACGTCAACCTGGTGGTGCTGGGCGCCATGATACTGGTCATCGTAGTGAAGTGCTACATCCAAAAGTACCTCCACCCAACACGGCGCCTTAGTGACTTGCCGGACATTCGATGACAAGCGATGGTCTTCGTGGTCCAGCGCTGTGTTCAGAACTACCTTCAGCGCCCTTGCATCCCAATTTCCCTAAATCATGAAGATGCCGCTGAAACCTAACGGACATATGATTTCAACTCTTAATACGCATTGTTGTGAATAGTGTCATTTGTTTCATTCAGATGTAGGCTACATCTGGTCTCAACATGACCCAGTTACATAGTAGGCGTACAACGACATCACAAACACACACATGTACACAAACACCCGGCTTTGGTGGAATCGTGGTTGGATATCACATCTTGTGTATGTCTCGCACACGCTTTGGCGCAGTACCCCAGATAACGTTAGATGGCCAACAAATAAAGTCGAGGATCGTTAGAATGTTCCAATAAGGTGATGACGAGGGAGAACCAAGTATCGACCGCAGAGGTGAAGGTCGTTAACACATCGTCTGACACAAGAATCTGATCAAAGGTCGTCCTAACTGAAGTTACATTTACCAAATGTATGGTATTGCCTGGTACTGAGATGCACAGAAGGACCTTTTTGGCACTAAGGCAACATGTCCATGATGTCTCTAGCAGCATGTAGGCTACCCCCAGGGCAAAATCTAACATGTTTTTGCTCTTAAAGATCTTCGACACATAAAACATATTTAAACATCTGCAAAGTTATACAAGCTAGTCAATTATCATTTTTAAATAAATCTTTATTTAGAATAGTCTGAATAAAAACAAATGAAACAAGAAAAAAAAGAGTGGGTTTTTTAAAATTCAAAATTGTTTTATGAAACACAAGTCTAAATGGGTCGGAATTTAGTGACTGATTTTTTGATTGGTTTTGTTTATTTTAGGTGAGATTTTAATACTAAAACATCATTAACCCTAGCACAGTCATGGGCTTTTGAGTTTAAAACCCCCTACCAGCAGTTTTTGCAGTTAAACCCCCCCCCCCCTCTTCTATAAAACAAAACGAAAAAAAAATAATGCAAACGACAAAACCTAAATTCCAAGAGCATAGCTAAGGAAGATTTTGATTTAAAACCCCCCTCACAAATATAAGACTATCCATACATTAGTCACCAGATTCTATCAGCGTAGCCAAGAGGGGTTTTGTCTTTAAGACCCTCCCCTCCAGCGGGGCTTGCAGCTAAAAACCACCTCTTCAATATAAAAAAAAGGCAAATTATGCACTCAATACTATGAGCGTAGCCCAAGGGGGTTTTGACTTTAAACACCCCCTCCCCTTCAGCCTGGTTTGAAGCTAAAAAATACCTCTTCAATATAAAAAAAAAAAGCAAATTACACACTCAAAATGGTATGATCGTAGCCAAAGGGGTTTTGAGTTTAACCCCCCCCCCTTTCCAGCCATTTTGATGCTAAAAAAAACTCTTCAATAAAAAAAAAAAAGGCAAATTACACACTCAAAATTCTATGAGCGTAGCCAAGCCAAGGGGTTTTTAAATTTGCTAAAAGAAATAAACTCCAGAGATTTTTTAGTTTAACCCCCACCCCCCCAAACAATGATTTTGACGATAAAACTTCCTTTTCCGATATAAAATCTAAAGCGAACTACTGTCACCTAATTCCAAGAGCGTAGAAAAGAGAGGTTACACATTTCTATCAGTGGCTGGGCTCCATTAAATAAAGTACAGTGAATAGTCATCTGCCGAAATTGAAAAAGACTAAATGTGGCATCAACAAATATGGCTAAGACGGATTTTAGGAGTCAGTTATAGAGATTGGGTCTCAATCAAGGAAATCCTATGCCGAACTGGGAGTCGACCCCTTAGTAAGGTTGTGACAGAGCGTCGCATGAGGTTTGCGGGACATGTTCACCGACAAAATGAATTACGCATAATAAGAGTTGCGATGACATGGAGGCCATTACAAGGAAAGCGCAAACAGGGACATCCTTAGAGCATGTAGGAAGAGGCTGTACGCACGTTAATGCATAGGGTCAAGGTTCACTGGGCGTTAGGGTTAGTGTTTGGAAAAAAATCGCCCCCCCCCCCTTTTCAAAGTTCTGGATCCGCTATGGGGCCATAATAGGGGGAAGTAATTATGAGACTATGACTGTCAAATAATTATAAGTAACACTCGAGTGTTTCTTATGGCCCGGTAACGACATTACTAAGATTATAGTAGCCTACAACCAGTGCTTGTTTGTTTTTTTCAAAGAGGTGCCGGTACGCCGTACCGGTGCGTACCGTCACAAAAAAAAAGCCCTGCCTACAACAAAGTTGGTTTAGCACTGACTAGATAGGTCTAGACTCTAGAATTCTAGAATCTATACCGTTAGTCAATATCTAGATCTAATATTCGTTATCAATAACAGTGCATTCAAAAGAAACAAATTGCTTAGTACACAATCTATGTTGTGATTATTTTGCCACAATATTCTTTGCAAAGATTTTTTTTAAAAATCCGAGAAGAAACGAAAATCGTAATAGACGTGACTTTCCCGATTGCGCTAATTACTATAAAAGGAATGGGCGTAACTTTACAAAATGACAGTTGAGTGATAGCAGCGCGTTCTACTTTCAAAATATTAATGTTTAAAAGCAATTTTAGACTTTAAAAACAGCTATTACGTTCTTAAATAACCCAAAATATAAATAAGATACATAAAGATTCTGATTAAATGCATAAAATGGAAAAATAAATAAAAAGACCAAAAAGAAATTCCATTGAAACGTATAGAAGTTCGATATTTTGAAGGTCGTTTCCGATAATATACGGAAACAGTCGAACACTTTTGAGGCTTCATTTGGGAAAGCATAAAGAAAAATCAACAAATCGCTTTGCACTAATACTTTCAAACTATAACGCTCAAAAAGAAAAAAAAATTCTAATTAAAAAAAAAATATTATTGTAAATTTTCAATATTATTTATTTTATTTTATTCTGTATAAATATTTTTATAAAGTTTATTTACCCAAACTGTACCTCAAAACAGTCAAAGTGTATCTTGACGTCACATAGTGGGCAGTGTCGAAGTAGCCCAGTAACGCCATTTTGACGATGACTGACAATGTCTACTGAGTACAAGGTAGGGCCAGCGCTGTCAGTGTGTTAGCTTGGGAGATTGACAGATGTCAAAACATCCAAATTTACGTTGGTACTTACGACTTCGATAGGCTTGACACTGTTCGATGTTGTTTTGTTCGATAAATCATTTATAGAGTCTAGATTCATTTTAAAGCGTTAGAAAATAGTTTTGTATTTAATAAAATAATCAGATTCTAAAATAGATTAAGTTTAAGAAGTAGATCTCTACTGTCTTTTCATCTGTCTAGATCTAGATAGACTATAAAATATAAAAGTATATTAAGTATATATTATATATATTCTAATTATAATAGTTAGATTAGGCCATTAGGCTAGCTATGATTAGGGTTAGATCTATTAGATTCTAATTCTAGATAAACTAAAACTCTTACTAAGTAGTAGTAGTAGTAGATCTAGACTAATCTAGAGTCCAGATATCTCCTACTAGACGGGATCTAGATTAGATTGACTAGGTCTAGATCAGAAATTCAGATCTAGATAGAATCGATCTAGAGATCTGTCATAATCTCTTAAAGTCTTAGACTACTTTGTCTGCACAGTTTTCAGAGTCTATGTCTATACTGGAGTATTATATAATATACTATACAGTGATATAGTAGTTATTACTATTGACTAGACAGAGTCTATAAATAGATTTAAATAACTCTATTCACTAGTCTAGATTTAGAAATTTAGATTTAGCTATTTAAATAATAAGAAAAAAAAAATAGAACCATTTCCTTTTATCAGTACCTTTATAAATTATGGCTGGGGAAACAAATGTATATAATAGAATCTATATATAATATGTAGTTGTGGGGGCATACATGCAAGGGGTGATTAATTTAATATTTTAATGTATGCACTCAAAAGAAAGTGTGTTTATATATCATTGTAATTCTGGCTGTTCACGTACAAGGGCAAGGGTCAAAAAGTGTACTTTGGGGGAGATGCATGTATACTAATATGATAATATGAGCAGATTCTGTGCTGTGCTACAGTTGAATCCCTCTTATAGAGACAAACACTTATAATGTATAGTGGTATAGTCCCATCAGCTGTATCCTTTTCATCTGCCTACATTTTAAAACACTCTACTTTTAATAATTTTATTTTTTTACCAATTGTTTTTGCTTAGCCCTATTTCATGCTTTTAGCTTTCTCAATTCTCTATGAAGTATGATCCTATCACTTATCTGGCTATGAAGTATGATCCTATCACTTATCTGGCTATGAAGTATGATCCTATCACTTATCTGGCTATGAAGTATGATCCTATCACTTATCTGGCTATGAAGTATGATCCTATCACTTATCTGGCTATGAAGTATGATCCTATCACTTATCTGGCTATGAAGTATGATCCTATCACTTATCTGGCTATGAAGTATGATCCTATCACTTATCTGGCTATGAAGTATGATCCTATCACTTATCTGGCTATGAAGTATGATCCTATCACTTATCTGGCTATGAAGTATGATCCTATCACTTATCTGGCTATGAAGTATGATCCTATCACTTATCTGGCTATGAAGTATGATCCTATCACTTATCTGGCTATGAAGTATGATCCTATCACTTATCTGGCTATGAAGTATGATCCTATCACTTATCTGGCTATGAAGTATGATCCTATCACTTATCTGGCTATGAAGTATGATCCTATCACTTATCTGGCTATGAAGTATGATCCTATCACTTATCTGGCTATGAAGTATGATCCTATCACTTATCTGGCTATGAAGTATGATCCTATCACTTATCTGGCTATGAAGTATGATCCTATCACTTATCTGGCTATGAAGTATGATCCTATCACTTATCTGGCTATGAAGTATGATCCTATCACTTATCTGGCTATGAAGTATGATCCTATCACTTATCTGGCTATGAAGTATGATCCTATCACTTATCTGGCTATGAAGTATGATCCTATCACTTATCTGGCTATGAAGTATGATCCTATCACTTATCTGGCTATGAAGTATGATCCTATCACTTATCTGGCTATGAAGTATGATCCTATCACTTATCTGGCTATGAAGTATGATCCTATCACTTATCTGGCTATGAAGTATGATCCTATCACTTATCTGGCTATGAAGTATGATCCTATCACTTATCTGGCTATGAAGTATGATCCTATCACTTATCTGGCTATGAAGTATGATCCTATCACTTATCTGGCTATGAAGTATGATCCTATCACTTATCTGGCTATGAAGTATGATCCTATCACTTATCTGGCTATGAAGTATGATCCTATCACTTATCTGGCTATGAAGTATGATCCTATCACTTATCTGGCTATGAAGTATGATCCTATCACTTATCTGGCTATGAAGTATGATCCTATCACTTATCTGGCTATGAAGTATGATCCTATCACTTATCTGGCTATGAAGTATGATCCTATCACTTATCTGGCTATGAAGTATGATCCTATCACTTATCTGGCTATGAAGTATGATCCTATCACTTATCTGGCTATGAAGTATGATCCTATCACTTATCTGGCTATGAAGTATGATCCTATCACTTATCTGGCTATGAAGTATGATCCTATCACTTATCTGGCTATGAAGTATGATCCTATCACTTATCTGGCTATGAAGTATGATCCTATCACTTATCTGGCTATGAAGTATGATCCTATCACTTATCTGGCTATGAAGTATGATCCTATCACTTATCTGGCTATGAAGTATGATCCTATCACTTATCTGGCTATGAAGTATGATCCTA
Organism: Biomphalaria sudanica; assembly: GCA_036873155.1. NCBI lineage: Eukaryota > Metazoa > Mollusca > Gastropoda > Planorbidae > Biomphalaria > Biomphalaria sudanica. Next base: position 379,717 of record JAZGLO010001495.1, read on the forward strand.
TCACTTATCTGGCTATGAAGTATGATCCTATCACTTATCTGGCTATGAAGTATGATCCTATCACTTATCTGGCTATGAAGTATGATCCTATCACTTATCTGGCTATGAAGTATGATCCTATCACTTATCTGGCTATGAAGTATGATCCTATCACTTATCTGGCTATGAAGTATGATCCTATCACTTATCTGGCTATGAAGTATGATCCTATCACTTATCTGGCTATGAAGTATGATCCTATCACTTATCTGGCTATGAAGTATGATCCTATCACTTATCTGGCTATGAAGTATGATCCTATCACTTATCTGGCTATGAAGTATGATCCTATCACTTATCTGGCTATGAAGTATGATCCTATCACTTATCTGGCTATGAAGTATGATCCTATCACTTATCTGGCTATGAAGTATGATCCTATCACTTATCTGGCTATGAAGTATGATCCTATCACTTATCTGGCTATGAAGTATGATCCTATCACTTATCTGGCTATGAAGTATGATCCTATCACTTATCTGGCTATGAAGTATGATCCTATCACTTATCTGGCTATGAAGTATGATCCTATCACTTATCTGGCTATGAAGTATGATCCTATCACTTATCTGGCTATGAAGTATGATCCTATCACTTATCTGGCTATGAAGTATGATCCTATCACTTATCTGGCTATGAAGTATGATCCTATCACTTATCTGGCTATGAAGTATGATCCTATCACTTATCTGGCTATGAAGTATGATCCTATCACTTATCTGGCTATGAAGTATGATCCTATCACTTATCTGGCTATGAAGTATGATCCTATCACTTATCTGGCTATGAAGTATGATCCTATCACTTATCTGGCTATGAAGTATGATCCTATCACTTATCTGGCTATGAAGCATGATCCTATCACTTATCTGGCTATGAAGTATGATCCTATCACTTATCTGGCTATGAAGCATGATCCTATCACTTATCTGGCTATGAAGTATGATCCTATCACTTATCTGGCTATGAAGTATGATCCTATCACTTATCTGGCTATGAAGTATGATCCTATCACTTATCTGGCTATGAAGTATGATCCTATCACTTATCTGGCTATGAAGTATGATCCTATCACTTATCTGGCTATGAAGTATGATCCTATCACTTATCTGGTTATGAAGTATGATCCTATCACTTATCTGGCTATGAAGCATGATCCTATCACTTATCTGGCTATGAAGTATGATCCTATCACTTATCTGGCTATGAAGTATGATCCTATCACTTATCTGGTTATGAAGTATGATCCTATCACTTATCTGGCTATGAAGCATGATCCTATCACTTATCTGGCTATGAAGCATGATCCTATCACTTATCTGGCTATGAAGCATGATCCTATCACTTATCTGGCTATGAAGTATGATCCTATCACTTATCTGGCTATGAAGCATGATCCTATCACTTATCTGGCTATGAAGCATGATCCTATCACTTATCTGGCTATGAAGTTTGATCCTATCTGGACCAGTTGTGAGATTGGGAGAGTGGAGATATAGGGATATCTGGGTGAATTTTACTGGAATTGTTTTTTAATAGCATTCATAAACAATAAAAGAGAGGGAGGAACAACCTTAATTTGAACTAATGACTCAAGCAGACATTCTAACCACTCTGCTAGTGTGGTGCATATGAAAATAGATTTTATTGTTATCTATTGCTTGTTTTAAACTTTCTTTAAAGCATTTACCTATATAGGGGACTAATTCAGCTTATACCACCACTGCAGTCAAGTACAATTTCTTTCTCTTGTTCAAGATCCTTAGCAAAATAATCAATTACCAATAGTTAATTTTAACTAATTGGTTAATTTTTTTTATTGATTCTTGTTTGTCAGGTAAAAGAAATAATTCACAAGTGCAAAATTTCAGCTTGATCCGACATTGGGCATGACTGGGTGTGGGGAAAAATATTGTGTTCAAACTTTTTACCAGACAGATGAGTGAATGTGTTGATATACCCTCTAATGTTTTGTTTATCAATATTTTATTATTAATTATTTATGTTTACATAGAAGGTCTAGAAAAATCGAAAGCTTAAAGGATTCTTTATCTAGAAATTAGATGTCCACTATTATATACTGTGTAGGCCTACTTCTTGTTTTGAAAGTTTGTATATCTTCATTAATTTCTCTTATGAATGATTGATTTTCTTTCATTCAGAAAGATGATATGGATTTGAGTTGTACACACAGCAACATTAAGTAACCAGATTATGTCCATCTTGCAACAGAGCCAGTTACCTACTTATTCTGAATCACAGGTTTTGAAAGAAGCAAGGTGAGTAGTCAATTGTTGCTTTTTTTTTTTTGGTCTTTTTTTGGCAATTGAAACAAAAACATTAATTTAAATTTTCTTTCGCTGGTAGTTGGCAGAACTTCCATGGCAGCGCTTTCAGTCATGACTATTTTTCTAATTAATCTTTGTCCCCAATCAGGAAAAGCTGCAGTTGTTTTTGTCAAGTCTTTCTATCTGTTATGTTTAGATTTTATAAACAAAATGTTAAGAACATGAAAACTAAATACTAAGATGTTAAAATGAAAAGCAAAACTTTAAAAAATCTAATTTCACCATTCTTTTTATAAATAAAAGACATTCCTTTAAAAGAGAATGTAATTAGGCCTTATTTCTATCTATGTGTTAATATAGTCATGTAAGTTAATAAAGTAAAAGACTTAAACCTTCCTAAGTGATTGTTTTTTTTTGTTTGTTTTTGCTGATTCAACTTGTCCCTTATGGCACATGGGAAGACGATCACTTACAAATATGAAATGGTCCTAGGATATCCAAAAATAAATGTACCTGTATTGTTGTATCTTTCTGTGTCACTATTGCCCCAAAATAGTTGCAAGATGTCTTATCTTGAAAATAAAATTGTCGTTTAAAAATGTAAAACCAATTTTACTATCAACGTCCTCATGTCAAAAAAGCTCCAACGGCTACTTTTCATTGTCTGAGACATACCTTACCTTTTTCTAATAAATTAGTATGCATATTATTTGCACATTTTATAAACAATTTTAAAACCAAAATGAGGCAGTTCATGTCAATCAATATCTGCATGGGATTGGAATTAACTTAAGAAATATACTAATTTTTCTTCTTTTAAATTGTCACTTAATAATAATAATAATAATGGTCTCATATTGGTTAACTGAATGTAAATAATGAGAATTCAACCTTCGTTAGGCCAATAATAGATTATGCATCCTCTGTTTGGGACCCCTCAACTCAAGAAAGCATTAAGAAACTGGAACAGACAGAAAATAGAGCAGTGAGATTCATAACTAACGAATATTCCCATTTGACTAGAGTAACACCTTTAGTAAAATCACTAAATTTAGAAAGCCTTCAGGAGAGAAGACTCAAAAGTAAATTAGCAATTATACATAAAACACTGAACCATAATCTTCAAATACAAAAACCAAATGTAATAAAATACTCAGAAGAAACAAAGATAAAGACACATTCCTCGTTCTGTATACTAAGACAAATTTGTACAAATGCGCCTTCTTCCCTAGTGCTATTAGAGTATGGAATGGGTTGCCTGAGTAAAGTAAGTAAGTTAAGTTCCCCTTTCAGACCTAGCGATGTATGGGGCAGATGATGTTAAGGTCATCTGTTTTTGTGGCCAACGGTTTACGAGCATGGTGTCATGTGGCCAACACAACGACCAACGGCCTTTACTTTCCCCAGCTAAAGTCAGGTACCCATTCGAGTTGGGTGGACTCAGGGGTGCATTAAAAGTCCCGAAATTCAAAATCCCAGTCTTCACTGAGGTTCGAACCCAGGACCCCAGGTTCGGAAGCCTAGCGCTTAACTTCTCAGCCACCGCGCCCCTGGAAAACCAGTGACTTGGCAGAATTTAAGTCATTGGTTAACATGCATGACTAGATGCATGACGCATAGAACATAATAATCTTAGAACGTAATAATCTTAGATTCTTTTTTTCAAGTAACGTCTGTATAATATAAGATAAGAAGATAGGTGTTAGTTTGTATAAAAGGCATTATGCGTGAGTACTGAAAACTATAGTTAAGTAATTGAATTTAATTACATTAGTTAGTTCTACAAAATAAAGTATAACTGCTTAATACAGTCTACATCCGTTTAAAAAGAACATTAAATGAGTGTTAGCAATATGTTGCAAAACATTATGAGACAAGTTTATGTATGTCAATGTTTATTGTTCACCAGTTTACAACAGAGTTTGCTCAGTCTTTCTCAAGGATCTGGATCAAATATAGCACAGACATTACATCTACAGAATGACGCTCAGCAGACGGCTAGTGATGTGGCCAACTTCGACACATTCAAGCAAAATATTTACAGGTAAAATAATACAATAAAAATAAATGAATTGAAATGTTCAAATTGTCTAATAGCTAATCAGATTAGCTTGCTTAATGATGTAGGAATTGAAACCATGGGAGTAGGGCTATATATGATGAAAGCAAAGCTCTTCTACTCATCAGTTTTACACACAAAAAAAGGAAAATAAGATGATAAGTAGCCTACCTTGGTTCAAGTTGACGTGTAGGATCTCTGATTTAGGGAATGGCAAAGAAGCATAAAATGTTCATGATCTGTAGCCTGCTCAGTAGATAACATTGTGCAATGGCTTGCGTTAGGCATAGAAGAACTAGGCAGTCACCTTGGGCCTCTGATTGCTTGGGGCCTCGGACAGGACTTTCAGACTATTCTTTTTTAGAGTAGAAATAGCGAAAGTTATCTTGAATGTTATTGTTGGAGTGAGATGAAAGTCTCAACAGGTGGAGAGAGACAGTGACCAAGAAAGCTATGGACAGTGAAAGTACATGGGTCTCAGCCCAGTAAGAAAAACGCACAATCGGAAAAACGGCCAGCTCCTCTACCACCGAAGCAAAAGCCACCTTAACCTGCGCTATCTGTGGACGGGAGTGTCTTTCCAATATAGGGCTCCACAGCCACATGAGGAAGTGTGCTCTGAGAAGAACCATAGTCGTTCTACGACTGAAGGAGGCCAATGATTGTTGAAGTACACTTGGTTTTTACTAAATTGCATAATTTTAGTTTTTTTTCGTTGTTGTTTTTTTTAAATTTATTATCTATTTCTTTTGAGTCCAACAAATTCACTTTGCATAGGGTCTCCAATTATCTAAGGACAGCCCTAATTGTACAGCATGGGTATAACAACTACCAGAAACAGTTGTTTTGTAAGAAATTAAAATGGAACAAGCTAATTATTAATTGTAATAAATCATTTAATCTTTTTAGATATATTAATGATTAAATGTCCTGATGAAGCTAAATTCACAGTAAAAATAAAGATTATCGTTGGAAGTAATATTAAAGCCATATTTGCACATTGATTAATGAGAACTCATTCAGCCAACACAAAAAGAAACTTTTTCTTTTACTCAACAAAAGTTTGGTGGGAAATTGCAACTTAATCAAATTAAAATTCCAAGTCATGGGAGGGATATCAGCTCAAGTAGCTATCACGTTATCATTCATAATGATAACATAATGATTTTATAAGATTCTATGAAAGGGCATAAAAGACAAGAGAAGCTTAGTTACAGGGAGTAGAATACAAATACAACTGTAAAGCTAAGTGCTGAAACATGACTAAATGCATGACGTGCAGGATATAATCATCTTCTGTTTTGAAGTAATGTCCGTATTATATAAGATATATATCTAACAATGAATGATGCGTATGTATTAGTCATTTATTTTTGTTATATATAACTCATTATCTTCTCTCTTTAAAAATTTGGTCCCAAGTGCTACCTTTATAGATGTATGCATCATTCTTAGAGGAAGGAGAGTTATTTGGTTAGAAAGTTAGTTTAAATGTCGCTGGTTTAAAGTAAAAAAAATTGGTTAATTTATTGATCATTATTGTATCCTGTATCTACTCTGTACATGAGTTGTATATATATTGTTTCTTGTTTTAGTTTGAAAGCAGTAAACTCAAGAAAAACCTGCACTTTGTCACCTCATTGTTTCTTAAAGTGGTTTAAACTTTAATTATGTCACCTCCGAATCCACGTGTCATCATCATCAAACTCCATTTGAGTGAGGGCTTGAGAGGCTCAAATCCTCTCTTGCAAAAGCCATGGATAAAAACCCTACTGTCTTCCGTAGTGCATAAATGTCGCCATACAGGTCAAGAATTTTGGGTTTCCCAGACCTGTCGAGACGGAGATCAGCAAGTCTGGGGCAGTCAAACAGAATATGAGGCACGGTTTCCTCTTCTTCCCCGCAACGGGGGCACCGTGAATCAAAATTTGGCCATAGCAGCGAGAAATATGAGCCAACAGGACAATGGCTTGTCCTGCACTGTGCTATAATAGCTTGCTCAGACCTGGACAGCCTCCACCACGGGGAAGTGCGGTCAGAGCACCTCATGCGCTCCCAGGCTCCACGGAATCCACATGTCAGACGTATTTGGAGAAGATACTATGCACGTCTATATCTTCAAATAAAATCATGACATTGCCTTTTAAAACTATTTTATTTGTAGTGATAGAAAAAGATATATCACATGATACTATATTGTGTTGACATTTCTTTTCAAGATATGTTCATGCTCATGTTTTAAACTATTTCCCTGTTTATTCTTTTGAAGGCATCCTTTATTTCCACTGCTTGCTATGATGTTTGAAAAATGTGAAACTTCAACCTATTCTCCTGATGCAGCATCGCACAGTTTTGAGAAAGAGCTTCAGGCAGTTATAAAACACCAAGAAAGTTTGAAAGGACCTATCTTGTGTCCTGATGAGGAAGTCAATGAGTTGGTAAGGCTAGCATCTTGAATAGTTTAATAAATCAAATGCTACTGATGCATAGAGCTTAAGTGTAGCTTTATGCATTGTCAACATCAAGGTTATATTAAGTCCTTGTTGTAACTTCTTATACTGGTCTAAAAGGTAGAGGGTAAAAAAACAACTCAGTATGATTATTATGGTCAGATGACAGTATTGTCATTGCAGAATTGTGAAATGGAGATTTCACCAGAGAAGAAGACGACCAAAATTTTTGACATTAAATTTCTTTATTAACAATAGTGTCATCTTTTGGTTCAATTAAATTTTACATAAGTTCAAGACTTTGGTCATTACATTTAGAAAGCCTTCAGGAGAGAAGACTCAAAAGTAAAGTAGCAAGTATACATAAAACACTTCAAATACAAAAACAAAATTTAATAAAATACTCAAAAAGACACAAAGATAAAGGCACATTCCTCATCCCATATGCTAGGACAAATTTATACAAATACTCCTTCTTCCCTAGCGCTATTATAGCATGGAATGGGTTGCCTGAGCTAGCCAGGAAAACCAGTGACTTGGCAGAGTTTAAGTCATTGGTTAACATGCATGACTGAATGCATGACACGTAGGACGTAATCATCTTCTTTTTTGAAGTAATGTCTGTATTATATAAGATAGGATAGTAGAATAAATCCTTAGAAATTATTTAGAGAATTTTATTTTGCAATCAGGACATGCCTCTGTATAGATAAGATGGTCCTATCTGGTGTCACAAATGAATACTTCATTACCAGGCTCAAGATGATGCTCAGACTATGCATAGAAATTGAACATTAGAAAGCCTTACTAGAAGCATGTTGATTCTTGATGTGATGCAGGTAGCGCTTGTATCCATTACAAAGAGAGATCTGAATGTGAAAGATATATATTACCATACAATAATAAACACAGCATCCTGATATTGGTGCTGGAAATTAGTAGTTGTGCTAGAAAAAACTTTATTTCATGTTAAAAAATGTCGTCATGATTACAATTAAAACTAATGTAAATTTTGCTTTGTCTAGCTTAGTAAAGGAGGCAGGGTGGCTGAGTGGTAAAGCGCTTGGTTTCTGAACAGAGGACTGGGGTTCAAATCCTGGTGAAGACTGGGATTTTTAATTTTGGGAACTTCAGGTGCCTCTGAGCTCTAATGGGTACCTGACATTCGTTGGGGAAAAGTAAAGGCATTGATCGTTGTGCTGGCCACATGACACCCTCGTTAACTGGAGGCCAAAGAAACAGATGACCTTTACATTAATTGCCCTATAGAACACAAGGTCTGAAAGGGAAACTTTAATATTTTTTTTAGCTTAGTAAGAAAACTTTTTTTTTGTTTGGTTTGCCAAATTGACCTGCTGTGTCTAATTTTTTTTCATGAGTCCTTGTCCAACTTTGCTAACTAGAAGAGCTATACAAAACACTACTGAGAAAAAAATGTCTCCTTTGTTTCAGATGATCAAAGCTATTCAGGTTTTGCGCATACATCTCATGGAGATGGAAAAAGTGAATGAACTGTGCAAAGATTTTTGCTCACGCTACATATCTTGTCTGAAGAGTAAACTGACCTCAGAGCAGTTGCTTCATGTTGATGGTTGCGATTCTCCTGAGCCTCAAGATTTAACAATGTGTAAGTGTTTATACATACAGACTCTGGCAACTGAGCACCAGTTTATATTCAACATTTGCATATTGTAAAAACATAAGTAAAAATATTTTTTAAAGGTATTTCATGTTAATTTGAAATTCGCTTTCCGATTTGGGTGTGAGGTTGTATGTAACTAATGTCAGTAATGTGTGAGTATAGCTGACCTGCAGGGGCTGCCCATGAGTTTGAGTAAAATACATACTCCCTTTATCATATTGTTTAGTTTGTTTAGTTTTTTTTTTTTTACCAGGTTAAAGTGTTTAATATTCATTCAAGCAAAAACATGGCTTATTGAACATCCTATTTTTCCATTCTAGTGTTTGATTTTAATGAGTCACTATCACATACATTTAAAAAAAAATAAATTTTAGTACTTTATTGTTTTTAATTATGTATTATATTATATACTGTGAGGTTTATTGTCCTAACAAAAATGTGAAATGTGTTTGTCTTTCTTTTGACAGCTTCCAGTAATGTTGTAAATATGAACCCAGCCTTGCCACTTCCACCACCAGCTGTTGTCACGCCCACTGTGGTTGGGGGCAGTGTGGTCCTACAGCAGCAACAACAACCCCAGATTGTGTCTGGAAATACTGTGTACCAAATGGTGCACACGCCACAGGGCATTGTCGCACAGCCCATTCAGGTAGGTGGAGAGCTTTGAGCAATAAGTGTCATGAAATTTAAAACAAGAAAATATATAAAAAATACTTTTTTTAAAAAAAGAAAGCTTATATTAGGCATAGTTGTATCAATTAGTTTGGATCAGTCATGTAATTAAATTTTTAATAGATCTAGACTAACAATAAAAAAGCATTTATAAAAATGAAAAAAAAAAGGGGGAATGACCTGAATTCCAAATTCATGGCTCAAGCCTTCTCATGTTTTTCAAGCCAACACTGTAACCACTCTGCTAATGGAGAGCTTATGAACATGGAATATTGTATAGTTATCTATGGTTTCTATACTCTCGTCCAAGACTCAGACTAAGACCTATAAAGGGGTCTAATTCTGCTTATCCACCACTTCAGTCAAGTACAATTTCTTTCCCTTGTTCGAGATATAAAACAAAATAATTTATTACCAATAGTTAGTTGTAATTGTATTGTCAGGTAAAAGAAGTAATTGTACAAAATTTCAACTTGATCCGAGATTGTTTGTGGGAGAAATAACGTAACAACCTTTTTGTTTTGGTTAGGAATACCATACTTTATTTTAAATGCAAACACTAAAATAAAAGTAATTTTATGCCTGATTCAAGCACCAAGACATTGAAATCATATTCTCACAAACTTTTCCTTATTAAGGGGTGTGATAGCTCAGTGCTGAAGCACTTGGCTTCCAAATTAAGGGGTCTTGGGTTTAAATCTTGGTGAAGACATGGATTTTTTTTTTTTTGCATTTTTAGTCCACTTAACTCTAATAGGTACCTGGCATTAGTTGGGGAAAGTAAAGGTGGTTGGTCATTGTGTTGGCCACATGACATCCTCTTAAACCTTCAGCCATAGAAAAATGAAATTAACATCATCTGCCCTATAGATTGCAAGTTCTAAAAGGGGAACTTTACTTATGTATCCTTATAAGCACTGTAAAAAAAAGTCGTACTTCCTGGTTATAAAAGCAGTTACAACTATGAAATTCATTGCTTGGCAGTAGGTGTTCTACATAGCTATATGTCATAGAGCTCAGCAAATACCGGTACTCATCTTTCATTATTTGAGGTTAGCTGAAGAAAAAAAATGAACAGTACAAAAATATAGGTTACATATGTGCATGTTGGTGATGCTTCCTTCCTATAAATTGCTGGGTTTATATTTACTCTTAGCTTTCAGTCTTACATTTGCCCTCAAGAGAATTTTCATTTTTAAAAAATGTAACTAGCATGATCTATTTTAACTTGCTAAACATTTGTTGTACTTTTCTGTACTTCAGATTCAAGGGCCATTAACTCCACTTAATCAGCCGGTTCATCAAGTTATCCATGGCAGCACCCCTCTCTCCCAGATTGGTGTCTCCCTAACCTCCCCGATACAGCAGCATCACATGCAGCAGCCAACTGTGCAGCAACCACAGCAACAGAATCAACAAAGTGAAATAAAGTCAGGTTGGTGCTGGAACAATACTTGTTCTTGCATAACAGAAAAATGGAAAAAAATTATCATTTTAATCACTTGAAAAGAATTAAACTAAAAAAGAAGAGTTTGTATTATTTTTTAATTGAAAGATATTTTATTTTGAAATCGAATCTTTTGGTAGGTCATCTTCGAGTTTCAGATGATGAAGATGATGATAAAAACTCCAAACAAAAAAGAGGTATACTACCCAAACAGGCAACTCAAGTTATGAAGTCTTGGCTGTTTCAGCATATTGTTGTAAGTTGTTTAGATTTAAGTTTTTTTCTCTTCTTATAAATTTACGTTTTCAGATTTGATCAATTTTTTTTTTCAAGCGGAAAAAAAAAAAGAAAAAAAAAAAAAGAAAGAACTTTAAAAACAGAGAATATGTCTAGTTAAAAAAAAATAACTTTTAATATCTTTAGAATAAAAACAAAATACTCCATTTTTTTACACATAGTATTGGCAATTTCATTAAAAAAAAATCTTTAGAAAAAAATGCTAAACACATATTGTTTTCACTTTAAAATAAAAAGGAATCACTTTGTTTGACTTCTCGTTCTTGTATGAAAGTTTAAAAAACTGCCAGTAGCATCCCAATGAATCCTACTGCATTGAATGCATAAGCAATGCATCTTAACCCATTAGCTCCTTCTGTAGTTGGAAACGTTTTATAAAGTTACATTTTTTTCATTTGTCTTGCTGTAATATAAATTTCTATGATTTCAGCACCCATACCCAACAGAGGATGAAAAAAGACAAATAGCATCGCAGACAAATCTTACTCTTCTACAAGTAAACAATTGGTTTATTAATGCGCGACGGCGAATTTTGCAGGTAATGATTTCTCTGTTTTCATTGTGTTCTTTTATTTTCTTAACCTTTTAGGGAATTAAAATTTTGAATTTACTGTTTTGACAGCTTTTTGAGCTCCTGAGAGGCCATTTAAAGAATATTGTTAGAGAAAGTAAAATAGTCTGCAATCAAGTAATTAGATAAAGTGAATGTTTGATCATTTCATTTTTTTTTTAGTAAAAAAAATGTTAAAGAAACCCTTTAACTCTTAAAAAACGTAATTTTTTTCTCATTCTACCGGAATTATTTTTTTCCCCACAATTTTTATCACATAAGCCTTTTTATAAACGTCATACTGTTTTTTCTGTTTGTTAAAACATAGACTTGTTATATAAAATTTTGTTGGAAATTGAATGTACTACAAGATAACTTATCTTTCAATGTTATAGATAGTCACAGGAAAAAAAATTAACTAATTTCAGAGATGAAAAATTATTTTTTTTAATTCGATCTTTAAAAACTGACTTTCCCAAGTAAAAAAAAGAATATTCCAACAGTCCTCAATCATTATTATTGTATGAAATATTAAACTCTATCCAATTATCTATTTAAAAAACATAACTTTGTCAAATTTGATCAATATTTACACTTTTAGTGAGGTTTCTTTCTAGATCTACTAGGGCCTGACTGGGGCGATGCCCCCTTTCGTTTACTACTTCTACTAGATCTAGGGATGAGTCGCTTGAGTCTGAAAATTGCTTTCATTATAACTTTCTAGCTCTAGAATCTCTATCTAAAGTCTAAGTCACTCATGTCACTATCATTCATATCTAAAAAGATATTTAGAGCCTGATCAGCAGTAAGACGGCAAGAAGGTCTGTCAGCCATGATGTCTGATGCAAAAAAATGAAAAATTCACTAGTCACTTACAAAAAAAAAAATATTTAGAACAATAAAAACAGCTTAGATCAACAAAGCATCAGAAATAAAAAACTTTCAAAATGGCCGCTCTATCGTTTCCTTAAACCATTTAAGGTATTAAAAACGTGGATTAGAAAAGAAAAAGAAGTAAATAGGGAAATAGTGATCGGACGCTGGAAGCGTCATTACGTTAGCACGGTCGGGAGACTGGTGGCTGTCAGCGTCATTACGGTCTTGAAGAGTTAATATTTTTTTAATTAAATTTTTCAAAAGATGTCTATTAGTAACTATTAAAACAATTTTTTAAAAGAATCCAGAAAAACATTTGTCACTTTGTTACTAGGTTTCATTCAACTTGCTGATTTCAGTGCATCATAAACTTAGCAAAAAAAAAATTATGTTTCTTATACTGTTATGCTGTCTTGAAAAAGTGGTTAGGAGGTACACTCTTTGCTATTTCAATAAGCATTTGTTTTATTTGTAATATTTAATATGAAATAAATTACTCTTCTGTATACAGCCCATGCTTGAAGCTTCAAACCCTGAAAAGGCCAAGTCGAAAAAACCCAGCAAGCCTGGAAACAAACCTCAGCAAAGGTTCTGGCCTATCTTGCCGAACAGCCAATCCAAGGAGAATTATGATGCAGATGAGGAGGAAGGAAAATCCAAACAGAACCAGTCTACACCTAAAAAAACAGCTGCAGCTCCAGTGGCTGCCACACCCCTTCCAACCTCAGAAAGGCTTCAACCAGTAGTGAGCTCAGAGCCTTCTTTAAGTTCTCAGCAAGAAGCCTACATGGGATACATGCCTAATAATTGTAAGTATTTAGATATCAATTTCTGGAATGGAATTTCAATTGCTTAATTTTGCTATAATAGATATAAATGAGTATCTGTTTTTTTAAAGAGTTTTTCGAAAACAAATATTGTTAACTCTATCATTACTTTTAATTATTTCACTTTTTATTTTCAGTTGTATTACGACTGGGACCTGATCACATGATGCCCAACAATGCAATGGCCAATGCTGCAACATCCATTACTCTAGAGAACTTACAGAACCTACAAGCACTGCAGTCCAGTGGCTTTCTCTTTACCCATGGCCCTCCTTCACTGCCTTTTAGCCTGCCCCTGAGTGCTCTCTCTCCTTCCTCAAGTGCAGCGCTGGGCTTGGGTATGGGATCTTTTTCAAACTTAGGTCCTTCACCAATGGCCCTAGGTGCTCTCAATTTCACTTCCTATTCAGCCCCACTCCAGGTATGTAGCTTTGAATTATAGCAAATTGCATTCCATTGATCATATCAGAGTATCTCAGTAGCTAAGTAAGTACATTATATCAGACTGTCTATGTCAGGGGTTCTCAACCTGTGGGTCGCGACCCCTTTGGGGGTCGATTGACCAGTTTCCAGGGGTCGCTTATGACCATCGAAACTATGGATTGTTATTGTCTACTCTGCTATTGCTTAATGAGTGTGTGTGGGGGGGGGTCGCGGCAGAGTGGGGGATTGTAAAAAGGGGTCGCCTAGCTTAGGTTGAGAACCGCTGATCTATGTCATGGAGTTTTTGTAATCCATCTCAAAACTTTTTTTTTCTCCCTTTTATGTAAGTTTGCCAGTTACAACACAGCACCTATAGATCTCAGTGCTATGGCTAACCAAACGACTCTCCAACTCAGTGCATTGGCTGGAACAATTAGTGGGCATCACTTGAACAATGGACAGGTAAAAAAAAGTTTTTTAATATCCTTGAAGAGCAGCTATATAACTAGATATTAGAAAATTTTTTGAAGGACTGATCTGTTGCAGAAGTTTTTATGGAAAGAAAAGCAGTAATATAAACACTTATCAATTTTTCCTTCTGAAAAAAGAAATATAGGTGTTTGTCTGCCCTTTTATTCTTTTTGAAGCTTAAGAGTTACCTATCCTACTCAAGCTTTCATATATCCTGAACTCTTTTATTATTTTATCATGTTATTTTTGTTATCCTTTTGTGCAAAGTGAAATTTGTAAAATTAGAACAAATAATGTTTGCTGATCCACTAATTATTGTATTTCATGAAATCTGTTTCATGGCTCAAGCATCTCTTGGGTATTATTTACCTAAAAGAAGTTTTTAGGTTGTAAAAAATAAAAATTGTGTTACTTTTCTCCATTAGAGTTCAGAACTTTCTGTGCTAGCCCTTGAATCCAGTCTAAATTTGTGTTTCTCTTTTTAATTTTGAAATCTAGCACAAAATTTGTTTGTCCATTTTGTAGCCATTTAAGGATGTAAAAAGAGTAAAGTTTCCCCCTCAGATCTTTTGATCTATGGGGCAGATGATGTAAAGATCCTTTGTTTCTGTGGCTTACAGCTAATGAGGGTGTCATGTGGCCAGCACAATGACTAATCGCCTTTACTTATCCCCAACTAATGTCAGGTACTCATTCGAGCTCAGGGATGCCCTTAAGTTCTCGAGATAAAAAAAAAATTCCAGTCTTCAATAAGATTCCAATCCATGACCACCAGTTTGGAAGCCAAGTGCTTTACCACTCAGCCACAGCATCCCCTATTTAAGGATTGTTTACATTCTTATAATCATCACAAGGTTGCCTGTGTCAAACTTGATCAATTCTTTCAGCTTGCTAGAAGCTATGTCAAGCATGATGGTGTCATTAACTTTCACCAATGGATCTGGATACCTAATAGTCCTGCCGTCATTGGTGACAAGGAAAGAAACATTTTTAGTTCCTGTGCCAATTTTACGAACGCGAAACAACTTGTACTTGTCTTCTTTTGCTTTAATCCTATGAACAACAAATCCTCCTTTAACATCATACAAGATCCTAAAGTTTTCATTGGTTCTGTCAATGGTAACAACATCCATGAATCCTGTGGGGTAGCAGTTATCAATACGAATTTTCCCATCAATTCTGATAAGCATCTGCTTGACATCCATGATTTAGGTGCTGCTAAGCGCTTGAGTGACTTTCTATTACCCATAGTGAAGCCATGCTGATTAAACCTTTGGAAACAAAAAATTCACTAATACATACAAGTCAACTATAATATTATAAATTACATAAATAGTTCATGGCAAATTTATATTGTTAGTAAATTACATTAACTGCATTCATTTATTATTCCAATAGCTACTTATGGGCATGTCCACCATGATGTCAGATCAGCAAGGTGACCAGAGCTACGAGGATGCTGATGAAAGCTTAGAAGCAGGAGAGTTAAAAATAGATACTAAAGATGTCAGTGGTGGCGGAGATTAGAGTGAATACCAAATGTTCTCTTATAATGTTTTAGAATGTTTTAGCCAAAGTGTACATGTTTCTGGTGAAGCCTTATTTTGATTACAGCGGGTAAAGTCAGCACAGTTTGATTACAGACGTCTTGTTGATCTAGGTTGTAGTGCCAAAATATAATGTACGTCCCATAATGTTAAAAAAGTTATTGTGTAAAGGACAGAGAAATAAAAGTTAATCTTGAAGGGGGGGGGGGATAAAATAGCTCTATTAATAATAGCACAATAAGAAATAATAATTCATTTTTTAAAATATCAGAAATAAAGGAAAAAAGTAATAAGCTTGAAGACAGAATAGAAATCAAACCATAAAAAAATGCATATATAATTAATTAAGGCATGATTTCATAAAATCATTTTAAAAAAATTATCAATGAAATATAAAGGTACTCTTAAAAAAAAAAGCAGGTTAAATAGAAAATAAAACTGAAACTGAAAGAAATGGTACTATAAATGTTATCTAGTTTTTTTCTGCTACTTTTACCTCAGTTTTTGTTTTTGTGATAAAATTGTTTTTAAATTAATTGCCATTAGTTTAATTTTATTTTCTTTAATATAAAATACCATTTTCAGTAATGAGTATTACATCCCAAAAAATGGCATTTTTATATCTATAATTAGGTCTACCAGTAGTCTACGCACTGAAATCAAGCTTTTTTAGGAATGTATAGAACACATTTTTCTAAGTGAATTTCATCTTCCAAAACCTCCTCAACACTCCCAACAAAATGTACATAATGTAAATGTTAATATATTTTTTTTTTACTTTCTTGAAGGGCAGCAGAATGAGCAATGAAAATGTTTGTAGAATTGGGTAATTATAAGCCTGATTGTTTGATAAATATTTGATCATGTTTGTCATGCATTTTCTTAGTCTTAATGTTTTGTTTCACCAACTGTACACGATTTATACTTGTAATACATGTTTTTAAAGTAATAACACAATGTACCTAGACATAAAGAGATTTGATTTCTGTCATAGGGGCATGCTTTTTTTAAAAATTCATCTTAGTTATAAAAAAGTTTGTAAACATTTATTTATATAACAATACTTTAAATACAAGAGCTGGTAACCTTTCGGTGACAGCTGGGCCAAAGAACTATTTGCAATTCAGGAACTGATGAAACTACTGGCATTGTGTGACATATTTCCATTCTCCTCTTGCATAAAAATGAGTGCAGTTGGCCAGGTTTTTTTAAGCAGTGACAGAGTTAATAAGTTAACCTTTTCTGAGTAAAGGAATTAAATACATGGGCTTAATTTAATGTAATTATTTTTTTTTATTAAAAAGCATTTATACAGTCATTGTGTTGTTTTAAGCCCTTAACCTGTATAAACCTTTAATAGGGTGGAGCATTGTTTCTATAATTTGATGAATCATTAATTAAACATGTTGTCAGTTTTTCTTGTCACAAAAAAAATTTTTTATTACATTTTTCTTTCATCTCTAATTTTAAGGTTTACTCTGTTAGATTAATATAGATTTTGTCTACATAGCATTTACAATAGGTTGCCCACTCCTGCAGTGGTGTAGCTAGGGTGGGGGAGAATAAGAAAATCCCCCCTGGGCCCACACTTGAGGGGGCCCCCAAATTAGTGTTTTTTACATTCAGTATTAAATACTATGCAAAATGCAGGGGCCTCCAAAGAAGTAAAGTCCCTCGGGCCCCCAAATGATGGAAAATTCCTAGCTACGCCCCTATACTCCTGTTTGAATATGGATATCAATCTCTTGTTTAAACTTTTGGGTAAACAGAACTGAACTGTATAGCACAATGTTGTTGTTTTTATGTGACAGCTTTAAAAAAAAAAAGATATTTCATTGCCATTTCAGGTTGAACATTCTTGTTACATTTAAATGTTTTAAGTTGTTAAATCACTTCATGATATTTGAAGTTAAATATTGTAGCATTTAAAAAAAATGCTAATACTGACTATCCTTTGAAGAGACCTGAAAATGAAAGCCAAATAAACTTTTATTGTTCTGTTTCCTTTATGCTGATCATTTTTTATATATCAGAATAGATTTTGTAAGCCATCTGCTGCTGTGTCCAAGTATTCATCCAATAACCACTCTTTTTTTTTTTTTTTTTTTTAGTCAGTCATTTGTACATTTACACATCACTGTTAGCAAGTTCAGAATAAAAAAAAAAAATTGTTGAATCAAAGCAAAAACAGAAAATGAATATCATATGGATCATTATTAACAGGCAGACTTACACTGATAAACATTTTAAAGTTCTGTAAAATGTACATTATATTATCTCCATAATCAAATGTGCTTTTCTTCATTTTTTTTGTGTCTAAACAAAAGTTCCAAATATCATTTATTTGTCAGTTATAATAAACACAAGCAATGATCAATACTATGTCATCAGTTAATATAACCTTTTTTTTTTTTATTTTTACATTTGATACTTAGTTTTGTAGGTCAAGTTGCATTGTCTTGGTTCAATTAGAAGGAGATTTTCATGTGCAAGCCATAATAAAATATTTAAGGCTGTTGACCCTTTCATTGTAAACAGTTGTATTAGATTGGAATGGTTTCTAGAATTTGAAACTCTGTTAACCATACTTTATATTTTTAGTGTCTGTATTACATGTATATATATAATTTTTATTTTAATTGACAGCTTTTAATTAGAAAATTCTTTATAGTTGTGTTCCTCTATGAAACATAAAGATTAGCTAACTAACATGCTGAGATTGCAAGATTAGCTAAGAAATTGATAGGACCATGAGAAAGTCATAGCCTAGGATTGCGGGTGGCTGAGTGTTAAAATGCTTCTGAATCAAAGAGTTCCTCTGTTTGAATCTTGGTAAAGACTGGAATTTAGAATGTCTGGATTTTTAGGTTGCCCACCCAACTTTAATGGGCACCTGGCTTTTTAGTAGGATAATGTAAAGGCAGTTGGTTGTGGTGCTGGCCACATGGCACCTTCATTAACTGTTGGCCATAGAAACAGATGAATACTACATCACCTGCCCTATAGATTACAAAGTGGTACTTAACTTTACTTTTGTGGCTGCTGGGTCTTATGGTATGATCTTTGGACTGTCATCAGGATGGTCCCAAGTTAGAACCATGCCTTCTGCCATCCCATGCCATCCTGCTAGAAGTTTGGACTGGGATGTAATAATTTTCCATTCTGAAGGAATGTATGAAACATATAAAACTTATAAGACAAGACAAAATAAAAAAAAATAGAAAAGCAAAAAGATATTAAAAAAATCTAGAAGGTGTCACACTCTAGGTTGTGCTGGTGTTTCATTGACCTTTAACCTCTTCCTAAACTCAGCTAATAGGCTGCTCTATACAAGGTGCTTCCAATGTGTTACTTTAATGTTGTCCCCTCTCATGTGTGATAGATAATTCCAATACAAATGAAATGGAGGTCCATGTTACCAGGGTAATAAGAGTTAAGCTAATCGTTTGTTCAGTCCATAGACTTCATGTATTGAACTGAAGTTAATCCTTTCATAAATTTGTCTTTTTGGCATTAACAAAAAGAAAGATAGGGATGTTATGGCCAGTCTCAATCTAGGATAGCTACTCAATGTGAGTATTGAGTAATGTGGCTGCCGCTTCAAAAAGATTTGCGACAGTTCTCACTACTTTGAATATTTGAATTTTTTGATTTAAAAAAAAAAAAGATTTCTAGAAAAATAAATGTTCTTTCTCCCCCACCCCTCCTCCTTTTCATCACATTACATTTGTCTCCTTGTTATACCCACACCTTTGTCCACACCATTAGGAAAGTAAATGTCCATTGGCGAATCTCTTGTCCACTTAAGGCTCCACCTTCCTCCTCTTATTGCCATGACAATTTTCTCACTTTTTATTTTCACTCACTACAAATGGACTTCATTTGTTGAAGTTATCTGCCCTTCACTTAGAGCCAGTACATATTTTTTAAATTTTTTTACAAGTTATTGTGTCCCCTTTTTTTATTAGCATTTATGTTAAAAGAAAAAAAATCCATTTAAAAAATGCATAATGGAGGGGGACAAATGCAGCAATTATCTTTTGTTTACTCCCTTTTTTAATTTCTTATTTTTATATTCTCTTTTATTTTCATCAAGAATTTTGTTTCAAAAGTATTTGTGTTCATGGGTGCAATAGACTTGATGATATAGAACATTTTTTCATTTCAAAGAATGATCTGCATGCTATGTACTTCCTTTCATATTGTAATCCAGTTTATCATTGGCTACGTCTGCTGTACCTCCTGAACAGTTATAGAGTACAAACGCTCTAAAACAAAATTTAAAAAATTAATTAATGCCTTTACAGTTGAAAAATTTTGTTTTAAAATTTTATAGTGTATTTTTGTATTTTATTTTATTTTTTGTAAATTTTTTTTCTTTATCTCCTGTTCAGACTTTTGTGAACAGTTGCCTAGCACAAATATGTAAAAAAAATTATCAATTATGTTGGCAGGTTAAATTCTAATAATAGCTATAACTTTATACTTATGATTGTTTTGTCTTATGATTTATTATTTTTTTAAATTGAAATATTTGTATAACTACATTTGTGATTACTATTTAGTCTAAATGTCAGAAAGAAAAGAATGTGTATTACAGATAAAAAAAAAAAGCCAGTAAAATTAAAATGGTATTCAACATGTACAATACTGTATACATGAAATAATTTAACATGAATTCGTTGTTGTTTTTTTTAAGAAGTTCATAAAAGGTTTGAAAACATTGGTATATGAAGACTGTAAACCACACACTTGTACATATTAATAATATAGCCTTTTATTATGATTTTTAAATTTGGTTACAAATGTTCAGTTTGTTGAACTAATTTGTTCAGTTCGATCACAGTGTAAATACTTGCCTACGAGTTTATTATCATTTAGAAAAGAACTAATAAACATGTTAATTAATACTCAGTCAAGGGTAGATAATCATCAAACTGTTTTTGTTTCTATTTATAAAAATTACAAATGTGTAAAGCACTGACAATAATAAAGAAATTTAATTTGCTCGAAAGGGGTAAATAGATCTAGTCTAGCAGGGCTGGCCCTATGCATAGGCAAACTAGGCAGCCGTATAGGGCCTCCGATTGTTGGGGGCCTCGCACAAGACTCAAACAAAATTGTTAAGACAAAAAAGTCTCTATTAGGACACCAGGTTTATTCAGTTTGTTCACGTATGTTTAGGCTACCCATGTTGGAATACTCCTGCTACTTCCTTTTGGTCAAAATGTAAAGTCTGTGCATAAAAACAAAACTAACAAGTGGTCAAAGTAGTTAAATGGCTTAGCAGATGTTTCAACGAATCGTCTAATTTTCAGGAAGAAGTCATGGACAAGGTCACTGTCGGTGTAGCTTCAGACAGACAGTGACAACATATTGACTTTGACTTGAAAGTTCCAGGCTTATGGTTATTTTCATTAGTACTAAAGAATGTATTTACTTGGTCGAAAAATGAACTTTTCCTAATTTTGGAACAAAGTATCCACAACAGGAGAGTTCATTGAAGTGGTATTTCTGTGTGGGATTTTTTTTGTTTTGAGAAAGTTACAAAACGGTGATGGTTGGTTGATTTGCAGTAACAAAATGTTCAGATCGTCGTTGATTGGTTGATTTGAACTAAGGAAATGTATTTTGTTTTCGCTGCCAATCGTCTCAAAATTTAAAAAAAACAACACACAAGTTCAAAATTATCTTATCTTATCTTATATAATACAGATGTTACTTCAAAAAAGAAGATGATTACGTCCTACGCGTCATGCATTTAGTCATGCATATTAATCAATGACTTAAATTCTGCCAAGTCACTGGTTTTCCTGGCTAGCTCAGGCAACCCATTCCATGCTCTAATAGCACTAGGGAAGAAGGAGTATTTGTACAAATTTGTCCTAGCATATGGGATGAGGAATGTGCCTTTATCTTTGTGTCTTTCAGAGTATTTTATTAAATTTTGTTTTTGTATTTGAAGATTATGGTTCAGTGTTTTATGTATACTTGCTACTTACTTTTGAGTCTTCTGTCCTGAAGGCTTTCTAAATTTAGTGATTTTACTAAAGGTGTTACTCTGGTTAAGTGTGAATATTCGTTTGTTATGAATCTCACTGCTCTATTTTGTGTCTGTTCCAGTTTCTTAATGTTTTCTTGAGTTGAGGGGTCCCAAACGGAGGATGCATATTCTATTATTGGCCTAACCAAGGTTAAATAACATTTTAGTTTTATGTTCTTATTTGATTTATAGAAATTTCTTTTAATAAATCCTAATGGTTTGTTTGATTTTTTTAATTATTTCATCAATATGTGGATTCCATGACAGTTTTTCATTTATTATAACACCTAGGTATTTTGAGTTTTTAGTCTGTGTTACTGGTTTGCCATGAATAAGTTTTAGTTTTTTTGTTACTCTTAACAACTGACATTTTTCTGGGTGGAAAGACATGCTCCAATTTGATTCCCATTTCTGTAATTCATCTAATTCTCTTTGTAAAATATCTGTGTCTTGTGTTGTTTTTATTGTTCTATATATTATGCAATCGTCTGCAAATAATCTGACTTTTGTTCCTGAAGTAATGCAATTTGGTAAATCATTTATGTAAATTAAAAACAGTAGTGGACCCAACACTGTTCCTTGAGGTACACCTGAGTTTACTGTTATCGGTGTTGATTTAGAGCCATTTATTATTACATTTTGTTCTCTCCCTATCCGAAAATCTTTAATCCACTGATGCAGTGGACCATTAATGCCAAATTATTTTAATTTTTTAAGCAAACTATGGTGGTGACTTTGTCAAAAGCCTTAGAAAAATCTAGTAAGATAGCATCTATTTGTTCACTATTATCTAAACCTTTAGAAAAATCATCAATTAGTCCTATTAGTTGTGTTTCACATGATCTATTCCTAAAGCCATGTTGGTATGGTGTGAGGACATTTTGTTTGTCTAAGTGGTTTATGATGTTGCTACATATTATGTGTTCTAGGATTTTACATGTGATGCTGGTAAGTGATACTGGTCTGTAGTTTCCTGGGTCAGATTTTTCTCCATTTTTAAATAGGGGGGTGACATTAGCTTCTTTCCAGTCCTTTGGTACTCTGCCCTGGTTAAGTGAAGCCTGAAAGAGTATTTTGAACACTGGGGCTAGCTCATTGCTTAGTTCTTTGAGTAATCTAGCTGGAATACCATCAGGTCCAGACACTTTATTTGGTTAGGTGTTGGCTAATAGTTTTTGAATTCCATTTTCTTGTACTACTATATCTTCTATGTTGTCTACTTGGTTCAAATTCAGTAATATGTCTTTGTCTCCTGGGGCTGAGAATGCTGATACAAAGTATTTGTTTAGGATGTTTGCTTTAGTTTCATTATCATTATGTATTATGTTATGTTCATCTTTTAATGGCGCTATGCCTGTTGTTTCCATTTTCTTAGACTTAATGTATGACCATAGGTTTTTGTTGTTAAAGGAAATAAAGATTGCAAAACAATGTCCAGGGTTCTCTAGATGAGCATGACTTTTTTAAACACATTCGGCGCTTGGTTTGAAAGAAGTACAATGAACAAAGAATCACAAAAACTTGTTTAAAAAGATACTCTGCACGGAACAATGTTTTATGGGAAATCATTTATAAGTGTGCAGTTTCTTGCAGTACGAAATACAGCACTTCCTGGCTCTGTGGATCGATGTTTCAATCAGGCAATGGATATTTATTTTTAGCTTGGTCGAACTGTTAGAAAAGTCCGACTCATGCCTAGAAGATCATTTTGGACGTAAACCAAGATATTCATGATCACCACTTGGCCAAATTCCAATTGGGGTAATTAATCTGACTACTAGTGCTGCCTTCAAACAAACATTTAATGTTGAAAATTTGAAAAAATTATTCGAGAATGCACATTTGATGCTGGTCACCATGACCGTATGACTATGAATTTGTAAATATGGAACATTGTGAGTACACCAGCAGAAATTAATAAATGTACTGTGAGATTCCTGTCCACGACAGCACTGGTTTATGTCTGATGGAAGCATACTTAAATAAGCTTGAAGTTGAAGAGCTGAATTTATGTTTGCAGAACTGCAAGGGTCAGGGATAAGTTAACTCTGAAAATATGAAAGGCTACAATCGGGGTGTTCAAAGTCGTCTACTTGAACCCAATTCTAAAAAATGTGAATGCCACAGTCCCTATGGCAAATATTTTCCCGTTCACTGTTTTGTCTTCTTTTAATGCTTTAAATTTTATTTTTATAATAATAATAATAATTTTTATTGTCCGTAAGGAAATTTGTCTGACAATTTGTGTATTACACCAAACAAAACTATTAAAAAAAATGTACATTCACATCAGACCTACTCATAATTTACATGTGAAAAGTTTATATCAGATTGTTTCTATTTAATGATTTGATTGCCAGAGGAACAAAGGAGTGTTTGTGTCTGTTTGTATTTGCTATCGGTGTCTTGTATCTCTTTTGTGATGGTAAAATCAGTAAATCCTGACTCATAGGGTGATTTTTTATTTTTAGAATCGTTTTAGCTTTTTATGGACCCGGGTATGCTATTCTGCCTCAACATGGCACTCGGGTGGAAACGATCATTTGAGGAAGTAATTAGGCTAAATGAATAGCAAAACAAAACTCCTGTGGGAGTGTCCAAGGGAATGCGAGAGCTTTCCCATTGCACGGTGCGGAGTTGAAAGAGAGCTTCCACTTACCTGTCGATAATCCATGCGCCGTTCCTCAAGGGACCGTTACACTAATGGCGAGTCCTGCACGCTTAGCTTGGTAAAACATAGGAAAATGGCGGAGGTTCCCGATGTACTCGGCCTTTGGCCATGCATTCTAGTCCATGCGCCCGGTGTGCCAGATATATCGGAAATAGAAATGCTTTACTTAGGCATTGACTTGGATCTCTTCCAGACAGAACGGTTATTCAAGCAGAATTACAAGCCTAGACCTCGAAGAGCCTTCGGCTCTGCTCTTTTGACAATCAAACGCTTTTTATGGATGTTATGTTTGTCTCAAACAGCTGCCCAAATGGGGTTTATTTTTTTTGCCAATGATTTTACCAGCAGCATTTAGGATTCTGTGAAGTTTATGATCATAGTTTGAATACTTCTGTTCCAAATGTCGCTATAGTTATTCATATAGCATTGACAATTAGGATCACTGTTGTATCGGGTGCAAGAAGTTTAACCAAGTTTAAACTGATCAAATGGAAATTGCGATGTTTATATTTGTTATTTGTTGATTTAGACATAGATAAGCTATTCTAGATTTTTTTTTTAATTGGCAAATTTATTTTTTTCGGTGTGTATTTTTACAAAGCTTATATAAAGTCCCTATGTCTGGTAAACAATTATTTCAGCCTTACCCAATCTCGAATCAAGCTGAAATTTGCACACTTATTTCTTTTACCTGAAAAAAACTTTGATTAATTAAAAAAAAAACAATTAGTTAATTAATTATTGGCAATTAATTATTTTGTTTGTTATCGAACAATGTAAATAAATTGTACTTGATTGGTGTGGTGGTATTAGTTGAATTAGTCCCCTTTATAATGTGTTTCAAAGCTAGAAACTAACAATAGATAACTGTAAAACCTATTTTCATTATTTCTTTTGTACAGTGGGTAGTACATATAGTTGAGGAGGCAAAAGCCCAGAGTTTGAATCCAGGTCTTTCAACTTTTTTTTTGTTGAAATAAATGCATTTAAAAAGCAATCACGGTAATAAGCAGTTACAACTAAGCTTAATATAAGCTTCGTCTTTTTTAACTCTTTCTCTCCATAATTATTTACCTCATTCTGGTGGAATCAACATTGGTATCGTCAGTTAGGAGAGAAAGAGTTAAAGTATTAAAAAAAAAAATTTTCTTGTTACTATTTTATTTGGGGCCGCCGAATTCACTTTCCATGGGGCCTCTAATTAGGCCTACAAAAAATCGGCTTTAAGACTAGATCAAAAACTTGAACTATATAGATGTGCTTCACACTTTTTTGTTGTTATGTTTGAACTTGTTACCAGTAGTCCTCGCCTAATCCTTGTCATGGTGAGCATCTTATTGAGGGCCAAAGGTTATCGATCTCTTAGTGCAACTTGATCCACCTCATTTAACTGTGACCTTCGAGAAAGGTTACGGCTTTCGAAGTTAGCTACCCCTTCTTGAATTCGAAAAAATCAACCATTGTTGCAGTGCGACTGTGTTCTTTATGGGAATAGAATAATATCTAGAGCTCTTCTTGAGCTTTTTGGATGGCACACATTTCAATGGTGGTCTATATCGGTATCAATTGTCTTGCAGGTGTTATGAAAGTCTCACTGACCTACATACCATACGATCGGACTTTATATTTCATTGACCTACATACCAGACGATAAGGCATTTATGTTTCACTGACCTACGTGTCAAACAATCGAGCAATTATGTTTCACTGACCAACATGCCAGACTATCAGACATTTATGTTTCACTGACATATATACCAGATGATTGGACATTTATGTTTCACTGACATGCATGGGCCTACAAGATGATTGGACATTTATCTTTCACTGACCCATATATCAGATAATTGGACATTTATGTTTCACTGACATACATTCAAGATGATTGGACATTTATGTTTCACTGACCCAGATACTGAACTATCAGACACCATCTGTAAATGAGAGATCTATGTAAAAATCTTATTTTTTTCTGATCCACTTTTTTTTTCTTTTTTTTTTGAAATTTACTAACTATATGCGCCTATGGTGGACATTTGAACCAGCAATTGCTTTTTTCCCCCTTCTCTTTATGTTGAACAATTTCTTTCGGTTTTACGCTATTCCGAATCATCCTCTTTCCTTTGCGTTCCTCAAGGAAGATAGGGCCACTGTAAAAACACACCCCTTGATAGTTTTTTAATGGCTTCCCAGATCTTTCCATTCTCTCGGCTTCAACCAGTACACTTTATTTTTGGTCTTTCTCTGCGTCTTGTTCCCTGGGGTTCCACACTAAGGCCTGTCTAGTTCTGTTGTTGATATCTTTTCTAAGGGTGTGACCAATCCATGTCCACTTCCTCTCTAAGATCTGCACCTCTATATTTCTATGTCCATCCATCTCCCACAGTTTTGGTATTTTCTACTTTATTATACTAATCCTAGTAAAAGCTAGTAAAGTTCCCCTTTCAGACCTTGCGATCTATGGAGCAGATGATGTAAAGCTCATCTGTTTCTGTGGCCAACGGTTAACTAGGGCGTCATGTGTTCGGCACATCGACCAACAAATGTCAGGTACTCATTTGAGCTGGGTGGACTCAGAGGCGCCCTAAACATCCCGAAATTAAAAATCCCAGTCTTCACAAGGATTCGAACCCTGGACCCTCGGCTCGGAAGCCAAGCGCTTTACCACTCCACTGTTCCAAATAGTAATACGTAAAAAGCGAGCGCCCCTTTTTTAAATGTGAGGAATAAAAAAACAAACTTGCCTGATTTCTAAAACAAAAACTTACGCCTTTCCTTAGAGACTTAGCGATCTAAGAGGCAGGTGGTGTAGGCTTAATATCATGTTCGACTCATATGATGGTCAAAGAGAGGATTTCGTGGCCAGCACAACGACCAACAGCTTTTCGCCTACTGAAATCAGGAACACAGAGTTTGGTTAAGAACGAATACTTGATACGTCGAAAAACGTAGTTTCCAGTCTTAAACGTAATTAGAACTCTAGACCAGTGTTTCTCAAACGTTTTTCCTTAACGGAACACTTCGCACATTCTGAGTATTTAACGGAACACTTCGCACATTCTGAGTATTTAACGGAACACTTCGCACATTCTGAGTATTTAACGGAACACTTCGCACATTCTGAGTATTTAACGGAACACTTCGCACATTCTGAGTATTTAACGGAACACTTTGCTTATTTTTTTAGAGAGATTACTTCACGTGGCGACCTACTAGATAATATTCCAGTAGTTCACGGAACAGATATTTAGGCCTCGCGGAACACTTGGGTTCTGCTGAATACAGTCTGGGAAACACTGCTCTAGACCCTTGCTTTACCAATAGGCCATTACCCTTCAGCATAATCAACTTCTTTATTATTGAATCCTTTTTTGTTTCAATACTTTTTGTAAGTGTAGTTTGTTGGGGTTTTTTTTTTGTTTGTTTTTTTAAAGTTGTTGAAGCTGCCAGTTATTTTCGATGTGAGGTATTTGGGAAGACAAAATAGATTAGTTCAAGTGGTTAGGACCGCAAACAGTAATCCCACGACCCTGACATTTAAGACAGCAAGGCTTTCAGCGAGATTAAAATTTGACTTTTTGACTACAGGGGTTCTGAATGTCGAAAGACGTGGGTGTGACGAGTGATAGTCGTACTCGGGGCATTCCCTTTCAGTGTAATAGCTCCAAGCGAGGGGTTCCTTCATTACAGTGGCGTGCGGTGGTTCATGCTTACCCAGTCGGAATTCTTAACTTGCGTGTCACGAGGATGTTGTGATGATGCTAGTGAAATGAGGCTCTTCTCTCGGTCTGAAGCCATCAAAGTGTTAAGGAAAACGCATAATGTCGCTGTATAATTTCTAACGTCAAAACGAACCCTGGTTCCCTAAGAGTTATTTCGTCAATTTCTTAAAACTGTTGTATCATTAGTGTTGCCATGGTGCGCAAAGGCGCACGCGTTCAATATAATAAAGTATGGTTCTCCGCCATGACACTAATTGTGGTTGTTTGTTTATTGCTGACTATGAACCTAGATCTTAATTAACAATTAGTTTTTGTGGTATAAAAAGGGAGTGTGGACACATCTTAAGAAAAATGCCGTACCTGTTTCTCTTTCCTCCCTTGATTTTCATCGTAAGGAGGGGGAGGGGGGGGCGCTGTGACAGTTCGGATAACCAAATCTCTCCCACTCTTTCCATTCAGCAGCTTGTTCTTAACATGAGAGAGCCCGGATCCTTCTTTTACGTTGTCCCAATTAGCTTTTTTCTGGACTAACCTTTCTTCGCGCCCCCCCCCTCCTTTTGTACCTTGAAAGATGACTGTTGAAAGTCTGTCGTGTCTTACAATAGAACAGGGGTTCTCAACCTGTGGGTCGCGACCCCCTTGGGGGTCGATTGACGATTTGCCAGGGGTCGCCTAAGACCATCAAAAACTAAGGATTGTTATTGTCTATTCTTCTATTGCTGTACGTGTGTGTATGGGGGGGGGTCGCGGCAGAGTGGGATATTGTAAAAAGGGGTCGCCGAGCTTAAAAGGTTGAGAACCGCTGCAATAGAACTACAACTCGAGAAACAATAAAGGCTAATGTGGTGTATTTGCTTTGTAGATCTGTATTATAATATTGATCAAGTGAAAACAGCATTATTACCAGAGACATTCCATACCGTTTTCAGGGAGACGTCTGCAATCAGATCAACGTCTATTTTAGCGAGCTTCTACCAATCTTTCTCACGTCTATTTCAGCGCGATTCTACTAATCTCTCTCACGTCTATTTCAGCGCGATTTTACCAATCTTTCTCACGTCTATTTCAGCGCGATTCTACCAATCTTTCTCACGTCTATTTCAGCGCGATTCTACCAATCTTTCTCACGTCTATTTCAGCGCGATTCTACCAATCTTTCTCACGTCTATTTCAGCGCGATTCTACCAATCTTTCTCACGTCTATTTTAGCGCGCTTCTACCAATCTTTTTCACGTCTATTTCAGCGCGATTCTACCAATCTTTCTCACGTCTATTTCAGCGCGATTCTACCAATCTTTCTCACGTCTATTTCAGCGCGATTTTACCAATCTTTCTCACGTCTATTTCAGCGCGATTCTACCAATCTTTCTTACGTCTATTTCAGCGCGATTCTACCAATCTTTCTCACGTCTATTTCAGCGCGATTCTACCAATCTTTCTCACGTCTATTTCAGCGCGATTCTACCAATCTTTCTCACGTCTATTTCAGCGCGATTTTACCAATCTTTCTCACGTCTATTTCAGCGCGATTCTACCAATCTTTCTTACGTCTATTTCAGCGCGATTCTACCAATCTTTCTCACGTCTATTTCAGCGCGATTCTACCAATCTTTCTCACGTCTATTTCAGCGCGATTCTACCAATCTTTCTCATGTCTATTTTAGCGCGCTTCTACCAATCTTTTTCACGTCTATTTCAGCGCGATTCTACCAATCTTTCTCACGTCTATTTCAGCGCGATTCTACCAATCTTTCTCACGTCTATTTCAGCGCGATTCTACCAATCTTTCTCACGTCTATTTCAGCGCGATTCTACCAATCTTTCTCATGTCTATTTTAGCGCGCTTCTACCAATCTTTCTCACGTCTATTTCAGCGCGATTCTACCAATCTTTCTCACGTCTATTTCAGCGCGATTTTACCAATCTTTCTCACGTCTATTTCAGCGCGATTCTACCAATCTTTCTTACGTCTATTTCAGCGCGATTCTACCAATCTTTCTTACGTCTATTTCAGCGCGATTCTACCAATCTTTCTCACGTCTATGTCAGCGCGATTCTACCAATCTTTCTCACGTCTATTTCAGCGCGATTCTACCAATCTTTCTTACGTCTATTTTAGCGCGCTTCTACCAATCTTTCTTACGTTAGAACGGTCAAATTGCTCCATATTTTGGTAAAAATATTCTGTTGACTATTTTTGCTTAGCCGAAACATGACTGCTACAAGACGCTTTGCTAATTTAACTCTAAGATGATCTTATCTTCTTATCTTATACATTACAGACGTTACTTCAAATTAGAAGATAATTACGTCCTACGCATTTCGTTTGTCAATCTAGTCATCATACATGTTAATTAATTAGTTAAACTCGAAAATAGAGTTTCGCCAGAAAACAATGACCTTGATATTCCTAGTCGTGATTACCTTGTTGAATAGTCTCCATACAACTAGCGACATAGCAGTTCAACAACATAAATATACTTCCTAAAAATAAGACATTGTTCTTCAAATTTGTAAACATTTTTTTTCAAAATAATCTGGTCTGAATTAGAAGATTTTAAAAATGTTGAAAATATGTGTATTAAAATTTGGGGAAAAATGGATATCAGAACATCTGTCACCAATAGGTCAAGGACAACAAGCTTCTGTAATTAGCATGTTTTCTTTAGTTCTTTGAATTTTATATTATTAAAAAAAAAACAGACGTTATTTTAATCAAGAATCCAGTGGCCACAAACGCACATTCAGGGCTACGTGGAGAACTCTTGCTAGGAAGTTATAAAACTCTAGACCTATTTTTTACAAAGTTTATAGCAACTCTATCTGTCTGTCTGTCTGGTAAAAATTTTGATCACGTTATTTCTCCCACATCTGTTCTCGGATCACGGGTCAAGTTAAAACTTTAAACAATTTATTTCTTGTACCTAATAAAATATAAATCAACTACAAATCAACCAATTAGTCAGATAATTATTGATAGTTAATAACTGTGTTTGATATCGAAGAAGGGAAATATGCTTCCCATTATTGACAGTTCTTCCCCTTAGATAGGCTTTGTAAAAGGATTTTAAGGATTTTAAAAAAGTAAAATGGCCAGAAGGACATGGATTCTGGGAGAAGACCCATTATAGTCTTTGATGCATCAACTATTATAAATGTTAGGAACAGCATCTCATGATAGTCTTGGGAAACAATATTA
This sequence comes from Biomphalaria sudanica, assembly GCA_036873155.1. Taxonomy (NCBI): domain Eukaryota; kingdom Metazoa; phylum Mollusca; class Gastropoda; family Planorbidae; genus Biomphalaria; species Biomphalaria sudanica. The sequence goes on from JAZGLO010001495.1 coordinate 410,940, forward strand.
AGTTAGCTTTAGGTACGCAGCACAATATCCTCCTCGCGAAACAACTATTGGCTGTGGAGAGTGTTCACCAGACAGCCACCATGTTCAGCTCAATAATGACAGCCCTTTTAGCAGCTATACACCAAATGACGAATTGTGTTATGTGCGGCAAAGAAACTGACCCATTTGCGACATTGGAGGGGCGGCGGCGGGGAGCTGCGCACAACCATTTCACGCCCCCCCCTCTCCAACCTTTTCATTACGTGAGATAACTACGTGCCCAGACGACACCTACACTGCTAGATTATAGTAGCCATTGCTGACCCTTCCTCCCTTCTGACCAGTCGATATAAGTGATACGTAAAGCTGAATGAAGAGAGAAGGTTGAGGGTGTGGCGGGGGGGGGGGGGGAGAAAGAGATTTATCCTGGTTCACGCCATCATCACCCCACTTAACTCCATTATTGTCGACAATCGCCGTTCAGCGACAGCATCAATTATCGTAAAGATCTGACGGCGAACCCGCACACACCCCCCCTCCCCCCTCACAACCTTTTTCTCGCCCCCCATTTTTTTCTCATGGTGAGGCACGGATGCTGTCTTTTCAATCAGCCCCTGAATTGATAGGTCAGTGTCCTGATCAGCGGGAGTGTTTATCGGGGGGCGCCGGGGCGCTGACGTGCCTGGCTGAAGTGAGTGTGCCCCTGATGATGCTTTTTGAGCACAAAGGTTGTCCGGTGTGTTCTGGGCGCTTAGAGTGACCAGAAGATGACTTTTGATTGAATGTCCAGTGGATGCCCTTTATTTTATGTTCGGTCTTTGTTATTATTGTCATTATTTAAATCTGCAATTTATATCAGTTTAATTGAATATGACTTTACTGAATATGATTTTATGTCCATTTACTAAATATATCCTAATGTCACATCATTGAATATGACTTCACGGCATTTTACTGAATATGACTTCATGTCACATAATTGAAAATGACTTCATGTCACATAATTGAATATGACTTCACCGCACTCTTCTGAATATCACATCATGTCACATCATTGAATAAGACTTCATGTCACATTATTGAATATGACTTCATGTCGCATTATTGAATATGACTTCATGGTGCATTATTAAATATGACTTCATGATGCATTATTGAATATGACTTCATGGTGCATTATTGAATATGACTTCATGTCACATTATTGAATATGACTTCATGATGCATTATTGAATGACTTCATGTCACATTATTGATTATGACTTCATGGTGCATTATTGAATATGATTTCATGTCAAATTATTGAATATGACTTCATGGCACTTCGCGTAGTGAAAGTTCTTATTTTAAAAGTTGTAGATACTTAAACTGATACTACTCAATCGCTGTTTCTAGCACATTTTTCATTTCCAACACTTTTGGATTTTCCTTTGGATTATCATTTAGGCCTACAGTGGTGTCATCTGTAAATTGTGTGTGTCACGTGGGGAACGAGTCAGAGAAGTGTAGACAGGAAACAGTTTATATTCGAGTAGCTTCCAGTTTCTGCTCAAAAAAGTGAATTAATAAAAAGGGATTTTTTTCCCATTAGTAGTATATTTTCGAATGGTTAGTTTGAATAACTACATATATAGGACACGAGCTTATATCAGGGTTCAGAAGTGAGTCTATTTTTAGTCCGGTTACAATCTTATATTGGGTTATAAGTTGTAACTTCTGACAATTCTACAACGTACAATTCCATTGTGAAAATGTGTAAATATGGTTTTTCTGGCGTACTTTCCTGCCTTATCAAGTTATACCAGCATACAAGGGTTTAAACTCTAGACTTTGAATGCAACATTCAAGCGTTATCAAGGCATGTCCATACGATTCTTTGATGCATTAAAGGAAAACTGAGTTGGCAAAATAAAAAAACAAGAACTGGGGTGAAAACCCCAACAAAAATGCGACAGAGTGCGTTACAAACAAGAGTATAAAAAAAACGAGACTTCTGGTAGAAGAGGGGGATGGGGGATGGAGAGTCAGACGAGAGGAAGTCAGAATGAGGAAAGAGACAGGAAGCGAGAGAAATGGATAGACGGTAGCAGACGGCAGCAGACGGCAGCAGACGGTAGCAGCGTAAACGTAGTAAATTGAGTCTGAAAAGAAATTGAGCTCTTAATGTTCCAAGTGCCGAGTGAGTCAGTCAACAAAGATGCCTCTAAATGGAAACGTACACTTCCTTACTGTAATGAAAGTATTGATCCCATTGGTAAGAGGCCCAATCTACCTGGCAGGAGTCCATAGTGAACAACTCCAGGTCAGGTTTCACCAAGTAGGCCATTACTCTTCAAGAGTAGTTTTTATTTGGCCTTTAGAGATGACAGTGATTCTAAAATTGTCACGGACGTGAAAATGATTTCATTACACTTGTTTTTTTTCGGTGATGACAAACGCTAGAACCAATGTCAGCATTGTCGTAACAGTTCCAGAATTGTCGTAATAGTTCCAGAATTGTCGTAATAGTTCCAGTATTGTCGTAATAGTTCCAGCATTGTCGTAATATTTTCAACATTGTAACAATGCAACAACACTTTGTCCCCAGTCATCTAATATTGATATAGTGGCCACCTCAGGTAAAAACTTTCTCCCATATACTCCGTCTCTCTCTCTCTCTCTCTCTCTCTCTCTCTCTCTTTCACTGCTGTTTTATGTCCCCTTATGATGCTGGTGAGCTTGGAATTTTCGGCTGCACACTATGCAGATTATTACAGCTAGAGTTTCTGACAGTTGCCTAGATTTTCCTCTGCCAGCACTTTTCCTTTTTTCCTCTGCAATTTTCGCGCCAGTTTTCAAGGCGCCGTGACGCTCTATTCGACCTATTGTGAGCTTCCGTTTCCCAAGTGGCCAATGTTGAAGGCTTGAGATGCTTTGAGGGTGTCTCTGAAGCGTTTTCTTTGTCCCCATTGTGATCGCTTGCCTTCCTTTAACTGCTGAAAATAGACCAAAAAAAAAGAATATAAGAAACTACGAAATATTGTTCCGACTTTTGTTAGCATTTTATAGAAATAATTAAACTATAATAATTATTAGACCTACATATATTTGTGAAAACAAATATTTTAAAATAGACCATGAATTCGCCGCGAACACTGGCTAATGTTTTGGATATCTTTTTGAGTAAGGCGTATGTATGAATGTATGTAGCCTATGTCCCGCATAGAAATCAAAACCATTTGACCAACCTCGATAAAACTTGGCATAATGTTCCTTGGGTACTAACTGGAACAGTAACGTATGTAAAGTAGCCCTAAAACAAGCTCAAGACCCTAAAAAGAAAGTTCTACTATATCATGGATCTAGGTCATATAGTCATGTTTTCATGAGACAAGATCGAAAGGATCTGATCTCATCTTAAGACCTACACTTTGCAAACATAGTTTTTTTACTTTGACACATGAAAATGCAAACTATAGACCGTTGATTTAATTATTTGATAACATTAACCTTCATCTATCTGAAAATATACCAACAATGACGTCATTGCAAGAGGGGAAGTGGTGAAGGAGAACAGAGGAGAAATTATACCGAAACAACAATGCTTTGGCGTATCCATGACGATAAGGATTCGTTATAAATATGATTTGAGTCTGTGTGAATATGATGTAATGTTAATGAGCGAACCCACTACGGTTGTAAGTGCTGCTAGTGGAACTAGATCTTCCAGAAATTTAAGAAATATGAACTAACTAATCGTTATTAATTATTGTTCTAGAATTTAAGATAACAATCAATTGGGACTCAAATAAGCGAAATAAGTTAGGCCTAGATTAAAATAAAAACAGCATTGAACAAAATAATATCACGTGAGAATAGACAGGGAGCAAAAAAAAAAAAAATAACAGTACAATAAAGACAGACCACCTAATAGTTAATTTATGACCGTCAAACAATTGAGGTCGCAAACAGGAAGCACTGTCAATACTGACCTCTTTTATGTTGTCTCTTCTTCAGGGGAGGTAATTTTATTAGATAAGGGAAAGTTAACCGGGAATGGAACAGACCTGTGTTAGCAGTAGTTCGAGATATACTTATAAAAGAAATATGTCATTTTTTATGCAAGGGAATTTGATCCTTAGGTAACTCTAAGATCTAAATGAATTGTCCGTGAGTCTTTTTTTTTTCAAATAACATTAAGTGTTTAGGACAAAATTTAATGTTATGATGTAAATCTGATCTACTGTGTCCAGAACTACAATGCAAGCGTTTTGCTTTTCTGATTTTTGAATTCTGTTCAATGATCGTGTCAGAGGTGAATCGTTTGTTAAGGAATGCTTTTTGTTTGTTAGTTGTGTAGCTAAGTAGTTTCAAAGTAACATAATATAACAATTAATTTGAATCAAATACCTAACATTTAGGGAAACTGTCAGTCCGAATGTTTCTTATAAGTACTAGAGCCAGATCAGACTTTTTTCTGTGTATGTGTTGACCAGATGGCACCACGAAAAGTTAGCTACAGCAATAGGTCAGTTTTGGAATGCATCTAAAGGGTGACACGCGCTTCGGGCCCGACGTCGACCTTATTAGTTTGTCCACTAGGGTCACCCTTTTAATTTGTCAACTTAAGTCACATATTTAGTTGTCAATATAAGTCACAGTTTTTATTTGTCAACTTAAGTCACCCTTTTTATTTGTCAAATAAAGTCACCCTTTTTATTTGTCAAATTAAGTCACCTTTTTTATTTGTCAAATAGTCACCATTTTTAGTTGTCAACTTAAGTCCCCCTTTTAGTTGTCAACTAAGTCACCATTTTTAATTGTCAACTTAAGTCACCCTTTTTAATTGTCAACTTAAGACACCCTTTTTTAGTTGCCAACGTAAGACACCCTTTTTAGTTGTCAACTTAAGACACCCTTTTTAATTGTCAACTTAAGTCACCCTTTTTAGCTGCAACTGCAGTCACCCTTATTAAGTTTGTCAACTTAAGTAGTCTTTTAAGTCTGTTAAATTAAGTTGGACCTTAATAATTAGTCAACTAAAGTCGTCATTGTGAGTTTGACATTATAAGTCAGTGACTTAGCAGAATTTAGGTCATTGGTTAATATGCATGACTAAATGCACGACACGTAGGACGTAATCATCTTCTTTTTTGAAGTAACGTCTGTATTATATAAGATAAGAAGAAGATAAGTCCCCCTTATAAGTATGCCGACTCATCACCCTTTTAATTTTGTCAAATTAAGCCGCCCTTATAAGTATGTCTACTTAAGAAACCCTTTTAAGTTTGTCAATTCGATTAAATAATAAAATACTGCGCTTTAAAATCCTCCTCAATTTCGTAGATCTCGTCTCTTATTTTTTTTTTGGGTAATTGCTAAAGTACTTTTGACTCCTTAGCTATCTAAAAAATACTAAACGAAAATTCAATATCGTGGCCGTTGCCATGACAACAATTAAAAACATTTTAAACCATTTTAATATGTTTATTTATATGGATTTTACATGTGAAATATGGATACATTTGATTAATTGCGAAGTCTTCGATTCCGAAGTTTAAGGAAGAGTGCAGTGTTTCATATAACTACGCAAACCCAGTTGCACCCTTATATTTTTTCTATGCATTTTTTGCAGACAAAAGCAGTTGTCCGCCCGCGGTCTATTTAAGTTTTCTATCCGTCCTCTGCGCCTGTCTTCAATAATGGCTTTTCTTTGAGTCTCCAATGTGTGTCCTGCAGCCTTTGTGAGAGCTCTTCCAATTGTCTCTTTCAGCCTACTTTCAGTGCCATCTGCTGCCTATTACTTTCCTGTATGCCAGTGAGGGCAAAATGGCGCCTTAGTTGATCTTTATAGCGCTTACTGTTGCGCCGTCATCCTTTCAGCTCGCCAAAGAAGATCGCCTTAAAAGGTGTCAAGTGCCACACACAGTGGGCACAGACATTCTCAACAATAGATATGTTCAATTCATAATTCATCATGAGCTAATTGTAGACCCTGCGCGGATGTTAGAGCCCATACTTAATGTATTCAAACCGCCGCTGCTTAGGTCAACTTCCCCTATAACTATCTTAGGGCACCTGTCTCCCTTAGTTTTTCTTCTACGCCCAGCACGCCGCACTAACAGCACTAGTAAGTCAAGTCCCCGCAAGACCTTGCGATTCATAGAGCACATGATGTTTCACCGCCAAGATTTCACGAGGGTTTTATGTGGCCTGCACAACAATATACAATTTCTTTCCCTTGATGATGTCCTGGTATCCATTGCAAGCTGGAAAGCCGGGTTCAAGTCCTACCCTCTGCCATCCACCTTCGTACTGCTAGAGGAACACCCGAAACATGTACAACGAACAAAATCCCCTTTTTTTCTGTCTCCCCCATTCCCTTGTCGAGAAAAGAGATTTATTTTGGAACTGTAAATGTCCCTCCTCCTCAATCGCCGACAATGAATCTGTCTTCGTAATTAAGTCAGTCACGTGGCAGTCATTAGTACTTTCAAGAAAAGACAGAGAAAAAGAGAAAATATTGGCGTAAGTTGATACTGTCAGGGAGCTGTCCACTCAGCTATTAATGAGACTCGGGCACAAGACGTGGCCATTAAACACTGGGGGATTCGAGGTTCACTATAGTGCGCCCCCCCCCCTTTCAAACTCCCATCGCCGCTAGGTGGCAGTGTTTACAAGTAAGGCAACAGGATATTCGGTAACATAATTACTGCTTCAGAAAAAAAAAGAAACCGAGTAGAAAGGAAAGAGAGGTAAGAAGGGGTCCGAAGGGGAAGTAACTTGTTTAATTGATTTAAACTACCAAAGTTTTCGGAACTAGTTCTGACAAGCGGAAGATTTCTGGGTTTACGGTTATTTAAAAATTGTATAAGGCTGAGCCCACCAAAGAGAGGATAACCTCGTTAAGAAGAGTTGCAGTTGACCTTTGACACCGGTGTTTAGCTGGTAAATGCAAATTTTGATGCCCTGTTCTGTAGCTCACATGAATAGTTTTTTTTAAGCCTATATATCATGATTTGATTTGTATCCCTATACCAAACATCCATAATAACTATTTAGATATTGATCTATCGAAGTAACCAACACATATGCAGGTTCGGAGTGGCCCGGGTTCGCTGTTCTACCTCATCGTGGCACCCGGGTGGAAACGGCTATTTGAGGAGATAGCTAGGCGAAATGAATGGCAAAACATAACTCCCGTGGGGATGCCCAGGGTTAGACGAGAGTCCACCCCTTGCACGGGCGGGGTTGTAAAAAAGTCCTCACAAAAAACTGTCACACATCCATGCGCCGTTCCTCAAAGGACCGTTACATAAATGGCGAGTCCCCCACGGTTAGCTTGGTACAAAGAAGGAAGATGACGGAGGCTCCCAGTGCTCCTAGGCCTTCGGCCATGTGTCTGGGGCCGAAGACATTGGATACAGCAATGCTTTATATAGGCATTGACTCGGGTCGCTCTCAAACAGAACTGTGCGTTCACACAGGTTTTTATTTTTTACTGTTCTGGCTGGACGACCAAGCAGGTTTTTTTTTTTCAAACTTAGAGCTCGAAGAGCCTTCGGCTCAGCTCTTACGGACATTAAACGGTTCGGAGTGGAATCCGGGATACGCTGTAGGAACAGCATTAAACACAACTAGTCGACCCGCGGCGTAGCATACGCCGCTTCATAATTACCATGATCCAAAAGGCCGCCAATTAGCAGGGATATGGAGAGACGTGGACCCAGATTGTAAACTCGAGGAGGGTCATGCGCGCGTTCTCGGAGGTGAAAAGTGATAGTAGCGGGAAGTATTTGAGACATAGCCCCAATTTCAGCCTCGCCACCATAAACGCGGAAGTATTCATGTAGGCAGCGTATTGTCGACCAGAGCATATGACTGTGTTTCCGTGAGTAAGAACAAAGGACAGGGCGTCGCCATAGTTATCGCAATGTTCGCAAACAAAGCGTACAGCCATCTAGCGAAGTTCGAGAGCAACCGTTTCGTCGATGACATTTTCCCATTAATATGCCACTGATAGAAATAAACAGTTGCCTGATGTAGGAATTTTGACTACATTGAAAGAGCTGTTGACTCCACGAAATATCTATGAAGCGGTGGCCATGGTTAGGAAACGAAGGGCAATACGAAGGGGCAAACTCAAAACAAAGCCTACAGAAAAAAAACTATTTGAATGACCCCAGATATGAGACGTGTGTAAAAAAAACAATAGACACATAAATGGAGTCAAATATACAGAATGTTTAAAGCGAAAGATTACTTGTTCTCTCCCCCCCCCCCCCCTCTTTTTTTTTTCTGAGCCGTGAAAATTGGGTAACTCTAGTCCGACTTTTAGAAATAAAAGAGTTATCTTTCCATGAACTTTTTCGTGGTGTCCTGCACGGTTGGGCCATATATAGATTCTTTTTATAGTTGAATCTCTTCAGACTTAATTCATTGAAATAACTACTTTAGCGATGAACATTAGTTTACATGAAACACGAATCACACGCATAAATTTTATGAGAAATAGACGAGACCAAAGCAGTCGAGGTCAAACAAAGAACATTGAATAATGACGGATCAAATGACTAACGACCATGACCAATGTCTCTTGCCTAAGTTTCCTTCTATAGTAGCCCAAAAGACTTTCTTTCCTTGAATGCACCCTTCTTCACTTTCCCTGAATCGGTGATGTTTGCGCTCCATCACGGACATACGGTGGCAAGACTGCACTACAAACAGTGATGTCCTTGCGAACGCCGGTATGGACAGTATAGAGCAGGGGTGGCCAACCTATGGAGCATCATGCATGCGCCAAAAGTGGCACATTGCACAATTATAAGTGGAGCATTGAAGCCCAGAAAAAAAAAAAAAAAAAAAAAAAAGCATGCTTTACCGAAAAAAAACAACAACTGATAATAACCAATTTTTAGGAAAAACAACAAAAGTTTCACAGGAATTTCATTTAGTATCTATTACGATCAGTGTTTTTTTTTTTTTTGTTTTTTTTTTTTGCCTAACTCTTAACTACTTATAAATTAATAATAAACATTAAAATAAAAGAAAAGTAATATTTTTTTCCACACATTAAAAAAAAGGTGCCGGTACGTCGTACCGGTGCGTACCGTCACAAAAAAAAAAAAACACACGCACAGATTACGGCTCTAAAATTGACCAAAATGTTTATAAAACTAATCAGACCCCCCCCCCCCCCAAAAAAAAAAAACACCAACAAAGAACACGTTGGTTGAATATCATTGTTGGCATTGGATTCTTAGAGTGGATACATATGCTCTTTCTTTTCGTAAATCCTGGACTTGTTTTTAGTGGCCCCCGAAAGGGGAAAAGACGCTGATAGTTTTTTGTGGCCTGTCTGTCCGTCTGTCAATCCGTCCCGTTTAGATCTCAGAACCTAGAAGAGAAAATGAAAATCGGACATCATGATATTTTAGATCATTCAAAGTTCTGATGCAACGGCTACTTTTTTTCTTTTCCGAAAGTGAACCATCTAATTTTTAAGATTATATATGCAAGCAGATTTTTCAAAAATTATACCACTTTTCAATGAAAAACTTCAGGGGAAGTAAATTTTTTTTAAAAGGTCATGGACTTCTTCATTAATGGTACAAAAAATTGCATCTAAGGTCACAATGGTAAAAGCATCAATGGATCGTTATAAAATATATTTTCCATTTAACCAACTCATTGAATAGAATACTGATTCAAATGTTTAAAAAAAAGAATTTTGATACGAACTTCGTTTTAGTTATAAGTTTCAAAAAATAATAAACTATTTTTATACCGCGCACTTTTGACATATACTCATTATAGGAGTGTAGGCTCTCCTCGTTATAGGATCCTACACTTGACAGTCTAAATATATTTAGATATCTAGATATATTTATACTATATACTAGCCGGACATTACCCGCGGCCTACGGGCCTTAGTTTGTGTATTACTAATGTAGTGGATTGGATTAATATATAGGTCAAACTTAGCAATTGTTCCTTTCTAATTTTTCTCTTCAACCACGCAAATAAAAGTAGTTTATATTTATACTAGCCGGACATTACCCGCGTCCTGCGGGCCTTAGTTTGTGTATTACTAATCTAGTAAATTGGTTTTATATAAATGTCAAACTTAGCTATTGTTCCTTTTAAATTTTTTCTCTTTAGCCACGAAAATAAACGTAGTTTGTCTTTGCTATCGGTGTCTTGTATCTCCTTCGTAATTTGTGTATAGGTCATACAGAAATAATAATTTAAAAAAATAGGCCTATAAATGCAAACTAAAAATAGTAATAAGGACAGGCAGTCAAAGTTTGTTTTTTTTGTCATCCCCTTGTCTACCATACACAAAATGTGTATATAACAAACCAAATAAATACAAACGACCATACAAAAAATGTGTATATAACAAACCAAATAAATACAAACGACCATACTTTCAAGGATTGAAGCTTTTACATTTTATGAGGCGCATCTGAATCAGAAGTGAAACATTTTGATGCATGGAACCAAAAGGTTGGCCACTCCTGGCATAGAGGGGCTTCTTACGCTGGGCAGGGCACGTATCCCGTATGGGGGACGAACGTATTCTAAAAGTCTTTTTTTGGTGAGCTAAAAGGTGGTCGATGTAACACAGGTGCCTCCACCGAACTTTTTATAAAAAAAATGAACTCGTTTTGAAGATGAACTTATCTTAAAGATGATCTTTTTCAAAGATGATCTTTTGTTTAATGAACTTTTAATGAACATGAACTTTTCATAAAGGTGAACTTTTCATAAAGATGAACTTTTCATACAGTTGAACTTTTCCTAGATATGAAATTGTCATTACGATGTCATAAACAAACATTTTTTATAAAGATGATAAAGATTAATTGGTTATAAACCTTAACTTTTTTTTCTTCACAAAGTTGAACTTTTCATAAAGCTGAATTCGTCAGGATAATACAAGTTTTATTAAAGTTTAATGATCATAAAGATAAACAAGATCTACGATGCTTTCTATCTTGGCGTGAAGACTAATTAAATAGGATCTTGTTAGCTTGAAAGACTAGGAAAACCTACTTCCGCAAAAAAAAACAAAAAAACATTTCTTTGAGGTTTGGAAGAACTTAAAAGCGAAAAAAAATAAAATAATAATTATCGATAACAGGGCTAAATGGCTGTTGACTACAGAGGAGAACGCCATTCGATAAATATAATATTATTCTATCAAATATGAAACAGCGAGGCGAACACATTACTAGCTCCGACCCTGAGGAGAGTTTCTCCCAATTGCATGTTTACCCATGTAAAAGCACGATCTTATTTACCTGCATGGGATGTTTATCTCAATAGCTGCCGTTTCACACCATACCCACCAAAACCCACTGCCAACCCTCTTCAACCATTTCGCCTGAATTTCTCTCTTTTTTTTGTCCCTTCAGGGACGGACATTAAGTAGCCATTTAGCTGAGATTCCAGCCCGGGTGTTCCTTAAAGGAGAGATCTGCCATAATTCAAGGACTTTGTCCCAGATCGATCGAAAGCCTGGAAAGGGCTGTCAATGTCGATTTGAGACAGCACTTAAGGATGCGTACAGATAGAAAAGAAATATGGAAGTGGATAGGTGGGGGGCGGTGGGGGGGGGTGAGACATTGGAGGGGGGGCTGTTGAAAGGGGAGCAAATGATTGAAAAGCATCAGGATTCTGGAAAGTCACTGAAGAAAAGTAGTGTGGGGGTGGGGGGGGCGTGAAATGAAAGGGGAAGAGAATGGCGCGAAATAAAAGCGGGAAAAAATAGGATATCGTCTGCTCAGCAAATCGTTACTTAGGTTTCGAAAATCAAAAGGTCAACTGTAATCACGAACTGGTGCTTAACGAGGTAATTGAAAGTAAGAGTGATACCAGACATAAGTCGACTAGGTAGATGTATCTTTGTGCGGAAGTGTGTGTGTGTGTGTGAAGGCCATTGACTAGTCCAAGACTCCATAGAATGATTACATCAAAGTAAGTTAAGTAACTCTTTAATTCCGCTGATAGCGAGGGGTACATTACTCTTGGACACAATAATGATGGTCCGAATGGTAGACTTTATTAACCAGTTGGATTTATTTCTAATTCGATGTAGCTCAGATTACACTGGACTTAGACTTGCGTATTGATGTTCCTTCAGATTCGAAGATAAATCCTAGCGACCTAGCCCAATCTTTCCACTTGACGGCTTTGGATTGCGGCGGGCAGAGTTTGAACCCGAGACTACTGAGACCACCGAACGACAGTCCAGAGCGCATACCACACGACCAGGCAGCCATCCATTACTATTACTATATTAGTTGGCTCCTTTCTGAGTTATAGAACTGATGGGGATATTTAGCAACTTCATTCTGTGGTGGTACAATTATTTAGGTTATTAGAAATACCTGCTAGGAAACAGGGATAGACTTAGTAGCACGAAGACTTTTTAAAACTAGTAAGTCCTTTCTTAGTATGATGATTAGTAGGCTTATATTTCGTGTTATATTCCATACATCTACAAAGTAATAATAAGGATTGTCTTCGAGTCCGAAGTTTGAGGAAGATGTCAGTATTTCTCGCAGTCCGAGCCGTGATCTACAGTTTTTTTAAATCACATTTAATTCGGACATAACCGTTGTCGGCCGATGGTCGAGGGAAGTTCTTTTTTCATCGTCTACGCCCTGTCTTTGCCTAGTCAGTAGATTTCCTTTTGGTCTCAGAGGTTGTACCCCGCGGTCTTTGTTACTAAGAGATCTCCCTGGGCAAAGCTTCTCAGCCTCATCGCTTGGATGGAAACGGTCGCTAAAGTTGACGATTAGGCCAACAGGGAACGTTCGAATACTACGTAACGCCCAAAATCTACTTTTCACCCCCACTTCCCCCTTGTTACAAATCGTAACAGAACTCAAGAACTTCAATAATTGTTAACGCTATTTCTCCCTCACGCATGCTCCGATCAAGTTGATTCTTTAAACAATTATTTATTGTACCCAACAAAGCATGAATCAATAAATTCTCATTTAGTCAATTAATTATTGATAATTAATTATTTTGTTCGATATCGAATAAGGGAAATAGCTTATACATTAGTAGTAGATTTTAAGGACGAGTTCTTCCCCTTTAGATAATTTCTTTAAAAGTATTTTTACATTTTGCTTGTTATTACAAAATATTCTCATGCTTTAGAAAGATTAACAATGAAACTGCTATTTGACCAGATCTTGTGTCGCTCTAGCAATATATTTTGTTTTGGGGAAATAATAGCAAAAAAAGTTTTAATGTGTCCACCCCCTGGACGTACTTTTAATGTAATCCAATAAAATGCGCAAAGAGAATATTAACGCTCACTATGTTACCATCCAGTGAACAATTTGTCGGTGAACGAATAATATTGTCAGTGAGCCATTTTTTGCGTGAACCATGTGTCGCGTGAAATACCAGTCGTGTGAATTAATAGTCGTGAAACATTTGTCAGTGAACCAGTTGTCGCATTAGTCGGTGAACGATATGTCGGGTGAACGAATTGTCGTGTGAGCGAATGTTCATTTTCGGGTGAAGGAATTGTTGTGTGAACCATTTGTCTTGAACCATTTTTCAGTAAAGCAGTTGTCGGTGAACAGGTTGTCTGCAAACAAGTTGTCGGTGAACGATAAGTCGGGTGGACGAATCATTGGGGAACGAATTGTCGGGTTAGCAATTTGTCTTGTTCCAGTCTCCCGCTGGTTCTCTTGTCGTTGTTCGTTGTCCCCTTCTGTCCACGGCAGTGGTTTTTTTTTGTCCTCTAATGCGTCTCCCGCTCAGTAGGGTGGTTTGAGGGGTGCGGTTCTCACCGGGTGACGCCCTTTCGGAGATGACAACAAGTGGTTAAATTTATATCTTGGCAAATGTAGACACATCGGAAAAAAAATCTGTAGATATATCCCTAAATATGCCTAGACACATGTAGATGGTAGTTTAAATTTAAATGTCACAGCACAACGTTATACTATGTCTGTCTTAAAGCATAACAAAGGAAACCTGTTCATGTGAGGTTAAGTCTGTCTCTAAATTTAATTAAATTTCATAGTAAAATGTGCAATAATATTTGAATAAATGTCATAAACAGTGGGGGATTTGTATAATAGAATTGAAACTCATTTTACATTTGTGTAACAATCCATAAAAGTAGGTAATCAGCTCACCGTATTTGATCAACGAAAAGAACTAACTAACAATAGTGTTTAGTGGGACTTATTTGAAGAAAGTTGATTGGAGTGGGGGGGGGGGACTCAATGAGATAACAGCACCATGCGACCGACACCGACACGAGTGACGCCACTGCTCTCACTGACTGTGTCAGAAGTTTTCACATGTTATATTTGGAAGGCGCCTTCCGCTAGATGCTTTGTTTCGATGTCACTTAAAGTAATTTGGCGCCTAGGCCCTAGGCTGGTCTTTAAATCGTTTCCGGGGGGGGGGGGCATCAGATATAGATTGACTGAGACTGGGGGGGGGGGGAGCAAAGACTAGAAAGAGAAGGGGAAATGAAAGAGGTTGCTAAAATTAACTGACCCACGAACGTTTAAGCGGTTGAGATTGTAGCGTTTGTGCTATGTAACAAAACAAAATAAAATTGTTGAAGGCGAGCTTAGCAATTCTGATCGCCGTGATATTTAAGAGAACTGATGACTGACCTCTCCCAGGTTTGTTAAGTGCATTACACCAAACAAAACATAACTTCAGAAAATGAATATACATTCACACTAGATTCACTCAAAAGTTACATGTAGACTTATGTTCTTAATAAAGGCTTGTAGTTTATTATTAGTTGTCTTTTACCAATGAGTTCAGTTTCTTGACCTGAGCTGCTGTGTGCAGAGTGGGTAGTAGCAAGAAAGCGTTCTGCCTTTATCTCCAAGACAATATTGCCTGTTGCTAAACTACTCGTTTGCCCTTGAAGCATTCAATGTATTGTTGTATATTATGCCTACTATTAAGTTATACCTTGCCCCAAAGCAAGTATATTGCCTGTTGCTAAACTACTCGTTTGCCCTTAAAGCATTCAATGTCTGTTGTATATTGCCTACTATTAAGTTATACCTTGCCCCAGAGCAAGTATATTGCCTGTTGCTAAACTACTCGTTTGCCCTTAAAGCATTCAATGTCTGTTGTATATTGCCTACTATTAAGTTATTTTCACCTTTACCTTTACCTATCCCTTAGTCTGTTGGACCGTTGGGGCACCAGGCAAGACTCGTCGACCGTCTTTCTCCATTCCTCCCTTTTTTTGCCTTGTTTAGAACCTCTCTCAATGACAGGCCCGTCCATTCTTTAATGTTATCCTCCCATCGCTTTTTCTGTCTGCCTCTTCTTCTTTTCCTGGCACTGTTCCCTGAAGGAAGGTCTTTGCGAGCGCTGTAGATCTTGTATATTGTCTACTGTTGAGCTATTCCTTGCCACAAAGCATTCAATATTTTGGGTGTATATTGTTAAACCACTTGTTTGCATTAATGCATCCAATGTTTATTGTATATTTCCTACTGCTAAACTAGGCCTACTCATTTGCCTTAAAGATTTCAATATTTGTTACAAATTGCCTACTGCTAAACTACTTGCTATGTTAACCTCACAAGTCATTGCTTGAATGTAGCCCTCAAATCTTCCTGCAAAAAAAAAAGGGGGAGATAAACAGCAGACGTTAAGGAAATGTGAGACAGACGTCACATGAGGGGGAAGAAAAAAAAAGCAAAATTCATTTAATTGGCTAAATTATTCGTCAAAAACAGAAGGTGGACATTTTCTTGGACATTTTTCACCCCGTCACCCACCTGTTATGTGTTTAGCACTTAATGTTCATTTAAGAAGAGTGAAAATATTAAGAGCAATGTCAGAGTTGTTGACAAATGACAGTCAAATTAGTCTCGTTAACCATTGGGCCCCCCCCCCCTCGCTTACGTAGACAAAAGTGCTGTTTTTCAATATATTTTTTTCCCCAGTAAACTCGTAGTTACAAAATCGATTCCGATTTTTCTGAAGTTTAAAAACATCTTGGCACTTAAGCTATTCTTATACATTGTGTATATCCAATGGTTATTTTTAGCGTACAATGCATCAACTCTTCTTTGCAATATACATTGATTTAAATATAGTGGTAAAAATTATTATTTGATTTGTTTATACATTTTTAGTTACAGCAGTATCTGGGAGTTTCATCACAGCGGTAAAGATTCCATTTCAGAAGATACATCTTTAGGTTGTTCAATTATAAGCTGACTCTTATCACTTTTACAATTCCTCTCATCTCTGCAGCTTCCTTTCATTAGTTTCACAAAACTCTGTCTGTCTGTCTGTCTGGTACAAATCTTGAGCACGTAATTTCTCCTACTTTCCAGTCTCGAATAAATCTGAAACTTAACACAATTATTCATTGTCGATGACAACACAAACACCAATCTAAAAATTGACAAATTATTTGATAAAATTAGTCCTAATTAATTAATTTTGTTTAGTACAGAACAGGGGTTCTCAACCTGTTAGGGGTCGATTGGCGATTTACCAGGGATCGCCTAAGACCATCAGAAAAATATATTTTTCTTCTAGAAAAAACGACATTGTACACATTTTTTTTAAAAAGTTATTTACTTAAAAAAAAACTATAATTGTAATTCAAGGATAATTCAAGGATAGATGTTGAGAAATAAGTTAATCTAAATCATTTTAAACATTATAATGTCGCACCATAAACATGGCGTAATAATTCGTTTTCAATTATTTATAGGGTGAAAATTGACGAGAATCACACGAGTTTATAATTAGCAACACTTCATCGTATTGTTGAAGGAAATATTTCCATTATGGAACAAACCCATGAACATGGACCTCGAACAAAAGAATGTTAAGAAAATAACATTTATTGACGATTTCTTATTCTATTGTTTGACTTCAATACTTAAAGCAGGCATGGAAAAAACTTAACGCCTCATTTGTAACGAAGTTCTCTGTTCAGAGTCAATAAGGCTGTACAAACTGGAACATAATTTTGTTTACAAACACTCCCAGCTTTGCCTACAAAGACATACAGTAGTACAGTTGTAAAAATGCCAAGAAAGCCAGGGTATAGAAATGATGGCGATTTTATAGACCAGTTCTTTTTTTGTAAACCTGTTGAAACGTCTACTACAGCACTTGATGTATTGGACAAAAATGATAATTCTTATCTTATCTTATAAAATACAGACGTTACTTTTTCTGGAAAAAATTAAAATCTCGTCCAAAAAAATGTGTAGTTTCTGCAAAGATGCTGGTCAAAGTATGCTAGGTCGTTAGCTAGGGTGTTCAACTTTTGGTACATATAAGTCACCCAAAAGTGATCGGAACATATTTAACTCATCGACGAATAGTAATGATTTCCTTAGGAAAACGTTAGCCCTTTGAATTTTGTAAATTCGAGCGTTTTAAATAAACTTTCGATTGTTTTCATGAATTTGATGAATCCAAAAATGTTTCTGCTATTCCTCACTCAAGTTAGCTGAGGTCAAGTTCAAATACGATTTTTTGTTAGTTTTAAATTAGAAAACAAAATCGAAGGTTGAAGCGCTCTTAATGATGTATGTGAACTACAGCAACGGGTTAAAGTTCCAACACCATAGCTTTGCGAAACAGTATTTTTTAACTTGTTAAATACAGAAGTAGATTTGGTGCAGAAGATGACATTTGTTGTGATCTTGCAAAGACTGCCCTATAAATGCTTGATCTATTCAAACAGAAACAAAACTCAGCCATCGAAATGACATTGTGACATTTTTTCACAACTTGTTGAAACGCTTTTGTAGCAATGTATGACTCAATGGCTGGAGTTTATTATCATGTTTTCCAAATTGTCACATAATTATCAAATCACGAATATAGTGAATACGTAATTGAAAAGTTACCGGGTCATAATGGTACAACCTCATTTATTGGCAATTTAGCTATTAGCAGAAATATTTAGTGCTTCCGGATTAAACATACAGCTTTGGCAATTCATATCAGTTATTTAAATTTTGATTTCGATTTATATATGACCTAAAAAAAAAAATTACGGTTGGGGTTCGCCGCATAGTGACCAACTGCAAAAAGGGGTCGCGGTACTAAAAAGGTTGAAAACCGCTGGTATAGAGACAGTAATAGCTAAGGGGAGATAAGCCTAATAACCTTGTGTGTCAAGAAGTGTAAGAAATATATTTAATTTGTTGTTAATGTTGTTTTTGTTTCGTCCACGTTAGGATTAATATCAGTTACATTGTTTGTCGGAACAATGTATTTCAAACTATTTGAGACTATATTGCGAAACAGCTAATCCCCTTTTCAATAAAATGCCATTAAGTTATCTTTCCTTGTCTACAATTCCGACATCGCACTTCGAAAACTGATAGCTTCTTTTTTTTACTTAATTATTTAGCTGCTTGAAGAAATTGTAGATCTAGATCTATTTTTTAAACGTTAGGATCTGTGCTTTCTTGTTGACGTCCCTTGTGTCACGTGTCATACCCACGTCTGCATGTCTTTGGTTCTCTCTTTGTTTGTTATAATATGACGTAATGGGCTAAATATAGGTAGTATATTTTAAAGTTATTGTTTTTTTTTATTTTAAAAGCGTATAGTTTTTTTTTAAATTAAAAAAAAACAACTTTAGGACATAAAACAATTTAAACAATTTTTAAAAATTGTAACAATAGCATTCCTCTGTCTCTGTCTCTCTGTCTCTCTGACTCTCTCTGTCTCTGTCTCTCTCTCTAGCAGTCTTAACAGATTGTTTAAAAAATAAATGATCTTTCTCGTATTTTTGGCGTTGACCATCACCTGTAACTTAGTCTGTTGATCACACATGATCAGTCAACCTTCTCTCTCCTTGCCTTACTTTTTTTTTTGGCCATGATTAGGGGTGACCCGACAAAATAGCGCGGACAAAATAGCGCCGACAAAATAGTGCGAAATTTCCCGACAAAGTAGCGCAAGACAAAGTAGCGCAGACTTATATATGATGTGTATAAAAGTACCGGATAATTTGAAATTTAATTTCCTGGGCAGCATTTGTTTATGTCTCTATCTTCAATACAAATCGATCTGAAAGTATGCTATATATGCAGAGAACGAGAGTACTTTACATTTGAGATCATTCCTCTTTGTCACCAATGTTTCAAATGCATAACTTGCTTGAACCTTTGAAAAAGCCAACGTCATGGAAACATTTTTATCACAAAAAGGCAAAGAAATAGCAGCATACGTAGGCTACAGGTACAGACAAGATAGACACAGTTCTGATGGCTACACATCCTGGCGCTGCCTTGGGAATTCAATAATGATCGGCCAGATGTTGTAGGGAATTTGTATGACTATTTGGAGGACAACTATATTGGTCGCCAGAGAAAGTTTTGTGTGTGTGTGCGTGTAAATCTGACAAGTATCTTTGCCTGTTTTCAAAATAGGCATTTTGGAATGTAAATAAATGAAATATTTTGAAATAATTCATTTTAGCTTATTATAATATTTGCTTACTGTATGCATATTTATGTTTTAAGATATCTAAAGTGTTTCCTGCAAAATGATTGACAAATAATGATAACATTAAAACAAAACAAAAAATATTGGCTCTATTCATATTTTACAATTTCTAAAGTATTTCTTTCAAAATGACTGAAAAATATTTTTTTCTGCGCTATTTTGTCGGCGCTATTTTGCACGCGCTATTTTGTTTGCGCTATTTTGTCGGCGCTATTTTGTAGGCGCTATTTTGTTCGCGCTATTTTATTTTGCGCTATTTTGTTGGCGCTATTTTGTTCGCGCTATTTTGTTTTGCGCTATTTTGTCGGCGCTATTTTGTTCGCGTTATTATGTTTGCGCTATTTTGTAGGCGCTATTTTGTCGGAGTACCTGATTAGGGTGTATTCCGTAAACGAGGCCGTCCCTTCCTTAATGTTGTCCTCCTAACCCTTACCCTGACTGCCCAAGACCATTCGTACTGACCTGCAACGTCACAACCTGTGGGAAGTTTAGACCAATAGCCCGTTGCCACATCACAGGTCTGTACGACGTGGCAACGAGCTATTGGTCTAACTGGATCAGCCCAAAATAAGAATGAAACTGGTTGGCAGATATGTTTTAAAGGTGCATCAGACCATGAGAGAAATAAAGAATTGTACCCAATCTTAAGGCAATCCTATTTCGCCAAGAAGACTATATTTTAAAAAAGCACGGAGCCCACTTGAACCAGGAATGCCATTGTTCTCAGCTGTGGTAAATATTGGAAGTCAAACCCAGGACGTTACGTTACCTAATAGAAAGTGTAAACTAAAAAGCCACTTGATCATGGCTAAGCAGGATTACAAGTAAAACTAAGTTTCACTGTGGGTCAAGGAAATCAATTTCAATTTAGCTTTATTAATCGGTTTTCTCTTGTTTCTAGCGGTTTAATTGTAATTTCTATGCTGGAGATTTGATTAATTAGCTTCCCAGCATTATGGGTAGCTAGTATTGAGCGTTTGGGAGTTATCGTATGTGATTGTGTGTGATCGTGTGTGATTGTGTGTGACTGTCTGTCAATATGCAAATGTGTCATTCTAAGGGCAGACGTGGTAGGAAGTTTGGAAACAGAGAACTAATTAATTTGTTTTTTCTACATCCTTCTTCTTTCTTTCTATCTCCATCTCTCTTTTTATCTCTTTCGTTCTCCATTACTCTCATTTGTCCCTTTCTTTCTCTCTCTCTTTCTCTTTCTTTCTCTTTCTTTCTCTTTCTCTCTCTCTCTCTTTTTCTCCCTTTCTCTCTTTCTTTCTGTTATTATCTCTCTTTCTCTTTCTATCTCCTTTCTTTATCTCTCACTCTTACTTTATATATCTCTCTTTCTTTATATCTCTCTCTTTTTTATCTCTCTTTCTTTATCTTTCACTCTTTCTTTATCTTGTTCTCTTTCTTTATATCTCTCTCTTTCTTTATATATCTCTCTTTTTTATATCTCTTTCTTTATCTCTCACTCTTTCTTTATCTCTCTCTTCTTCTTTATCTTTCTCTTTCTTTCTCTCTCTTTCTTTCTTTATCTCTCGCTTTCTATATCTCTATCTCTCTCTCTCCTTATCTCTCACTCTTTCTTTATCTATTTCTTTATCTCTCTCTTTCTTTATCTCTCTTTCTTTATCTCTCTCTTTCTTTATCTCTCTTTCTATATCTCTCTCTTTCTTTGTCTCTCTTTCTTTATCTCTCTTTCTTCATCTATCTCTTTCTTTATCTCTCTCTTTCTTCCTTTATATCTTTCTTTATCTCTTCTATTTCTTTTTCTCTCTCTTTCTTTATCTCTCTCTTTCTTCCTTTATATCTTTCTTTATCTCTCTTTCTTTATCTCTCTTTCTTTATCTCTCTTTCTTTATATCTCTCTTTCTTTATCTCTCTTTCTTTATCTCTTTCTTTCTTCATCTCTCTCTTTCTTTATCTCTCTTTCTTTATCTCTCTCTTTCTTTATCTCTATTTCTTTATCTCTCTTTCTTTATCTCTCTCTCTTTCTTTATCTCTCTCTTTCTTTGTCTCTCTCTTTCTTTTTCTCTCTCTTTCTTTATCTCTGTTTCTTTATCTCTCTCTTTCTTTATCTCTCTTTTTCTTCCTTTATATCTTTCTTTATCTCTTCTATTTCTTTTTCTCTCTCTTTCTTTATCTCTCTCTCATTTTTTATCTCTCTTTCTTTATCTCTCTCTTTCTTTCTTTCTCTCTTTCTTTCTATCTTCTCTTTCATCCCTCTCTCTCTCTTTTTTACCTCTCTCTTTCTTTATCTCTCTTTCTTTATCTCTCTCTTTCTTTCTTTATCTCTCTTTCTTATCTCTTTTTCTGCGTCTCAATCTTTCTTTCTTTATCTCTTTCTTTATATCTCTCTTTCTTTATATCTCTCTCTTTCTTTATCTCTCTCTTTCTTTATCTCTCTCTTTCTTTATATCTCTCTCTTTCTTTATCTCTCTCTTTCTTTTTCTCTCTCTTTCTTTATCTCTGTTTCTTTTTCTCTCTCTTTCTTTATCTCTCTTTTTCTTCCTTTATATCTTTCTTTATCTCTTCTATTTCTTTTTCTCTCTCTTTCTTTATCTCTGTTTCTTTTTCTCTCTCTTTCTTTATCTCTCTTTTTCTTCCTTTATATCTTTCTTTATCTCTTCTATTTCTTTTTCTCTCTCTTTCTTTATCTCTCTCTTTTTCTTTATCTCTCTCTTTCTTTTTCTCTCTCTTTCTTTATCTCTGTTTCTTTATCTCTCTCATTTTTTATCTCTCTTTCATTATCTCTCTCTTTCTTTCTTTCTTTCTTTCTTTCTTTCTTTCTTTCTCTCTTCTCTTTCTTTCTCTCTCTCTTTTTTACCTCTCTCTTTCTTTATCTCTCTTTCTTTATCTCTCTCTTTCTTTCTTTATCTCTCTTTCTTTATCACTTTTTCTGCGTCTCATTCTTTCTTTCTTTATCTCTTTCTTTATATCTCTCTTTCTTTATTTATCTCTCTTTCTTTTTCTCTCTTTCTTTATCTCTCTCTCTTTATCTCTTATTTTTCTGTATCTCTTTCTTTATCTCTCTTTCTATATCTCTCTCTTTCTTTATCTCTCTCTTTCTTTATATCTCTCTTTCTTTATCTCTCTCTTTCTTTATCTCTCTCTCTTTCTTTTTCTCTTTCTCTTTCTTTTTTTAGTTCTCTTTTTCTCCATCTCTCTCTTTCTTTAACTCCCTCTCTCTTTATGTCACCCTTTCTTTATATCTCTTTCTTTATCTCTCTCTCTCTTTCTTTATCTCTCTTTCTTTCTTTATATATCTCTCTTTCTTTATCTCTCTCTTCCTTTATCTCTCTCTCTCTCTTCTTTATCTTTCTTTTTCTCTCTCTCTCTCTCTCTCTCTCTCTCTCTCTCTCTCTCTCTCTCTTTCTTTATCTCTCGCTTTGTATATCTCTATCTCTCTCTCCCCTTATCTCTAACTCTTTCTTTATCTCTTTCTTTATCTCTCTCTTTCTTTATCCCTCTCTTTCTTTTTCTCTATCTTTCTTTTTCTCTCTCTTTCTTTATCTCTGTTTCTTTTTCTCTCTCTTTCTTTATCTCTCTTTTTCTTCCTTTATATCTTTCTTTATCTCTTTTGTTTCTTTTTCTCTCTCTTTCTTTATCTCTCTCTTTTTCTTTATCTCTCTCTTTCTTTTTCTCTCTCTTTCTTTATCTCTGTTTCTTTATCTCTCTCATTTTTTATCTCTCTTTCATTATCTCTTTCTTTCTTTCTCTCTTCTCTTTCTTTCTCTCTCTCTTTTTTACCTCTCTCTTTCTTTATCTCTCTTTCTTTATCTCTCTCTTTCTTTCTTTATCTCTTTTTCTTTATCTCTTTTTCTGCGTCTCATTCTTTTTTTTAGTTCTCTTTTTCTCCATCTCTCTCTTTCTTTAACTCCCTCTCTCTTTATGTCACCCTTTCTTTATATCTCTTTCTTTATCTCTCTCTCTCTTTCTTTAACTCCCTCTCTCTTTATGTCACCCTTTCTTTATATCTCTTTCTTTATCTCTCTCTCGCTCTTTCTTTATCTCTCTCTCTTTCTTTATATATCTCTCTTTCTTTATCTCTCTGTTCCTTTATCTCTCTCTCTCTTCTTTATCTTTCTCTCTCTCTCTCTCTCTCTCTTCTCTCTCTCTCTCTCTCTCTTTCTTTATCTCTCGCTTTGTATATCTCTATCTCTCTCTCTTTCTTTTTCTCTTTCTCTTTCTTTTTTTAGTTCTCTTTTTCTCCATCTCTCTCTTTCTTTAACTCCCTCTCTCTTTATGTCACCCTTTCTTTATATCTCTTTCTTTATCTCTCTCTCTTTCTTTATCTCTCTCTCTTTCTTTATATATCTCTCTTTCTTTATCTCTCTCTTCCTTTATCTCTCTCTCTCTTCTTTATCTTTCTTTCTTTCTTTCTCTCTCTCTCTCTCTCTCTCTCTCTCTCTCTCTCTCTCTCTTTCTTTATCTCTCGCTTTGTATATCTCTATCTCTCTCTCCCCTTATCTCTAACTCTTTCTTTATCTCTTTCTTTATCTCTCTCTTTCTTTATCCCTCTCTTTCTTTTTCTCTATCTTTCTTTTTCTCTCTCTTTCTTTATCTCTGTTTCTTTTTCTCTCTCTTTCTTTATCTCTCTTTTTCTTCCTTTGTATCTTTCTTTATCTCTCTTTTTCTTCCTTTATATCTTTCTTTATCTCTTTTGTTTCTTTTTCTCTCTCTTTCTTTATCTCTGTTTCTTTTTCTCTCTCTTTCTTTATCTCTCTTTTTCTTCCTTTATATCTTTCGTTATCTCTTTTGTTTCTTTTTCTCTCTTTTTCTTTATCTCCCTCTTTTTCTTTATCTCTCTCTTTCTTTATCTCTGTTTCTTTATCGCTCTCATTTTTTATCTCTCTTTCATTATCTCTTTCTTTCTTTCTCTCTTCTCTTTCTTTCTCTCTCTCTTTTTTATCTCTCTCTTTCTTTATCTCTCTTTCTTTATCTCCCTCTTTCTTTCTTTATCTCTCTTTCTTTATCTCTTTTTCTGCGTCTCATTCTTTTTTTTAGTTCTCTTTTTCTCCATCTCTCTCTTTCTTTAACTCCCTCTCTCTTTATGTCACCCTTTCTTTATATCTCTTTCTTTATCTCTCTCTCTCTCTTTCTTTATCTCTCTCTTTTTCTTTATATATCTCTCTTTCTTTATCTCTCTGTTCCTTTATCTCTCTCTCTTCTTTATCTTTCTTTCTCTCTCTCTCTCTCTCTCTCTCTCTCTCTCTCTCTTTCTTTATCTCTCGCTTTGTATATCTCTATCTCTCTACCCTTATCTCTAACTCTTTCTTTATCTCTTCTCTTTCTTTATCTCTCTCTTTTTTCTCTCTCTCTCTTTCTTTATCTCTTTTTCTTTATCTCTTTTTCTGTGTCTCATTCTTTCTTTCTTTATCTCTTTCTTTATATCTCTCTTTTTTTTTATCTCTCTCTCTCTTTATCTCTCTTTCTTTCTGTATCTCTTTCTTTATCTCTCTTTCTTTATCTCTCTCTTTCTTTATATCTCTCTTTCTTTATCTCTCTCTTTCTTTATCTCTCTCTCTTTCTTTTTCTCTTTCTCTTTCTTTTTTTAGTTCTCTTTTTCTCCATCTCTCTCTTTCTTTAACTCCCTCTCTCTTTATGTCACCCTTTCTTTATATCTCTTTCTTTATCTCTCTCTCTCTTTCTTTATCTCTCTCTTTTTTTATATATCTCTCTTTCTTTATCTCTCTCTTCCTCTATCTCTCTCTCTTCTTCTTTTTCTTTCTCTCTCTCTCTCTCTCTCTCTCTTTCTTTCTTTATCTCTCGCTTTGTATATCTCTATCTCTCTCTTCCCTTATCTCTAACTCTTTCTTTATCTCTCTCTTTCTTTATCCCTCTCTTTCTTTATCTCTCTCTTTCTTTATCTCTCTCTTTCTTTATCTCTCTCTTTATCTCTCTCTTTCTTTATCTCTTTTTCTTTATTTTTATCTTTCTTTATCTCTCTTTTTTTCTTTATCTCTTCTATTTCTTTATCTCTCTCTTTCTTTGACTCTCTTTCTATATCTCTGTTTCTTTATCTGTTTCTTTATCTCTCTGTTTTTTATCTCTATTTTTTATCTCTCTTTTTCTTTCTTTCTTTCTTTATCTCTTCTCTTTTTTATCTCTCTTTCTTTATCTATCTTTCTTTATCTCTCTTTCTTTAACTTTCCCTTTCTTTCTTTATCTCTTTCTTTATCTCTCTCTCTCTTTTTTTATATCTCTCTTTCTTTCTGTATCTCTTTTTTTATCTCTCTTTTTCTTTATCTCTCTCTTTCTTTATGTCTCTCTTTCTTTATCTCTCTCTCTTTCTTTATCTCTCTCTTTCTTTATCTCTCTCTTTCTTTATCTCTCTCTTTCTTTATCTCTCTCTCTTTCTTTATCTCTCTCTCTCTCTCTCTCTCTCTCTTACTTTATCTCTCTCTTTCTCTTTCTTTATCTTTTTCTCTTTCTTTCTTTATCTCTCTTTTTCTCTAGCTCTGTCTTTCTTTAACTCCCTCTCTCTTTATCTCACCCTTTCTTTATATCTCTTTATCTCTCTCTTTCTTTATCTCTCTCTTTCTTTATATCTCTTTCTTTATCTCTATCTCTCTCTTTATCTCTCTCTTTCTTTAACTCTCTCTTTCTTTATCTCTCTCTTTTTCTTACTTTCTTTCTTTCTCTCTGTCAACCTCTCTTAATCTCTCTTATTGTCCATTCTCCACTGTCATCCCTTATCTTCCTTTCTTTCTTCATATTATTTTAAAACAACTCTTTCTCGTTTTCTAATTTCTGCTTACATTATTATCGAAACGTTTAAGACAGACACACACACACACTATCTCTCCCCACGCACACCAACCCACACACACTCTTTGTAAGGTCAGCTTGCACTAAAGTTTATTTGCGATATCCCGAAATCGATAATTAAACAACTTTCTTGTCCGAACTTCAAAAAGTTTGAATACATGCATTGCTTATACTTTAACATGTTATCATAAGATAATGATCTGGACTGTGTTGATGAAATAATTGAATAATTTAAATGTTTTTTCATAAAAAGAAACAACAAAGTTGATATCAACACACTCTGTCTGTCTGTCCGTCTGTCTGTCTGTCTGGTACAAGTTTTGTACTTGTTATTTCTCCCACAAATTTCTTCTACAAACAGCGATGTCCTTGCGAACACCGGTATGGACAGTATAGAGGGACTCCTTATGGTCCGACAGTTACGCTGGGCAGGGCACGTATCCCGTATGGGAGACGAACGTATGCCAAAGGCAGTCTTTTTTGGTGAGCTAAAAGGTGGTCGACGTAACAGAGGCGCCCCACGGAAACGCTTCAAAGACCAGCTTAGGCGCCAACTTTCCTTGGCTGATATAGAAGAAAGCACCTGGCTTCATGCGGCGTCGGAACGAGACAGCTGGAGGTCACTCACGAAGGCCGCGGGATACACATTTGAGACCAAAAGAAAATCTGCTGCCGATGACAAACGCAGGCGACGAAAAGAAAATCTAAATCGACCACCTGCGGACAATGGTTATGCTTGCCCTGGTTGTGGCAAAATATGTAGGTCACCGTTAAGTCTGCGCAGCCACGGGAAATACTGTATTCCTCACTAATCTTTGGACTCGAAGATAAGCCTTATGTATTTCTCCCACAACCATTCTCGAATCAAGTTGAAACTTTACATAATTATTTGTTATACCTAACAAAACATGAATCTATCTACAAGACAAAATCAAACAATTAGTCGATTAATTATTGGTAATAAAGTATGTTTTTTTCGGTACCGAAAGAGGGAAATAAATGCTACTTATTGAGAGATGTGCATATATGTAAGGAGTTATTTCTCTTATTTAGTTTTGTACAGGTTTTTTTTTATAAAAAAAAACTTCCATTCTTAGATCAAGTTGAAACTTTGAACAATTATTCTTAGTCGATGACAACACATGAATCAATAAACAAACTTAAACAATTAGTTTATCAGTTATATAGTAATATTTTTTTTTATGTAGAAAAAGGGAGCTTATTCCTGAAATATTGAAATAAATCACAGATATATTTTGCTGTTCTTTCTCTTGGATAAGCTTTGTTTTTTTCAATACTTGTGTTCAAGTCACACATCAGAATTACTAGTTCGTTGGGAAAACTCTAGTTTGACCTTTTATATGTCTGTTCAAAGTATAAAAAGAAGTTTATTTTAATTTGGCTATTAGGAAACTTGAATTGTTTTCTGCTTTTTTCTTTTTCTTTTCGGGTATTTCCGCATGTAAGCATTATTCATTCAAGAGTTTAATCATGAATGTTCTGGAACATTTGGCTCACAGTCTTCTAAGTCAAGCTCTGAAGGACAATCATTGGAATATTTTAAAGTCTAGCAGATTTATACATTCGCTTAACCAGAATTTTTTTTTTTCAAAGGGGGGGGGGCATGTAAAAAGTGATCCATTTTTTAAACTCTAAATTTCCTAAGTTTATTAAGAGCTAAATAATCGCTTTATTAGATCATGGAGGGGGATTGTCTTTTTTTTTTTTAATTTAAATGTTTTTCTTGTTAAAATATTTTGTGTGCGTTAAAAGATATGATAAAAATATATGATATGATAATTTTATGGCCTGAACCTATTTTTATTGGCTCAAAACAGAAAACAGATTTTGTTTACATTAAAAATACAAAAACAGAAAATGAAATATTAAAATCAAATGTATTCCGAAAAGGATAACGAATAATGGTCATTTTATGTGCATAGATATTAACCTTGATTTAATCACTTTAGCACTACTCCGAAAAAAATTAACAACAAATAAAAACTTGCTTTTTCTCTTTTTCTCTCCAATAAAGAAATCAATAAACTCTCTAACCTGATGAGGCAAAAAATAAATTTTACGCCTACAAATAAAGGCTTTACAGAATGACACAACATACTTTTCAGAATCTGAAAATCGGAATCCGGGAAATATGCCCCTCGTCTAGTGTCTCCAGAGAGAGCGGAACACACCCCTTAAAGGTGCACACTCCATATATTGTTTTACTAGCCCCGAAACAACCCCAAATTATAAATACTGAATGGTGAGCTGCCTGATCAGGAAAACAACGCGCAGTTCATCTCAGTCATCTGAATACTCCAACATGATGGAAACTAATAAAAAGTATTTTTCGTTAAGAGGAAAGACATTGGACAACCAGTAAAGACAATGCAGTAGGGGGCTTATTTAATTAAGGTTGCATTGTTGCAAAATTGATAAATTGTAACAACTGAATTTTTAAATTTAATTTACATTTTATAGTTGTTTAACAGCCAATGAATATGGTTAATTATAATGTATGTGTATTATGGCTATACAAACAAACAAAAAACATGAAATTTGTGTGTGTGTGTGGGGGTGGGGACGGGGGGGGGTAAAACCCTTAGTGAACTGCACCGGGTGACACCCACCCTAGTGACGCCACTGGTTTGGGGTATAAAGATATCACGTTGTTCAGTTCGGACTCAGATCTAACTATACCGTGACGGGTGACAACTGTCCTAAGATCTAACTATACCGTGACGGGTGACAACTGTCCTAAGATCTAACTATACCGTGACGGGTGACAACTGTCCTAAGATCTAACTATATCGTGACGGGTGACAACTGTCTTAAGATCTAACTATATCGTGACGGGTCGCAACTGTCCTAAGATCTAACTATACCGTGACGGGTGACAACTGTCCTAAGATCTAACTATACCGTGACGGGTGACAACTGTCCTAAGATCTAACTATACCGTGACGGGTGACAACTGTCCTAAGATCTAACTATATCGTGACGGGTGACAACTGTCTTAAGATCTAACTATACCGTGACGGGTGACAACTGTCCTAAGATCTAACTATACCGTGACGGGTGACAACTGTCCTAAGATCTAACTATACCGTGACGGGTGACAACTGTCCTAAGATCTAACTATACCGTGACGGGTGACAACTGTCTTAAGATCTAACTATATCGTGATGGGTGACAACTGTCTAAGGGATATGAGAAAATGTATGTAAAAAAAAATAATGGAAATAGTTTTGAGGAGGGTGATTTTTTTTTAAAGTTCAGACCTGTTGGGAGAAACTTTTGATACTGTTGCATTGGTGAGTACTTAGGGGGCCTGTTTGAAGTAATTTGGGGACCAGTCAATCGGTTGATGAGTATCTTTTCAATCTGTTTATGAGCACCTTCTGCAGATGCTAGAAGTACTTTATGAAGTGGATGGTGATTAACTTTTGGATGGGTTAGAAGTACTTTGTGTAACAGTTGGTGTGCACATTGCTGGAAGTACCTTGTGGAACGTTTGGTCAGTACCTTGATGAGTATGTTGATTAGTACTATGTAGATCTGTTCGAGAATGTTTTGTGAAACGGTTGGTAAGTACAGTGTTGACCGGTTGATGAATTTCTTTGGAACCAGTTGATGAGTTCTTTGGGACCAGTTGGTGAGTTTTTTGGGACCTGTTGGTGAGTTTTTTGGGACCAGTTGGTGAGTTTTTTGGGACCGGTTGATGAATTTCTTCGGAACCAGTTGATGAGTATTTTGGGACCAGTTGGTAAGTTTTTTGGGACCAGTTGATGAGTTTTTTGGGACCAGTTGGTGAGTTTTTTGGGACCAGTTGGTGAGTTGTTTGGGACCAGTTTGTGAGTTTTTTGGGACCAGTTGGTGAGTTGTTTTTGGATCAGTTGGCGAGTTTTTTGGGACCAGTTGGTGAGTTTTATCTGACCAGTTGGTGAGTTCCTGGGGACCAGTTGGTGAGTTCTATGGGACCAGTTGGTGAGTTTTTTGGGACCAGTTGGTGAGTTTTTTGGGACCAGTTGGTGAGTACACTGTGGACGGGTTGACAATGTAAACTATTTTTCTAAAAATGGACAATTATGCACATCTTTTTTTTTCTCTAAGGTGTTAAAAGAAAGAGAAAAGAAGCCAAGAAATAGAAAGGGTAGTCAGGAACTGCTTGAGACCAAAAATCCACTAAGTACCCAGTCAGCCCCTTCCCCACAGCGCGCCATAGATTCTATCAAATGTTGAGCTGCTTTGGTTGTTGTGGCTCTTCCGCCGTGTCAAATACAAACAATGAAATAAACAGGAGGTAACCTTGAAACACCGGCGAAATGCCGAAACAATCAAGATAGATAGTCGACACTATTATTGAAAAAGGAAACACTTTTAATCCTTAAGAGGGGATCCGTCCAATGTCCTTCGTTATTAGCCGTATGTATATTCAAAAAACGTCTTGTTGATAGTGTCGAATAGAGCGTTCTTACTTTTTAACAAACTTTACGTCATCGTTGCTAAGTAACACTTTCCCCCTATTTCCCGAAACAAATAACTAAATCCTAATCATGTCATAACAGGTAGACATAGAGTCATTGAATTTAGTTAGTCTAAAGCAGTGATTCCCGAAGTGGTCTACATAGACCCCCAAGGGTCTACGACAACTTTCAAGGGGTCTGCGAGCCAAAAAAAAAAGGTTGAGAACCGCGGGTCTAGAGACAGATTCACTCTTAAGACAGATGCAAGCTCAAATACACTTCCTCTCGCCTCTTCACGTGACATCACAAGCAAGACGTTGTTTTGTTTTGTTTTTCATGTTTTTTTCTTTAAAACCACGTTTTCCAGTTTCTTCACAAATTGTGAAATCGAGCCCAGGAGGGGAAGCAACCGTGGGATCCATTAAAGGCAGCATGCATATATCTTCCCACATAGAAGAGTTCTCTCCCCCCATCAAACACCGTTCGTCCAACTAAGTAAATTTAAAATTCAATCTTCACTCTTTCCATCCCGCCCAAGAAACGAAACATTTCTTTTCAATTGCAACCTTGCTATTTCCATTACTTCAGTAGCCTCCTTTTCGTTCCTTCCTTCATGTCTTGTCTTCTATTCATCCATTCTTTTTTTTTGGTCTCTTTTCTCTCTTTCTCTCTCTCTTTTTTTTTTCAAAGTCCTCTTCGTTTTCTACAAGTTTCCATTTTAATTTTTTAATGGGTCTCCGCGTGTTCATGAATAGACACTTGTTGTCGGATAACACAGCCCTAACACACGAGACTCCAGCAGACGGCATAATGCCGAGTGAACGCTGGATGGACATGCCGAGGGAAAAAAGAGAGAAAAGAAGAGGAAAAAAAAAGAAGAAAAAGGGCGATGGAGAGAAGCACCCTCCTGTTTTGAATCGATGCTCAAATAAATGCCTGCTTGGCTTTTTATTTTCCGAGTCCCCATAATTTTCAGCTGAAAAACGTTTTTGAGGTAAGCCGCGACGTCTTTTAAATGTTTTAAAATGTCTCCCCGTTGCCATGGAGATGAAGAGCTGAAAAAGAAGGAAAAAAAAAGGGGGGGGGGAGAGAGGGGGTGGAATAAGAAAAAAGAAAAAGAGAGAGAAAAAAATTTGGGTTAAAGAGTATGAGCCGAAAAAAAAAATAATTTAAAAAATGTGGATCGGAAAAAAAACAACCTCTGAGGTGGGAGAAGAAAGGAAGTAACAATAGGACGCGGGATAACTCTGGTTTATAATGAGGTCAAGGGAATAATAATAATGAGGTATGGAAAAAAAGAATCAACAACATTGTGGCTTCTGTCATTTCGACCTTAAAACACATGGCGGAGGGGGGAGGGGAATGAAAAGGAACGCTCTCAACGGCAAACAGAAGCAGTTTCCTGGACATGCGAAACGAGCGGGGTCTCCTTGACCGTAATTAAGACAGGAACCAACTAATTCGTTTTCAATGGGAGAAAGATAGTGTTGACATAGATAGTTAATCTCTTCAAGACTAGGGAAAATGGTTCGATATGGATGATGCTTCTGTCTGACCGATCAATCGCCTCTGATGACATTTTGATGGTATCTTAAAGTGTATTGATTTAATGATCTAAAGGAAACTTACGCCGCGAAAAATCAGAGATTTTCATTTATGGCGCAAAAAACTATACATAGCTAGCGATTTGGTGTATCCGGTGTAAAGAAGAAAGGCGCTGTTGATAAGCAATGTTGTTTTTTTTTTTTGAAAGCATGTTGTAATTTGCATGAACTCTTTAGCAGTCAGAATCAAATTTTGTAGGTATCATATACAAATGTCAATGTAGACAATGTAGACAGTAAAGCTGGCTAGAAGAAGAAGAAGAAGAAAGCATGTTCTTCACAGCTCAGCAGCAGTAAAGCCGGCTAGAAGAAGAAGAAGAAGAAGAAAGCATGTCCTTCACAGCTCAGCAGCAGTAAAGCCGGCTAGAAGAAGAAGAAGAAGAAGAAAGCATGTCCTTCACAGCTCAGCAGCAGTAAAGCCGGCTAGAAGAAGAAGAAGAAGAAGAAAGCATGTTCTTCACAGCTCAGCAGCAGTAAAGCTGGCTAGAAGAAGAAGAAGAAGAAAGCATGTTCTAATTTGCATGAACTCTTCAGCAGTCAGAATCAAATTTTGTAGGTATCATATACAAATGTCTATGTAGACAGATTACTACACTTTCACTCTTAAGACTTAAGAATTTAAAAAAAATAAAAAAATTGGACAACTAAGAAGTGATAAAAAGAAGAGTTAATGGGAGATATTGAAATAGTGTCACATTTATTGCTAAATTCGTTTGCCTTTAGTTGGCAAGAGTGAAGGTCAATCACGTCACTGACATTGTATTGTGAGAACAAACAATTGGGGCACATCGACATTACGCTGTAGTCCTACCATTGGGGAAAAGTGAAGAGTACACCAATAGACTTGGTTGTGAAGAGTACACCAATAGACTGGTTGTGTAGAGTACACCAATAGACTGGTTGTGTAAAGTACACCAATAGACTTGGTTGTGAAGAGTACACCAATAGACTGGTTGTAAAGAGTACACCAATAGACTGGTTGTGTAGAGTACACCAATAGACTGGTTGTGTAGAGTACACCAATAGACTGGTTGTGTAGAGTACACCAATAGACTGGTTGTGAACAGAAGAAGAGACGCGTTGAAAGGGTTAACATCGGTACCCACTCAATTAGATTGACGTCACGCACGTAATTTATAATTGTGGTAAGAGTTAAAGACTAGGTCTCTGTTTATACCCTATCCCAATGGAAGCGCCCTTTCATGACCCTTGGCCCTAACGGAAGCTTTGGACCAGAGGTCAGGAATGAAGGATTGGCTCTTCACCGATCTTTCTGTCCTGATCCCCATCTACATTAGTAATTGTAATCCACACCGTCTATTGAAACGCACAAATCTTTTGAGCCACTGCCTGGGTTCTTCAATCCTAACGAGGCCGGAGAGCGAACATATTAGATAATCCTACGTGTCCCTATAATGTACCGCCACTAACCGTGAAAGAGCAGTCACCGCAAGCTAAGGTGGCTTTCGCTTTGGTGGTTGAGGAGCCGGCCATTTTTTGTATGACACACTTTTCTTCCAGAGCTGAGGCCCATGTTTTTTGTCAGTGTCCATAGCTTTATTGGTCACCGTCTCTCTCCATCTAGTGCGGTCTAGGGCTATGCCTTCCTAGTGGTCAGTATCAATGTTCAGTGTTTTGATGTCCCGTAACGGAGGTGTCATAGAATGTAAAACAGAAAATAACTCGTTCATCACATGTTATCTTTCACTTGGATCACTTCTTATTTATTAGGTTTTATGACGTAACGTTTGCTTCATTTTTAACCACGCCCCCTTCCCCTCCCCACCCCGTCATGACATTTGAAATCCCCCCCCCACCCCGATGCCTACAGGGATGCATAAATCTGACTGCATAATGAATAATTCCTTACCTCACCCTGTTTGTCGCTGGTGTCTCCGTTGTTCTGTCTCACTTAGCCTTCGCGTGACCTTTCCGTTTTAACTGTAGAAAGATACTTATGGGTCTCTGTCACCGACCATACGGTGGTTCTATTTTTATTTTACTAGAGGTCATGCCATTCTCAAATTAAAAGAGACTGAGTTGTGTACCCCCCCCACCAAAAAAAAAAAAACTTGTCATCTCTCTAATTAAGTTTTTTTAAACCGAAAGTTCTCGTAGCGGAAATAACATTAAAAAATTGACATTTATAATTAACTCCCTTTAATATTCCGTGTAGAAACTCGAATCTTGAAGAAGAATACGTGTAAGTAAATTTCCTGTTTACACTTCTTTTGGGACCTTGACGAGTACACTACATGACACATCTTAAGTACTTATGAAAATTCTGGCCTCTCATTCCAACATCCTTCGCGTTACCGAAATGACACTAAAGCCAGAGGCGGCGTATCGGGTCGGCAAGTGGGACAACCGCATAAGGTGAAATTCCTTTGTCATTGTCAGGCCACCCATCATGCGAATTTGCGGGGCTTTTGCCACTCATTCTAATGTCCATTATAAATAAGCTGTAGATTTAAACACTGTGTGGTGATTTTCTATGGAAACAGTTCTTTTCAGCTGGAATTCCCAGCATCTCTACCAATCGCTTAAAATAAAACAACTTAGACTTAGCTTGTTGGATAGGGTTAGGGTTGGGCCGCACATGTGATAACTTCCCAGGCCTACTGATAAACTTCTTTACTTTGAGAAATCGAACGCCCTACTGTCATCGTGTCTATAATTAGAGACTCTTAGTGATAGGGCTTAGGTCAAGGTCTTACATAGTACTGCAGCAGTGATGGGCAACTTGGATTGTGGGTCTGGAAATAAGGAAAGGAAACACATCATCCAGGCGAAGTTGAGGCAGGTCAGGCAGGTCAGTCCTGGCGTTAATGAGCTACATTTCTCGAAGACAAGAAGCCCTTCTTCCAATCACGATGTGGACTTGTGCAATTAATATGCTTCATAAAAAGATGATAAAATGCCGATGAGAACGTCCTGGATTAACGACGACTGCACTCACTGCAGTATAACACGAGGCAACTTAGACTTGGCTTAAACCCACATAACTTGCTATACTTTGAAGGCTGGGGTTGATAAAAAAAAATAATAAGCACAAATGACTTATATTATTAATCCTATATCAATAATAATAAGCACAAATGACTTATATTATTAATCCTATATCAATCATACACTTGATCTCAATCATGTTATTGATTATACCTTTGGCTGCTATATAGCAAATATATAAAAAGGTTTACATGGGGTATTCTTCTCTTAATCGTACTTCTAATCCAAAGCGCCATGTGGTTATTTAAGTTCAATATCCTGTAGCAAAGTGATCTTTAAGGCCAATCTCATATATCAAGGTAAGTCCAATCTCATATTAAATGTGGTTATGTCCAATATACACTGGTCCATTTTGTCTATTGCTAACTATGCTTATACACGGCCTGCCTTGGATAGTTGGAGGCCCTAGGCCAAGTGAATTTGGTGGGGCCAGATGAAATAGAAATCTTTTTTTAAAAAGCGAAAAAATAAAATATATTTATAACCTAGTGTACTTCAGCAATAGCGTTGGGCACAGGTTTCGCTATTTCTTCTCTAGAGTAATTGTTTAGAATCCTGTGCGAGGCCCTAGGCAGTCTGGTTTGCCTATGCCGGCCATGGATTGTATATTTGGTTATATTTCTTTACTGACACATTGTGTCTATTTCTAACTACCCTGGAAAATTTAACACAATTTCTAACTACGCTGGCACTTTTAGCTCTATTTCTAACTACGCTGGCACTTTTAGCTCTATTGCTAACTACGCTGGCACTTTTAGCTCTATTTCTAACTACGCTGGCACTTTTAGCTCTATTTCTAACTACGCTGGCACTTTTAGCTCTATTTCTAGCTACCCTGGCACATTCGGCAGTATTTCTAACTATGCTGACACAAGTGGTTATTCAGACATACCACCATGCATACATAATTCTATTATTCTACTCTTAAGCCCTAATTTTGATGTTTTAAACTAGGCCTCTTACACCGAAGTTTTAGAATCAATGTTATTCTAATACATCAGAGCGTCAAATGATCAATGGAATATTCTTGTTCAATAAATAATTACCTTTATTATTGATTTCTTTCCTGTATATTAATTGTAAGATGCTGACATTCATTATAGCTTTGAAATTTTTCTTTTTCTAAGGGAGAGAAACGTGAAAAAATTTTCATAGCATTTTTATTTCATTTTTTTTTTCATGTT
The DNA here is from genome assembly GCA_036873155.1 of Biomphalaria sudanica. NCBI lineage: Eukaryota > Metazoa > Mollusca > Gastropoda > Planorbidae > Biomphalaria > Biomphalaria sudanica. Next base: position 447,441 of record JAZGLO010001495.1, read on the forward strand.
TAGAAAGATGACATTTACCAGTGAATTATTTATAGCCCACTTAAAGAGGAAACATAAGAAAGACAACTCTTAAGATTCAACTGTTACTCGTCAATGGCGCACGATAAATAATAAGAAAGCTTGTTTATCGAACTTCGAAGATAAGACGTACGAAAATAATAATTGTTTTTTTTTTTTTACAGTGCCTCTATTCAAGTCAGAACTTCATGGAGGAACCTAGTACAAGGGTGGAACCTGGACATTTTTGTCAGAAACGGCTCTAACGATTTTCCTAGAAATTTAACAGTTGATCGTTGAGAAAATAATTTGTGGTCATTTAGTCGTTATAATTTTTTTTTAAAGAAATACATTTAAATTTGGCTAGAGAACTAGGTCTAGATTTAGATTTAACATTGGTTTTGAAAGGATTATCGCGTTCTTTAAAGGACTATAGCGTTCGGAAATTTCCGAATGTAAGGCATTATTGATTCAAAGTTTAGTAAATTTATTAATACGTATCGTCCTCTAAGTCTACATCCTAAATGCCTATCACTGGAATTTTGTAAAATGTAGTAGATCTATACATTCACTTATATCCCCAGGATTCTTTCTCGAGGTGAGTGAGCGGGGTAAAAAAAATGTTTCATTGTTTTTAGACCTTTTTGTTGCTGTTTTCAATCGGTTGTTATTTGTTGACATACAGAGCCAAGAGTGGTTCACTCTTTACGTTTGTTTCCAATAAATAGTTGTAAATAACAGGCACTATTGAGTTTTTTTTTTTTTAGTACCAGTCTCAAACGTAGACCACAAAACATTTAGAAATAGTTATATAGTTATTAAGAGAAAAAGACCATCGCTCCATACGTTGTATAAAGCAGCTATTGTCGTTTAAAAAAAAAATATATATATTGAATGTTTCTCTTGTTGAAAGGAATGTTTGAAGTTTACAAGTAGAATGCCACAACGTTTGCTCTTTATAAAAGAGAAATATTGTAACTTATTTAAAAAAATGGTCAAACATCTCAATAGCGAGATGTGGGATGTGTGAGCAAACATCTCATTAGCGAGATGTGGGGTGTGTGAGCAAACATCTCATTAGCGAGATGTGAGGTGTGTGAGCAAACATCTCATTAGCGAGATGTGGGATGTGTGAGCAAACATCTCATTAGCGAGATGTGGGATGTGTGAGCAAACATCTCATTAGCGAGATGTGGGATGTGTGAGCAAACATCTCATTAGCGAGATGTGGGATGTGTGAGCAAACATCTCATTAGCGAGATGTGGGATGTGCGAGCAAACATCTCATTAGCGAGATGTGGGATGTGTGAGCAAACATCTCATTAGCGAGATGTGGGATGTGTGAGCAAACATCTCATTAGCGAGATGTGGGATGTGCGAGCAAACATCTCATTAGCGAGACGTGGGATGTGTGAAAGAGTGGTACAACCGCTGGGCTACCTATTAATGGGTTATGAGTTTGAATCACGAGCTGAGATGTGTTTTCTGTACGCCTACAAAGAAACCTTCTCCCAGATACCCCCATCAGCCGCCGAGAGCCGAGAAAAGAGATCGGACCAGATTTCACTGAACATGCTCAGAGCATGAAGGTTGCAATATACAAAAAAAGTAAATCAAAATAACAAAAGAACGTCACGTTTATGAAGATAAGAGTACTTGTCCATTTAATCTTATTTCCTTATTTTTTCTTATATTTAATATACACTGTCACGTACGCTTTGTCTATATTTAGCCGCCCAAGGTCTGCCGACTAGTTCAGTTAGCTCGGGAATTTCCATCAAGCAACAAACTTATGTTTTGGAGTGAATGCGATTGGTTAGAAATATTAATTATTGTACGTTGAGCTGTATTTATTGGTATTTATTGGTCAGATTGATTAACCAAGCGGCAAAGAGATATTAGTCACATGGCAAAACGCCCAAAGCTCTGAAAGACCGGCAGTCTCGTGTTGTAACTCAAAGGAAGATGACATTATTGTGTAGATCATTTAAACTAGTAGAAATTTAGTTTGTGTTTTATTCTATCACAGTATATCATTGTAATTATTTGTAAATAGCTTTTCCAAGTTCTGAATTAAAGTATTTGTATTTGTCGAAGAGAAGTTTCTTCATTGAATTAAATAATAACATACTTAGATCGTCTTATCGACTAGCAACTTCTAGATGATCCTCTTATCAACTGGCAACTTCTAGATGATCATCTTATCAACTAGCAACTTCTAAATGATCATCTTATCACTTGACGATTTCTAAATCCTCGGCAACCACGATCATTGATTGTGCAATATAGATCAAGATAATCTTCAACGTGACATCTAGCAACCATTGATGATCGTGACATACACATTATGTCACAATTGTTTTTTTTTTAAATTTGGAGGTCCCTCACTCCCCCCCCCCTTTCCTTTAAGGGCGAGGCCCTGGGCTTACACTGTCGCACATCCGGCCACTGGCTACCAAGGACAAAATTTAGTGTGAAGGACAATATTGATGATGGACATGCTAATTGAATGACTTGATCTTTTGCTCTTAACAACCCCCCCCCCGCCCCCTTTTTTTCGATTTCCTCTTGGAAACCCCGAGGATTATTCGAAATGAATATTGATAAACTGCACATTGACTTTGGGTTGAGCCACAAAACATAACATTGCCTTTTTTTTTCTCCCTTTCCGTTCATTGAATTCTATGCCAATTCGCTTTGTTATGTGCTCATCAGTTATGATTCATAGGTCAGTGAGATTTTCTTTTTTGGAGAGGCGGACGAGCCTGTGGGAAAGGAGTGGGTTATTTTTTTTTTTTATGGTCGGATGTTTTATTCACACATGTCACAATGGCAAGGAGCCACCTGGGTATTTTTAGAGAACGGAGTCTGGAGAAATTACCGAGATAAATAAGAACAGCACATGCACGCCAATAGTATCCAAGCCACTTGATCGATAATAGGATTGAGATCTGAGGTATAATAGATAATGTGATTGAGATGTGATAGTTAATATGATTGACATATAATCAATAATGTGATTAAGATTTGATTGATAATATTGTTTATCAGTTTTTAATTGTAAGTTATCAAAGGAGTGTTCGAATATCCCAGTGAAGAACTTACCTTTTGAGCTTTGGTAATTTAAATACAACCAACTCAAATAAGTGCACAAACAATTCGAACAGGTGCACAACTTATACACCCAATTCGAATAGGTGCACGATATAGCTTAGGTAAAAAATAAAGGCAGTAGGTCGTTGTACTGGTCACATGGCACCCACTAAAATGGAAATAGATAAGTTTGAAAGATTCTTATATGTTTTACATGTTTCGGATGTTCCTTCAGAGTTGAAGAAAGTTTGCTTCCTAGTCCAAACCTCCCGCATAACGACGGGGGATGGGAACGGGCAGGATTTGAACCCTCGACCATCGATAAATCCGAACGACAGTCCAGCGCGCAAACAGCACGACCAGGCAGCCATATGATAGGAAGATCTGAATGAATTGTGTAAAGAACTAGGACTTAAAAAAACAACACCCACTCGGTTTGATTGTTTCTTGTTGAAGCCGAGTTATTACGCTCTTTTATATTTATATTCATATCGTTAGGAGACACAATCCTACTAGAGTGTGGGCCCTTAGATATAGAATGTACAGCTTTCTAAAAGGAAATTCAAACAATCGTAAGGCGCGAGGCTCTAGTCTGCACGCAAGAGGAAGGAATTCATGCAGCAAATGTAATAAAGGAAGTTCTGCAAGAGTTCTGTCCCCATTTCCTTTTCAATTTTCTTAAATCTTTTTTTTTTCATGACAAAAGTCAAGAGAGGTAAGCATGCATAGGACAGCTTCAATCAATACGTACCATTAGTAAAGTAAAGTTCCCCTTTCAGATGATGTTAAGGTCATCTGTTTTTTTGGCCAACGGCTAACGAGCAGGCTGTCTTGGTGGTCAGAACAACGACCGACCGCCTTTACTTTCCCCAACTAAAGTCAGGTATCAATTAGAGTTGGGTGGACTCACGGGCGCCCTAAAAATACGAAATGCAAAATTCCAGACTTAACCGAGATTCGAACCAATGAATCCAGGTTTGAAGCCAAGTGCTTAACCACTCAGCTTCCGCGTCTCCTACATTCCATTAGGCATATGTCGAAATCCCAGCCGTAACAAACCCACGAACAAGACTTATAGTAGAACGCTATAAGAAATGAAACCAATGACAAACTGGCGAGAATTAAAACGGATTAGGAAAAAAAATCCTTAAACTGAAATCTCATGAAATTTTTTAAATGTTCTGACCCTACGCCAAAATACTAAAAGAACTCTGGTGACAACACTAACTACCATCTATTTCTCTACCATATATTCCTCTACAATGTACTCCTCTACCATCTTTTTCTCTACCATTTATTCATCCAACATCTATTCATCCAACATCTATTCATCCAACATTTATTCATTCAACTTCTATTCATCCAACATCTATTCATCAAAAATCTATTCATCCAACATTTATTCATTAAACTTCTATTCATCCAACATCTATTCATACAACATCTATTCATCTAACATCTATTCATCCAACATCTATTTATCCAACATTTATTCATCCAACTTCTATTCATCCAACATCTATTCATCAAACATCTATTCATCCAACATTTATTCATCCAACTTCTATTCATCCAACATCTATTTATCCAACATCTATTCATCTAACATTTATCCATCCAACATTTATTCATCCAAGTTTTATTCATCCAACATCTATTTATCCAACATCTATTCATCCAACATTTATTCATCCAACTTCTATTCATCCAACATCTATTTATCCAACATCTTTTCATCCAACTTCTATTTATCAAACATCTATTCCTCTACCATTTATTCATCCAACATCTATTCATCCAACATCTATTCATTCAACATCTATTCATCAAACATCTATTCCTCTACCATTTATTCATCCAACATCTATTTATCCAACATCTATTTATCCAACATCTATTCATCAAACATCTATTCCTCTACCTTTTATTCATCCAACATATATTCATCCAACATCTATTCATCAAACATCTATTCCTCTACCATTTATTCATCCAACATCTATTCATCAAACATCTATTCCTCTACCATTTATTCATCCAACATCTATTCCTCTACCATTTATTCATCCAACATCTATTCATCCAACATCTATTCATCCAACATTTATTCATCAAACATCTATTCCTCTACCATTTATTCATCCAACATCTATTCATCAAACATCTATTCCTCTACCATTTATTCATCCAACATCTATTCATCCAACATCTATTCATCCAACATTTATTCATCCAACATCTATTCATCCAACATCTATTCATCTAACATCTATTCTTACAATATCTATTCATCCAACATTTATTCATCCAACACCTATTCATCCAACATCTATTCATCCAACATTTATTCATCAAACATCTATTCATCAAACATCTATTCATCAAACATCTATTCATCAAACATCTATTCATCCAACATCTATTCATCCAACATTTATTCATCAAACATCTATTCCTCTACCATTTATTCGTCCAACATCTATTCATTAAACATCTATTCCTCTACCATTTATTCATCCAACATTTATTCATCAAACATCTATTCCTCTACCATTTATTCATCCAACATCTATTCATCCAACATTTATTCATCAAACATCTATTCCTCTACCATTTATTCATCCAACAGCTATTCATCAAACATCTATTCCTCTACCATTTATTCATCCAACATCTATTCATTAAACATCTATTCCTCTACCATTTATTCATCCAACATCTATTCATCAAACATCTATTCATCCAACATCTATTCATAAAACATCTATTCATCCAACATCTATTCATCCAACATTTATTCATCAAACATCTATTCCTCTACCATTTATTCATCCAACATCTATTCATCAAACATCTATTCCTCTACCATTTATTCATCTAACATCTATTCATCAAACATCTATTCCTCTACCATTTATTCATCCAACATCTATTCATCAAACATCTATTCCTCTACCATTTATTCATCCAACATTTATTCATCAAACATCTATTCCTCTACCATTTATTCATCCAACATTTATTCATCAAACATTTATTCATCCAAGTTTTATTCATCCAACATCTATTTATCCAACATCTATTCATCCAACATTTATTCATCAAACATCTATTCCTCTACCATTTATTCATCCAACATTTATTCATCAAACATCTATTCCTCTACCATTTATTCATCCAACATTTATTCATCAAACATCTATTCCTCTACCATTTATTCATCCAACATTTATTCATCAAACATCTATTCCTCTACCATTTATTCATCCAATATCTATTCATCAAACATCTATTCCTCTACCATTTATTCATCCAACATCTATTCATCAAACATCTATTCCTCAACCATTTATTCATCCAACATCTATTCATCAAACATCTATTCATCCAACATCTATTCATCAAACATCTATTCATCCAACATCTATTCATCCAATATTTATTCATCAAACATCTATTCCTCTACCATTTATTCATCCAACATCTATTCATCAAACATCTATTCCTCTACCATTTATTCATCTAACATCTATTCATCAAACATCTATTCCTCTACCATTTATTCATCCAACATTTATTCATCAAACATCTATTCCTCTACCATTAATTCATCCAACATTTATTCATCAAACATCTATTCCTCTACCATTTATTTATCCAATATCTATTCATCAAACATCTATTCCTCTACTAATTATTCATCCAACATCTATTCATCAAACATCTATTCCTCTACCATTTATTCATCCAATATCTATTCATGAAACCTCTATTCCTCTACCATTTATTCATCCAATATCTATTCATCCAACATCTATTCATCCAACATCTATTCATCCAACATCTATTCCTCTACCTTCTATTCCTCTACATTCTATACTTCTACCTTCTATTCCTCTACCTTCTATTCCTCTACCCTCTATTCCTCTACCTTCTATACTTCTACCTTCTATTCCTCTACCTTCTATTCCTCTACCTTCTATTCCTCTACCTTCTATACTTCTACCTTCTATTCCTCTACCTCCTATTCCTCTACCTTCCATTCCTCTACCTTCTATTCCTCTACCTTCTATTCCTCTACCTTCTATTCCTCTACCTTCTATTCCTCTACAATCTACTCCTCTACCTCCTATTCCTCTACCTTCTATTCCTCTTCCTCCTATTCCTCTACCTTCTATTCCTCTACAATCTACTCCTCTACGATCTATTTCTCTACCATCTATTCCTCTACCATCAGTACCACCTATTGTTGTATTCCTTTACTATCCACTGATTATTGTTTACTTTCAGAAAAATTAAACAGCAGGATGGCACAGCCAGAGGAATCAGCATCGACTGTCATTGGTCGCAGCTGAGAAAGTTGTCCAAGGCCTTCACGCGTGAATATCATGTCGATAGGACTGGAAGTTCTCGACACTCGGTCTTTGGATCGTAGCTCCACACATTGAGTACAACCTAAATGGTGTAGGCCTAGAATTGTTTTTATTTAGAACTGAAATTAAATGTGAATTGACTTCTTTTTTTTTTTCAACCAACTTGAATATAACTTTAACTTTTAAATATACACAACTTTCAACGTCAACATAGATCAAATATCTGTATCTAGAAGACGAAGTTAAAAATGTTCACTCACTACAAATGTACACGTCTTTTGTGTCGCACCGTCTCTGGTTGCCTTCCCCTCTCTAACGTTCATACCCGTATTTGTTATCTCGAACTACGACAGACCAGCTGGTGGTTTCACCAGAATCTCTTTAGCCTATGATGTAAGAAAATAAGCAGGCCTAGGCTTTATATCAAGTTCTTCTGTCTGATGTGAGAAAATAAGTAGGCTTTACATCAAATTCTTCTGTTTGATGTGAGAAAATAAGTAGGCTTTATATCAAGCACTTCTGTCTGATATGAGAAAGTAAGTAAGCTTTACATCATATTCTTCTTGCTAGCTTATGTAACTCATTAAGTTTTTTTTCTCACATATTTAACATGATGCCATGTATATGGATCGTTTAATTCATCCCAGGAACACGTTTAGAGTTCTTGTTGCAGTTGGATAGAAAGATGCCCAAGTGAAAGCAACACTTCAAATCTCCATGTCAAACTCTGATCTCATAGAGTTTTATTTCAAATTTCAAACTTCAGTTTTTGCATCTTTATTTCACAGGATGAAAAATCAATAAAATGGCCAGATTTTTTCTTATATACAAGTCAAACGAAATATGGGAAGGGGGTGGCACAAATTAAATTGATTTTTTTTTCAATTATAATTTCAGAACATTTGTTGAAAGGGTCTTTCTAAAAGATTGTGACATTCACTTATGAACCTGTTGACTGGTTTTAGATTTTTTAAAAATAAATTTAAATTCATTTTGTTTAAATCTTCTTTTGTTAACTCCATTTATTTCATATTTCATTACTTCGAATTTGGGGTCAGTGTTAAAAGCTTCAAAGATTTTTTTAATTTTTGGATTTTTTTTTTACCTTGAAAAGTGAGGGCATGCTTCGGTGGCTTCGTTGGTGGGTGTCAGGAGGAGATGTAGAGAGGATAAGGTAGGTGAAACTTAAGGTGAATGGAGAAAGCTTTGGTATGGTGTCAGGAGGAGATGTAGAGAGGATAAGGAAGGTGAAACTTAAGGTGAATGGAGGAAGCTTTGGTATGGTGTCAGGAGGAGATGTAGAGAGGATAAGGAAGGTGAAACTTAAGGTGAATGGAGGAAGCTTTGGTATGATGTCAGGAGGAGATGTAGAGAGGATAAGGAAGGTGAAACTTAAGGTGAATGGAGGAAGCTTTGGTATGGTATCAGGAGGAGATGTAGAGAGGATAAGGAAGGTGAAACTTAAGGTGAATGGAGGAAGCTTTGGTATGGTGTCAGGAGGAGATGTAGAGAGGATAAGGTAGGTGAAACTTAAGGTGAATGGAGGAAGCTTTGGTATGGTGTCAGGAGGAGATGTAGAGAGGATAAGGAAGGTGAAACTTAAGGTGAATGGAGGAAGCTTTGGTATGGTGTCAGGAGGAGATGTAGAGAGGATAAGGAAGGTGAAACTTAAGGTGAAGGAGGAAGCTTTGGTATGGTGTCAGGAGAAGATGTAGAGAGGATAAGGAAGGTGAAACTTAAGGTGAAGGAGGAAGCTTTGGTATGGCGTCAGGAGGAGATGTAGAGAGGATAAGGAAGGTGAAACTTAAGGTGAATGGAGGAAGCTTTGATATGGTGTCAGGAGGAGATGTAGAGAGGATAAGGAAGGTGAAACTTAAGGTGAAGGAGGAAGCTTTGGTATGGTGTTAGGAGGAGATGTAGAGAGGATAAGGAATGGTGAAACTTAAGGTGAATGGAGGAAGCTTTGGTATGGTGTCAGGAGAAGATGTAGAAAGGATAAGGAAGGTGAAACTTAAGGTGAATGGAGGAAGCTTTGGTATGGTGTCAGGAGAAGATGTGGAGATAATAAGGAAGGTGAAACTTGAATGGAGGAAGCTTTCGTATGGTGTCAGAAGATGGGAAAACTTTCGGACAATGCAATGGGGGCTCAGCCTAAACTAAAAAAAAACACTTCCATCTATAATGTAATCTCACGAGTAAATCAAATACTCACAAACGTCTTCTTTCGATAAAGTTTTCCTTGACAAAAGTCCAGTCACTATTGTAGGCGCAAAATGAAATACATTAACTGGAGCCGATGTCTATTTAGATAATTGGATTAATCATGGAGCTTGCACCTTTAAAGGTTTACATTTAGATTGACATTTTCACCCTTCATGATTAAGTTTGTCTCAATCTGGAAAGTGTAGCACAGCTCTTCGAGTTTATTTATTTTGTAATTCTAGAATGACAATGTTCTTGTATACGATGATGCTGGAAACAGAATCTGGTCAAAGGACAAAACCTGCAGCTCAATATAGATACCGCAGAGGATGACCTCTTTGACCACCCACACATAAGAGACTGGTAAAACTGTCTGAATCAACACAACCACTGCAGAGAATGACCACATTTATATATGAAACTGGGTAAACTGACTGAATCAGCTGCATAGAATGACCACATTTAAACATATAATTCTGGATAAGCTGTTTGAATCAACACACACACACGGCAGGAATGACCACATTCATACTTGAGACTGTATAAACTGGACTAAACAATAGCTGATTTCTGTTGTACCAAGATAACATGCATGTGTTTGAGAAAACTATAAAATACTAACCATTCTTTAATATTTGTAATATATAGTATTCAGCAGTATCCGACAATAGGACGGAATCGTGGAATAACCCAATGGCATCCAATCGGTAGATAATAGGTACATAGGCGGATGAATAAAAAATCGTCTTTCAAGTGTAAACATCTTTGAGAACATAATATTAAATATTTCTACATTAATACATTATTACCCCTAGTAGTAATGCATAATACATCTAGTCTTAATACATGTCAATAAAGATTATTAAAGCAATAGTTGTGCGTGTCTTAGTGTGAGGTGTTTTTAGATGAATACAGTGAATATAAGATTCCTTTGGGGTAAATATATATAAATAAAAACATGACTGGGATAACTCTTGGCGGTGCTCAGCCTAGAGGGAGTAGGGAGTTGTCTCTCGTTGTTGCAGCATCAATAATTTAGTCACAACATTTCGCTGTGGCCAGAAGTGCGAGCATTGTGATGTAGAGCTGAAAATGTCAGACGGGCAAGTGCCAGTTGGCATGACAGTGGCACTAAACGACCCGATTTAACAAACAGACAAAGAATGCACCCTATAGGTGTCACAACCAACTTACTTGTACTTGTATACATAGGAAAGACACAATATTTAGGATTAGGTACATGGAATGATCTCTAAAGCTAATTCAATCACAATCATTGTTCTTTTATGCTAATGAGTCAAAAGTTTTCCTATTTCACATAATAAAACATGTCAAGGTCGCTAAAAACATCTAAAGCCTATGCAGAGTTTAATCATACTAAAAAAATAACCGCTATCTTTGAGTAGGTCTAAAACTAGCTTATTCAAGCCCATGGGAGCAAAAAACGAACATAAATTTTCAGTAACCTTAAATCAGAAATTTCTAGAATACTATAATCTTAATCATATGAAAGGGGCTAAAGTGAAAGTTCTGTCATTTATTCATTGATTTGTTTTGTATTTCATTGCTTTCTCTATGTATTTATTATTGTAAACGGATTCTCATTGTGTCTTTGCTTTTGAAAAATGTTTTCGTATTTATTATACAAATAGCCGGATATGACCCGCTGGCCTTAGTTTGTGTATCACATATCTAGCGCCTAATATAGCTAATATAATATGCTGTGAAAAAGATTTTCCCGATTAGTTAAAAGCCGCAAACACTCTAGTAGAGATACATTTAGGTATTTTTTTTTTAGGGCCTTCTTGTTGTGGGAGAGACATTTAACAACACACTACGGACTCCGCCGTGACTTTAGGAACAAATTTTGTCAAGATCGGTCAATTGGTTTTGATTTCTATGCGGGACATACACGCATACATACTCCTTACAGTTTGCTTTATATATTAGATACAAGTTTGTGATATTAAAATATTCAATTTTTATAAGTGGGGTGAAGCGGAAGGCAGAGTTTGAACCCGAGACATCGAGACGACAGTCCAGAGCGTGATACCATACGACCAGCTGTGTGAGAGAGAGAGAGAAAAAAAAACTAAGTGTAAGAACATGAATTGGGGAGAGAGAGAAAGAGAGTGAGAGAGAGAAAGAGAGAGAGTGAGAGAGAGAGAGAGAGAGAGAGAAAAAGAGAACAAAATAATAAAGTGACAAAGCTGCTGTCCACGAAAAATGAGAAAATAATTTGATCTCAAAGTAAAAAAAACAAACTTGAATCGAAAAATAAAAGACTCAAAACAAAAAAAAAAAAAAGAATTGAAAGAACAATATGAGAATCAAAGATGAAAGAACTGGAGGAAAGAAATGAAAGATCCAAACCAGAAGCGACGAGAAAAACGATGATCTAATGATGTGATGACGTATGCTTTGACCAGAAAGTCAACCGTTCCAGCAATGTGTACACCAGTGGTTTAAATAGCCACACAACTGGCAAGCAATAGGTTGCCCATAATTAAACGTTTCACGCTACTATCAAGGTCGCCAAAAAGTAACCACAAATTGTTGAACAACACTTGTAGCCTTTAAGTCTTCGCTTACAGAAGGGCTGTACAAGCAAAATAAAAATAAATAGTTTAGAAGAAAGAGGTTTTTTTTTTATAGGGAAAGAACTGCACATTTACAGCAACATCTCTCAAAACCGTAATTTACTTTCCTTTTTCTATATGAAACAAAATTAGTTAATTAATATTTATTAATTAAATAGTTGTATAATTTTTTTTGTAAAATTCTTGTTTTGTTAGGCACCATGAATAGTTGTGCAAAGTTTCAACTTGACCCGACATTGGGAAAAGGGATAAATGTTGTGTACAGGATTTGTACCAGACAGACATACAGACGGAGTGAGTTGAAATAAGCTTTGTAAATAACTCCAAAAAGCCCAAATGGAGCTTAAAACACAACTGAGACGTAGAAGTAACGATAATCCAGAATGCTCTAGAACTATTCTTATCTCCCTTTATTTGACTTTTGTTTTACCTTCCTGTGACGTCACACGCACTGGCAACATTCTTCCCCAACTTTCTTCGCAACTTTCAATTTTCGTTGCATGTCTGTTAAATTTTGTTTCACCAGGTGTTTTGTGGTCTTCCACTTTTGTTTATTGATCACTTCATAACGAAATTCAATTATAGGTTTATAATAAACTTTAAAAATAAACATGGAACTGTTACAATTTAAAAAATAAGATTGTCTTTTGAACATATATATTGTCTGGCAAAGGATAATTGTAAATGGTCATTTGTGATGTGCACAGTTGTACTAAACTTAGAGACACTCCAGGACAGAAGACTCAAAAATAAAGTGGCTATAATACATAAAACACTAAACCATAATTTACAAATAGAAAAACAAAACCTAATGAAACACTCAGAAAGACACAAAGATTGAGGCACATTTCTTAATCAATACGCTAGAACAAATTCGTACAAGTGCTCCTTCTTCCCTTGTGCCATTAAAGAATGGGATGGGTTGCCTGAGTCAGCCAGGAAAAACCTATGACTTGGCAGAATTGAAGTCATTATCTTATCTTATCTTATACAATACAGAAGTTACTTCAAAAAAGAAGATGATTACGTCCTACGCGTCATGCATTTAGTCATGCATATTAATCAATGACTTAAATTCTGCCAAGTCTCTGGTTTTTCTGGCTAGCTCAGGCAACCCATTCCATGCTCTAATAGCACTATGGAAGAAAGAGTATTTGTACAAATTTGTCCTAGCATATGGGACGAGGAATGTGCCTTTATTTTTGTGTCTTTCAGAGTATTTTATTAAATTTTGTTTTTGTATTTGAAGATTATGGTTTAGTGTTTTATGTATAATTGCTACTTTACCTTTGAGTCTTCTGTCCTGAAGGCTTTCTAACTTTAGTGATTTTACTAATGGTGTTACTCTAGTCAAATGTGAATATTCATTTGTTATGAATCTCACTGCTCTATTTTGTGTTTGTTCCAGTTTCTTAATGTTTTCTTGAGTTGAGGGGTCCCAAACGGTGGATGCATATTCTATTATTGGCCTAACCAAGGTTAAATAACATTTATCAACATGCATGACTAGATTGAGCTAGGATCACACGTAGGACGTAGTCATCTTCTTGTTTGAAGTAACGTCTGATTTTTAATAGATAAGAAACCTAAAAAGACAGTTGAAGAGCTCTCACGATTGCACTTCATAAATCTAGTAGTTAACCCTTTAAACGCGTGTAGTAGTTTAGCCTCTAAACATTAGATTGTAATTCCTTTTTGTATGCGCTCATTGTAAAACAGATTAGCACTTTAAGGGTTAAGTAGTAACCACCCTAATATGTATTCTTTTTAAGCAACATTCACTTTGGACCTCGTGTTCCATCTGCCCCTTGACCCACATTATGGACTCAACCTTCCCATCGTGCTTAGAAGGAAAAACAAACAAAACATAAAAAACTTTTTTCAACTGAGATAATAAATAATGGCGATTCTCACTTCTGTTAAAAATAAAATGGCCACTCCCAAAAATAGTAAAGTTTAGTTTGAAATCTGCAACTTTTTTAATGAAAAGAATTTCTTTTCCTCCCTAAAATTGCAAACAAAAGTTTTGTGAATAATGCATAATTAAATAATCCATTATTGCTGTTCCTTTTTTTTTTAGCAGAAGTGTTTGTGTTAAGAACTATAGAGTGAGACTTGTCAACGCATTATTCGATGACGTCATTGGATATTTCTTTGGTTAACAACATTAAATAAAAAAAACTGATCTAACAAATTGCTCAAATCGAATCTCTCTTATTAAGTAACCAATAAAATGTGGGGGGAAAGTCAAGGTCAATAAAAAACACACGCGCACAACTCCCCCCCCCCCAGCGGGCCCATTAATAAAAAAATAATTTAAAATGTTTTTAGGAAGAGAGGTGAACGGTCAGGTGACCGTGTGTCTAAACCAGTGATTCCCAAAGTGGTCTATATAGACCTCCAGTGGTCTACCAAGACTTCCAAAGGGTCTACGAAAGGGAAAAAAAATAAATTGGGGGTTTATTAGATGTCCATGGGGGGTCTACGATAATGGATTTCATTTAAGCAGATCGTGGCTTTAATTTTCAAATCCTATTAATGTAATTATTTCATACACTAATATATGATTAGTACCTTAATTAACCCTTTAAATATTTATCCTTCTAATCAAACGAACAATTGTTGTATTTAATTTCAATACTGATTTAAATTGCTTACTTTTGGCTACATGTAACTAGTTTTTAACAAAAATAACTGTAGATTGCACAGCTTTGATTAGTTAAAATTGGGATTCATTCCTTCCTTGTCAAACAAGTGGTTGCCTGAGTAACTTTTTATGACAATATGAAACTAATTACTCTGGAGGATCATTTGAGACCATGTCACCCTGATAAAAAGATAAAGGTTTGAACAACTTTCGAATTCTCAAAGATAAAGTTCAGAATAGACACACAAAATCTCTCTTCAACATCATATAGAGAAGATTGTGGTTTGTGAGCCTCTTACAAGATCTCTTTACTCTTAGCCAAAAATGGAAAACACAATAAATAACACTATAGATAAAGTATTGATTTTACCAGCCGTTGAAGTACTTTTAAAAACTAATTATTTTGCAAAAACCTACATCTGATATTGTTGAACGAATTTTTGTTGAAGCAACAATACAGTTCAAGGGCACATCGGTGGTATGAGTTATAACATTTATAGCTTATGTAATTCTTTGCAAACGACATATACAGTTTGGAATCAGCGGGTTTGGAGACTCTGAGATGTGTAGCGCTGTGTGCTGTAAACTGCCTAAGGGTCGCCGTGTTTGGGTATATCTGCAAGGCAGCAGAGGTTTCAATTCAGTTTTCTTTTATATTAATATAGCGCTATTTTCATGCTTATATCACGACCAGAGCGCTATATGCTAATCTTTTTTGAATAGCGAAGTCTTAATATCCATAGCCCGCTCATAGCGCTATGGTCCAATCTCTTTTATATTGCGCCATTTTCATGCTTATATCATGACCAGAGCGCTATATGCTAATCTCTTTTGAATAGCGAAGTCTTAATATCCATAGCCCGCTCATAGCGCTATGGTCCAATCTCTTTTATATTGCGCCATTTTCATGCTTATATCACGACCAGAGCGCTATATGCTAATCTCTTTTGAATAGCGAAGTCTTAATATCCATAGCCCGCTCATAGCGCTATGGTCCAATCTCTTTTATATTGCGCCATTTTCATGCTTATATCATGACCAGAGCGCTATATGCTAATCTCTTTTGAATAGCGAAGTCTTAATATCCATAGCCCGCTCATAGCGCTATGGTCCAATCTCTTTTATATTGCGCCATTTTCATGCTTATATCATGACCAGAGCGCTATATGCTAATCTCTTTTGAATAGCGAAGTCTTAATATCCATAGCCCGCTCATAGCGCTATGGTCCAATCTCTTTTATATTGCGCCATTTTCATGCTTATATCATGACCAGAGCGCTATATGCTAATCTCTTTTGAATAGCGACGTTTTAATATCCATAGCCCGCTCATAGCGCTATGGTCCAATCTCTTTTATATTGCGCCATTTTCATGCTTATATCACGACCAGAGCGCTATATGCTAATCTCTTTTGAATAGCGACGTTTTAATATCCATAGCCCGCTCATAGCGCTATGGTCCAATCTCTTTTATATTGCGCCATTTTCATGCTTATATCACGACCAGAGCGCTATATGCTAATCTCTTTTGAATAGCGACGTTTTAATATCCATAGCCCGCTCATAGCGCTATGGTCCAATCTCTTTTATATTGCGCCATTTTCATGCTTATATCACGACCAGAGCGCTATATGCTAATCTCTTTTGAATAGCGACGTTTTAATATCCATAGCCCGCTCATAGCGCTATGGTCCAATCTCTTTTATATTGCGCCATTTTCATGCTTATATCACGACCAGAGCGCTATATGCTAATCTCTTTTGAATAGCGACGTTTTAATATCCATAGCCCGCTCATAGCGCTATGGTCCAATCTCTTTTATATTGCGCCATTTTCATGCTTATATCATGACCAGAGCGCTATATGCTAATCTCTTTTGAATAGCGACGTTTTAATATCCATAGCCCGCTCATAGCGCTATGGTCCAATCTCTTTTATATTGCGCCATTTTCATGCTTATATCACGACCAGAGCGCTATATGCTAATCTCTTTTGAATAGCGACGTTTTAATATCCATAGCCCGCTCATAGCGCTATGGTCCAATCTCTTTTATATTGCGCCATTTTCATGCTTATATCACGACCAGAGCGCTATATGCTAATCTCTTTTGAATAGCGACGTTTTAATATCCATAGCCCGCTCATAGCGCTATGGTCCAATCTCTTTTATATTGCGCCATTTTCATGCTTATATCATGACCAGAGCGCTATATGCTAATCTCTTTTGAATAGCGACGTTTTAATATCCATAGCCCGCTCATAGCGCTATGGTCCAATCTCTTTTATATTGCGCCATTTTCATGCTTATATCATGACCAGAGCGCTACATGCTAATCTCTTTTGAATCTCGACGTTTTAATATCCATAGCCCGCTCATAGCGCTATGGTCCAATCTCTTTTATATTGCGCCATTTTCATGCTTATATCATGACCAGAGCGCTACATGCTAATCTCTTTTGAATAGCGACGTTTTAATATCCATAGCCCGCTCATAGCGCTATGGTCCAATCTCTTTTATATTGCGCCATTTTCATGCTTATATCATGACCAGAGCGCTACATGCTAATCTCTTTTGAATAGCGACGTTTTAATATCCATAGCCCGCTCATAGCGCTATGGTCCAATCTCTTTTATATTGCGCCATTTTCATGCTTATATCATGACCAGAGCGCTACATGCTAATCTCTTTTGAATAGCGACGTTTTAATATCCATAGCCCGCTCATAGCGCTATGGTCCAATCTCTTTTATATTGCGCCATTTCATGTTTATATCATGACCCGAGCGGCATGGTCCCATTTCTTTGGGTATGGAGCAACTTTAATGCTTACAGCATGTACAAATCGGTATGGTCCAATCTCTGTGTTGCCGCGGGACACACTATTGAGGCCCAGAGGAAAGCTCTTTTCTATGACAGGTGCAGACGACGTAAAGAAAACTTACTTATAGACCCCTCCCCCCCCCCGGCGGACAACGGATTTTTCTGCATCAGATGTGGAAAAAATATGCAGGTTGCCACTGGGTCTCTGTATACCCATACTTTATTTCGTTATTTAACCCAAGACATTGCCATTATTATGTAAAAAAAAAGTTCCCCTTTCAAACCTTGTAGTCTATAGGGCAGTACTATTTCTTTCAATAAAAATTAATTAATTACCAATAGTTTATTAATTAATAGAGCATCTGATTCTGCTGCCTACGGTTAACAGCCTTTACTTTTATTAGAGCTGAGTGGACTCAGAGGCACCCAAAGATCCCGAAAAATAATAATCCCAGCCTTCCGGATTCGAACCCAAGACCCCGGTTTGGAAGTCAAGAGCTTTACCGCTCAGCCACCGTGCCTGCATATATATACTAAGGATATGAAAAAAATAATTTATTTGATCTATAGAAATATATTAACAATGATGTTACGCGCCGCTAGGAAAACCTCCATTGTCGGGGGGCTCTGGGAGGTGTATTTAATTAAAAACAATAAATCAATAAAAATAATTAGTATTGGAGACGTTATGTAGTGCGATATATAAGGTAGAATAAAGATATATGATTTATAGAACTAGGTACCAGAACTCTGGCAAAATGAGGTCATGACCCTTTATTCTTTCGTCGTTTCCTGCGCCCGGCAGGCATTGGTTTAAGTCTAAACTGTGAACATATCCGGTTTTATAGTAGACATCCATCAATTGAATTCGATTCTTCTGGTTCAAGGTCAAAGATCTGTACACGTTATTTCTTTAACACCCAGTCTCCGATCAAGCTGAAATTTTAAACAATTATTTCTTTTACTTGACAAAAAAAGAATCAATTTTAAAAAAAGATTAACCAATTAATTAATTTTTTTTATTGAATAAGGGAAAGAAATAATACTGAGTGATAAGGAGGTACAAGTTGAATTATAACAATTATATTATAAACTAGCGATTGATAACTATAAAACCTGCTATTTTCATAAGTATTTCCCTGGCACAGTGGTTACACTTAATATAAGCACTGTTGTTTTTTTTTTTTAATTAATGTGAAATATCTATTTAGTCTTCTATTATGCATATTAATACTATTTTTTGTTAAATGGCCAGATACATAAATCCTGATAGTTGAAGCCTAATTAGCCAGACCCTCATCATGTTCTGAAGAAAATGTCCAATTAATTATCATTAACACGATGTTTGATTGCTAGTGGGCATACTTCTAGTCCAAAACATGTCATTTCTGAGCTACCGTACTCTAAAAATTTGTGTAAAATAGCTTCAACGGATTTCCGTACAACGCAATATCGAAGGGTAAAGAGGAGGCGATCGTAATACGTAAACCACTGAATGGAAGAGTTGTCCATCTTTCCAAACAGAATTTAGGATTATCTCCCCTCAAATATCTTTAAATTCTAGGAAAACAGAATGCACATTTTTCTGCATAGCTTGATAATAATTTATAATACAAGAAAAATAACCCGCGTGTGTGTATGTTTAGCCTTAAACTCAGCTAAATAACAGAAAGAAAAACAGCTAAAAGATGTTGCACTGTTGGCAGATGTGGATTTATGCCATGTATCAAGCGAAAGCAAGATAAATAGCTGGGGCGAAGGGTGAACGGTGGCGGGTGGTTGTCACAGAGGGTCTAGGGCTCGCGCGATATATGTCACTGGCATTAAGCTTAAACCCTCACGCACCCACACTCACACACGCACACGTATTTAGCGGGCTGAGCTAAGGTCTTGTGTTGTGTCTTATTCGTCACACATGCGGATTTGTGGATGTACTTTTTGTTTTTTGTTATTCCTAGTGGGCTTCTGCATAAATAAAGGAATAATCTCAGTAGACCATGGGCGACATGACCAAGCGATTCTAAGTGTGTATGCCTGTGTCTTCACGTGGATTTACAGATATAGTAACCAGCTGGCGTGTTTCTTACGGAGTAACATTCGTGATAAAGTTGATTTAATTTCGGAGGTGTTTAATAGTGTGATTCTGTTAATTTTGAAACGCCCTGGGGATAAAGCGTAGCATGGTCTGATTTTTTTAGGGGTAGCGGGTGAGTCAACCACCCTAGGCCCTACGACTGAGGGAAGGGGGAAATAAAAGCCCATAGTACAACTCTACCACACGTTGTTAAGTACCCGGTAGTACCGTACTGATCCGTTAAAGACGGAAATACGGGGGCTCTCTACTAATACAGTTCTCGTAAAACCAGGACTAGTTGCTCCGTAGTCTAGAAGAATTTCCATGAAAGATTTTAGCATGATCATTTCCTTTCAAACTACTGTAACTTTACACCTTTCAGTTTCAGCATTAGAGGCGGGCTAATCCGTGAGTGTAGCGATCTACAGTGAATTTTGAAAACTTACCCAAAAGGCCTGGTAGCACTGTTGGTGTTATTTTATTACAAAGGCCGCATGTCTACTAAAACAGTAAAAACTGACGTATACTTTCTTTACTGCACAGAAACTTTTCAGAGACCCTATGTGTGACCTCCGTGACCGAAGGTGTCGCCCTATGTATACAGACTAGACCTACAGTTCCCATTGACCCAATATAAAACAAGCGCTCATGGCCACCACACACTGCAACGGCCGCCACTGAGTACAAGAATTTAAAAAAAAAACTTGGGAAGGGGAGGGTCGTGTACTTTTGTAGATTGATTACTTGAATGCAATAATGTTAAGTTCACGCTGTCCCGGGTTAGAGGTCGAAGGTTAACGAGTATGTAGTGTGGTCAGCACAACAAATCAATTGCCTTCACTTTGCCTAGCTCAGGATATGAACAGAAGAGACCTTAGCGATATTAACAGTAAAGTTTCCCCTTTCAGACCTTAGCGGTATTAACAGTAAAGTTTCCCCTTTCAGACCTTAGCGATATTAACAGTAAAGTTTCCCGTTTCAGACCTTAGCGGTATTAAAAGTAAAGTTTCCCCTTTCAGACCTTAGCGATATTAACAGTAAAGTTTCCCCTTTCAGACCTTACGATGTATGGGGCAGATGATGTTATGGTCGTCTGTTATCTGTTATCATTTCAGTGCAGGCTTAAAACCACAACACACTTTAAAAAAAAAAAAAAAAAGAAAAGAAAAAAAAATTATCTTCCAAATCATACCTTTTATTCAGCGAAATTGCATCAATTATTTTGAATTAATCTTTAGATCTATACTGACACGAATAAATGTGGAAATATTTTTACTAGTATTTTTGTTAAGCGCTTTTACCTGTTTTTTTTTTTATGTTGAAGAAGTGGGGGAGAAGTTCCGCCATGCTGCCATTTCAAAAGCAATATAAATTTTTAAAAAAAATGCTCTTAGTCGAAATTCAAATTCGAGGCTTCGAACATCAATTATATTCTATGTGGGCTAGACGACTTACTTAAGCAAGTGCTAATAAATATAAAAGGTTTTATGGTTATCTTTTGTTGGTTTCAAATTTTTAGCCAAATAACTAATTCTCTACACAAGGCTTATCTTCCTTCCTTTACCTTTATAATTGTCTGTATAAAAAATATAATTAATTAATTACGAGAAATGGACAAAATAGTTTGCTGATTTTTCTTCTATTGATTCGTGTGTTGTCATTGACAACGAATAAGTGTGCGAAGTTTCAACTTGATCCTAGGATGGGAAGTGGGAGAAATAACGTGTCCAAGACATCGTTTATAGATAAGCTTTGTCAAACAAAAACTCAGCAAATAAAGAAAAGTTGTACATATAGCAACACACACACACACACACACACGCACAGCAAGACGTTTTAAAAGCTTCAAGATTTTAGGTGGGGAGGGGGGGGGGCTAATGTTGAGCACTACTATTTCTAGAGCTTGATTTGAATAAATCTCTCAAATATCAGCTACTGTAAACACACTTTTATTTACAATACCTGAGCTGATATATTTCATGGGGAAACATTACAGCGCATTTTAATTGACAGCGGCATATTGGGTATTAAAAATTTCTTCTAACTAGAAATTATAAGGGGAAAAAAATAAAACTACTTTTGGTCCATGAGAATTTACATAAATTACATAAAGCGGTGATAATGCTGTGGCAGGGGCCTCTGAAGTAACAAAAGTGGCAGTTTGTATTGTCATTAAAATGTAACGACATTACCCAATAAGCCTCCATAATGATCTGTTTGAATAGAACGAAAAAGCCTGTTCAAATGTGATTGTTTCTTGTTTTCTTTACACGAGAGCTCTTTATTTTTTTTTTTGTTTTTACTGTAAGCCTTCTCTTTGTTGAAATGTCTGCTTCCTATAATAGCCAATTTATCATTTTGCAAACAAAGTGTCGTTGGCATTGCTTATTTCAACAAGTAAAAATAACAGATTAAGCTACGGTTATAAACGACACTCTGATTAAGCGTGAGTATCAATTCTCGAAAAATATGGTTAAAGGTCTGAAAATGGGTGGCAAGGGACAGAGAGTAGAAAATGTCGTAAAGCTCTTGTTATTTAATAACGGAGATAACCAAATATACATTTATTTGTTTTTTGTACAAGAGAAATGCGTTTTGTTTAAAAAATATTTGCAATGTACAAATGAATTTCCTGTGAAAAGGGGAAACAAAAATGTGGAAGCAGCTTTCGGTTATTTTGATGAGCCATGCTCAAACTATTTAGCTGATAACTTTACATGTATGAATAGGTCCAAGTATTTCACTCATGGGCGTAGCCAGGATTTTTTTTCGGGGAGGATTCCCCGCCCCGCGGAATTTTTTATATATATGTGTGTGTGTGTGTACATAATTAATCTTAATTACATTCTGACCCTTTCGGAAGATGTTTATTGTGCCCTAGAATAGGTTCTTCCTGGAATTATTGAAAAACTTGTAGACTCTCCGCCCTTGCTAGCAAGGGGGTCTGGGGGATTTCGCAGCGCTCCCCCAGCGCGGGGCGAAGCCCCTCCGCCGAGCACTATTTCTTGTATTGAAAGCCAACAAAATACATATTTTGAGGTATCTACAGTGCATGATCTTGCTATGAAAACGTTTTATTTCAAAAACCTAATGTGCTATTCTTACTGACTTAGACCCTCTCGCGCCGTTTGGCGCATTTTCCGGCAAGCTGTTTCCACAAAAATCTGTCACTGGCAATGTCTGAAGCCTCTTCCCACTTTCTCTGAGGATCTCAATGAAAGTTGTACTAGGATGTCATTGTAACTCTTATTATGCGTAATTCATTTTGTCGGAGAACATGTCCCGCAAAACCTCATAAGACGCTCTGTCACAACCTTTCTAAGGGTTCGACGCCCAGTTCGGCATTTGATTTCTTTGATTTAGACCCGATCTCTATAACTGACTCCTAAAATCTGTCTTAGTCATCTTTGTTGAGCCACATTTAGGGTTTTTCAATTTCGGCAGATGACTATTCACACTTTATTAATGGAGCTCAGCCACTGGAAGAAATGTGAAACCTCTCTTGATTACGCTCTTGGAATTACATGCATGTATTTCGCTTTAGATTTTACATCGAAAAGGGAAGTTTTATCGTTAAAATCATCTGTTGAGGGGTTTTAAACTAAAAAATCTATGGAGTTTTTTTTGTGTTTTTCCAACTCAAAACCCTATTTAGCTACGGTTATTGATTTTGGTGACTGTAGTTTGCTTTAAAATGATATTGAAAAGAGAGGTTTTCAACTCGAAACGCTCTGTAGGGGAATTTTAAACTCAAAACCACCTGAAGGGGTTTTAAATTTTTAAAAAAAGCCATCTGGAGGAGGGGGATTTAAACTCAAAACCCCTCATTAGCTTAGCTACGCTCAAAGAATTTTAGTGTAATTTACTTTTTTTGTATTGAACAGGAATTTTTTAGCATCAAAACCATCTGAAGGGGGATTTAAACTCAAGACCCCCTTTGCCTACGCTCATAGCATTTTCAGTGCGTAATTTGCTTTTTTTTTAATATTGAAGAGGTATTTTTCAGGTTCAAACCTCGCAGGCAGGGGTTTTAAACTCAAAACCCCTTTGGCTGGCTACGCTCATAAATTTTACAGTATGTAATTTGCTTTTTTTAAATATTGAATAGGAACTTTTAAGCTTCAAACCCCAACTGGAGGGGGAAGGGGTTAAACTCAAAACCCCTTTAGCTTATAGAATTTTGAATGTGTAATTTGCTTTTTTTATATTGAGAGGGTGTTTATCATAATTTTTGGAGGGGTTTTAAAGTCTTCATTAGCTGTTTTCTTGGAATTTGGGGATTGTCGTTTGCATTTTGTTTAGTTTTGTTTATAGAAGAGGGGGCTTTAACTGCAAAACCCCTGGTAGGGGGTTTTAAACTCAAAATCCCTGTAGGGGGTTTTAAACTCAAAACCCCTGTAGGGGGTTTTAAACTCAAAACCCCTGGTAGAGGGATTTGTATCTCAAAACCCCCTGGTAGAGTTGTTTTTAGCTCAAATCCCCCTGGTAGTTTTTTTTTTTACTCAAAACCCCCTCGGCTGTGCTGTGGTTGATTTAGTAAAATCTCACATAAAATAAACAAAATGAAAGCAAAAAAACAGTCAATGAACTCCGTCCCCCCCCCCGGGGGGGATTTCATTTGGGGGGGTTGCCCCCCCCCCTGGCTACGCTCATGATTTCACTGATATAGTTTCACGTGTATGAATTGGTAGTAATTGGTACAGATTTTCAGTGATAATTTCTCTAGTGTGACTTGGTCCAAATGTTTCATTGATATAATTTTTTTTGTATCAAATTGGTCTTCCTCTTCTTCGCTCTTTTTTTGTTTTATGTTGGAGTGTTCCGATCAGTAATCCTAAATTTGAGATAAACCGCGCATATCGAACAAGACTCTGGCCCCGAAACCCCCCAAGAGAAGAGAAACTATATTGAGAACTGTCTGATATGGAAACCACTGCGCTGTTCAACTCATATTTAGAGATTTGTCTTTTGTGTGACTTGATCTAAATGTTTCATTGATAATTTCATTAGTGTGACTTGATCAAAATGTTTCAATGATAATTTCTCTAGTATTACTTGATCTAAATGTGTCACTGATAATTTCTCTAGTGTGACTTGTTCTAAATATTTCACTGATAATTTATTTTGTGTGACGTGTTCTAAATGTTTCATTGATAATTTATTTTGTGTGACTTGTTCTAAATGTGTCACTGATAATTTCTCTAGTGTGACTTGATTTAAATGATCCACTGATAATTTCTCTAGTGTGACTTGATTTAAATGTTCCACTGATAATTTCTCTAGTGTGACTTGATTTAAATGATCCACTGATAATTTCTCTAGTGTGACTTGATTTAAATGATCCACTGATAATTTCTCTAGTGTGACTTGATTTAAATGATCCACTGATAATTTTTCTTGTGTGATTTGATCCAAATGTTCCACTGATAACATCTCTAGTGTACATTGATCCAAATGTTCCACTGATAACATCTCTAGTGTACATTGATCCAAATGTTCCACTGATAACATCTCTAGTGTACATTGATCCAAATGTTCCACTGATAATTTCTCTAGTGTACATTGATCCAAATGTTCCACTGATAACATCTCTAGTGTACATTGATCCAAATGTTCCACTGATAACATCTCTAGTGTACATTGATCCAAATGTTCCACTGATAACATCTCTAGTGTACATTGATCCAAATGTTCCACTGATAACATCTCTAGTGTACATTGATCCAAATGTTCCACTGATAACATCTCTAGTGTACATTGATCCAAATGTTCCACTGATAACATCTCTAGTGTACATTGATCCAAATGTTCCACTGATAACATCTCTAGTGTACATTGATCCAAATGTTCCACTGATAACATCTCTAGTGTACATTGATCCAAATGTTCCACTGATAACATCTCTAGTGTACATTGATCCAAATGTTCCACTGATAACATCTCTAGTGTACATTGATCCAAATGTTCCACTGATAACATCTCTAGTGTACATTGATCCAAATGTTCCACTGATACCATCTCTAGTGTACATTGATCCAAATGTTCCACTGCTAACATCTCTAGTGTACATTGATCCAAATGTTCCACTGATAACATCTCTAGTGTACATTGATCCAAATGTTCCACTGATAACATCTCTAGTGTACATTGATCCAAATGTTCCACTGATAACATCTCTAGTGTACATTGATCCAAATGTTCCACTGATAACTTCTCTAGTGTACATTGATCCAAATGTTCCACTGATAATTTCTCTAGTGTACATTGATCCAAATGTTCCACTGATACCATCTCTAGTGTACATTGATCCAAATGTTCCACTGATAACATCTCTAGTGTACATTGATCCAAATGTTCCACTGATAATTTCTCTAGTGTACATTGATCCAAATGTTCCACTGATAACATCTCTAGTGTACATTGATCCAAATGTTCCACTGATAACATCTCTAGTGTACATTGATCCAAATGTTCCACTGATAACATCTCTAGTGTACATTGATCCAAATGTTCCACTGATAACATCTCTAGTGTACATTGATCCAAATGTTCCACTGATAACATCTCTAGTGTACATTGATCCAAATGTTCCACTGATAACATCTCTAGTGTACATTGATCCAAATGTTCCACTGATAACATCTCTAGTGTACATTGATCCAAATGTTCCACTGATAACATCTCTAGTGTACATTGATCCAAATGTTCCACTGATAACATCTCTAGTGTACATTGATCCAAATGTTCCACTGATAACATCTCTAGTGTACATTGATCCAAATGTTCCACTGATAACATCTCTAGTGTACATTGATCCAAATGTTCCACTGATAACATCTCTAGTGTACATTGATCCAAATGTTCCACTGATAACATCTCTAGTGTACATTGATCCAAATGTTCCACTGATAACATCTCTAGTGTACATTGATCCAAATGTTCCACTGATAACATCTCTAGTGTACATTGATCCAAATGTTCCACTGATAACATCTCTAGTGTACATTGATCCAAATGTTCCACTGATAACATCTCTAGTGTACATTGATCCAAATGTTCCACTGATAACTTCTCTAGTGTACATTGATCCAAATGTTCCACTGATAATTTCTCTAGTGTACATTGATCCAAATGTTCCACTGATAACATCTCTAGTGTACATTGATCCAAATGTTCCACTGATAATTTCTCTAGTGTACATTGATCCAAATGTTCCACTGATAATTTCTCTAGTGTTCCTTGATCCAAATGTTTCTCTTGTGTGATTTAGTCCAAATGTTTCACTGATGATAGTCAGGTTTAATTTGAACCCTGGCACATCGAGTCGACAGTCCAAAGCGCATACCATACAAACAAGCAGCCATCATTTGAATAAAAATAGTACAGAGGGTGAAATGTCCAGAAAATATTTTATTAAGTGTTAGTACATGTTTCTTGTTCAGCTTCGTTGAGGTATGGAATGTACTTTATTCAGATAACACAGGTAGAGATCTAGGGATGAAAAAAAAACTATAAATAGCTTTTTTTTTGGTGTATCCGGTGTAAAGGAACTGTTAGTAGACTATGCTTTTTTTTTTGGATCAAAGTTATATGACAATTCGTTTGCACTTTAAGCACTGAAGAATCGATTTTTTTAAAGCTCTCCAGTTCGCGTTGTTAATGGACCTCTTTCACCAATCGTAAACAGACAACATTTAGCCACGTGATCATATTGATGAAACAACGGGAAAAAACGTATAACGTGACCGCCTTAGTGTATTACGTAATTTGTATAGAAGAGATAGAGAATCACGTGGCTAAATGGTGTTTGTTTACGATTGGTGAATGTGGTCGAATTGTAAAAAATCTGCCGAAGCAGTGCTCACTGAAAGTGTAAGGGTCATACTGTTTATCGTCTTTCAGTTTTAATACAGTTTAAAGGTTAAGCTTTAGATTATATCTTATTGGTTGAAGGCTTGTGATAGTGCACACTGATTGGATGATTCGACGTGACATCGCTCTGTGATTGGTGGATACATCGTGACAGCGATTAACGCTTAGCTTGCCCATGGGATAATTCGTCGATTGCTTTCATGTCATGAATCTTGGACAAATCTTCAAATTTTCGATGAACCAGATCTTAGCTCCGCCCACGTTTCTTTTTCTCGGAGCGTACTTGTCAACGATAGTGGCTTCATTAGGATTAAAAAACGAGAGTGGCGGTAAGTCAATGCTTTGTTTATTTTTTTGTTATTTTTTTTGATTATTTTTTTGTATTTTTTCTAAAACAAGTTCAACCATAGATTTTTAAAAAATGTTAGCAAAACTTCGTGCCTTGATTGCGAGTACTTGAAGGCAATCCAAATTTAAATGTAGATTTTGTTTGGAAGAAAATACTTATTAATTACTGTGAACCCTCGGGGGGGGGGGGGGTCGCTGGGCCGCAACCTCTCCACCGGGCTCGATTCACAGCAGCTTTCTTCATCTGCTCCTATGTCATTCCAGTATCCTCAGATTCACTGATGACCGACACAGATTTGCTTGGGCGTGTTGTCCACGTGACTCGTTCCTTTTGGATTTCAATCAAGTGCCTGCCTTGCAACATTGATACTTAGTTTTCTCAGGGTGGGTCCTATCTTTTATGTTTCAAGTTTGCCGTTTCTGTAGCAATTGTGGTTTTACAAGGTGGGGTCGCTCATTTCTCACCAGGGCTTGGGACCATGAGTTGCGATGACATGGAGGCCAATACAAGAAAAGCGCAAACAGGGGCGTCCTCGTATAACTTGCCGTCACAGTAGATCACACCTTCACGGAAGACCTCAGATTAGTGGACACCAGGTGGGAGGAGGCTTCAGACATTGCCAATGACAGATCTTTATGGAGACAGCTTGCCGCCCAATGCGCCGGACGGCTCGGGAGAACCTAAGTCTAAGTGTCCTATCCAGCTCCACTTTCGCGTTTTAATATTCTGGGCTATGGATCTTTGCTAGGGTTCTCTCCCACAAGTTGACAGTAGATATCATTTCGCGCCACCTAGTTCCCAGTATCCAGCATAGGCAACTGTGAAGGTCCGGAGTTTTTGCATATTTATTTTCGGGACTCTCCATGTCTCGGAACCGTAGAGAAAAAAAAACGACTTAACGTTTGTGTTAAAGAGTCGGATCTTATTCTTTAAAGAGAGTGCTTTGGAGCTCTAGATCGTTTGAAGAGTGGTCATAGATTAAAGTTAGGATTGCTGGTACTGCTACATTTTTATGTTTACTGACTAAAGATTTTTTGTATGGCTCTCATTAAAAAAAAGTTATGTTCTTTAGTTTAATTAGTTCTATAATAGGTCACTAGTGACTCAATCTTCCGTCAAAAGAAAGACAACAAGAAAAACAAAAACAAGAGTGCTGTTATAAATATAATTGCAACCGTATGTTCGTGGTCCCACAAATATCAAAACCTCTGTCTTCAAAATGCATACAGCGGACCTACAGGGGCAGCCTACGAGTTTTTGTGACAACACTACTTTTTTTTCAGTGTGTTTCTATGAATATTTATAAGCTTCATTTCATAACAAACCATATTGTTATGAACATAAAGATAAGAGAGTCGAGAACCATGTCTGTATAGTATGGCTTTAATACACGGAATGACTACACAACACACATTTCGTGAACACATTCTCACGGACGAGTTACAAGCACATGTAAACATAAGAACGACAACCGATACAGAATATAATTTTCATAACATTCACCCCCGGTTCAACTAATGCTAACTAGTATTATAAACAATGAAAGAATTAAGTAAGTGCAGAATAATAATAGAGATTCAAGTAAACAAACAATGTAGAATAGCATGACATAATGTAACATGTTGATATAAGTAAGTGTAGAGTAATAATAGCTTATTAAAATATATCATGATAAATCAAATATCTCATTAAACTCAAGTCAAATGAAAGTAGTAAAATAAACAAATGCCATTTTGGAGACAAAACTGAATGTCAAAGTAAGAGTTCTAGTAAGCTGATGACCTTTAACACTTTGTAGTTGGGCCTAGTTCTCCTTACTCTAAGATTGTATGTATGTGTAGTTTCATCTGCTTGAGTTTCGGACGGTCTGGCTATGTCTTCGGTGGTGCTGGTGGTTTCTTCAGGCATGATAGAATCAGTAGGTTGATTCCTGGGAGGTGAGCTTTGGATGGGGCAGCCAATATCAAGCTCTGTTCTACTCTGATTCTCATTTTGTATAACTTTTTGTTCCTCCCTAGGGGCTAACATTCGTAATGAGACAGTTTCCTGTTCGGATTACAGCGTACTGAGGGTTGCATGTTACCTAATCAACTTCCTCTGTTATGGGATCGTATTTAGATGATCTAACGTTCTTCTTCAGCAGGAAATGATCAGGACTGGTCAACCATGTTGGCAAGGATGTCCCGGAACCACTTCTTCGGTTGAACCCAAGAAGTCGTTCATGTGGTGTCCTGTTAGTTGCAGTGCATAGTAATGACCGGATGGATTGCAGAGCATCATTTAGTACTAGTTCCCATTTAGCTATGTCCAATTGCTTAGAATGTAGAGCCAAGGTGATGGCTTTCCATAAAGTCCCGTTAAGTTTCTCTATTTGTCCGTTTGCTCTCGGACTGTAAGGGGTCGTTCTACTGGTCTCTCGTGGAGGAAATGCTGCACCTCTGTAGACATAAACGAAGTTCCCCTGTCAGTGTGGACGTACGCTGGAAATCCAAATATGGCGAATAGTTCATTGAGACATTTAACAACCGTAGAGGAAGACATATCGGGACATGCAAATGCAAATGGGAATCTAGAGAATTCATCTATAATGGTAAGTAGATATCTATTTCTTGAAACAGTAGGAAGAGGTCCCTTGAAATCCATACTAATTCTCTCAAAAGGTTGAGTTGCTTTAATCAGTTCTCCGGTCGGCTATCGAAAAAAACGGGGTTTAGTTCTGCACAAGCTTGACATTGTTCTATTACAGTTCTGACGTCATCACAGGAAAATGGAAGATTTTTAGTCCTTACGTAGTGCAATAGTCGAGTAACGCCCGGGTGGCAAAGACTAGTGTGCAGCAATTTAAGGTCATTGCGAGTGATGGCAGATAGATAGTTTCTGGTAAGTGTATCAGCTACAGTGTTCTGCTTGCCAGGGCGATAGATGACGTCATAGTGGAAACACGAGAGTTCAAGTTTCCACCTTTGGATTTTTTCATTTTTAATTTTTCCTTTGTTTGACCTGTTATACATGAAGGAGACAGATTGTCCACATAAGCAAAAGTGTCAGTGAGTCGTTCGTCTTCGATGATTTTGTCAATCGTACGCTGAAAACAGGCGACTCCATTCGTAACGCCAAACGGAATCTGACGGAATTGATACAGTTTCGAAGGCTGTGAACGGTATTTCCTCTTCTTTTATAGGAATCTGATGGTATGCATTTTTCAGGTCTAAAGTGCTATATACAGAGTATTGCGAAATCTTCTCTGCCAGTTCGTCAATTCTGGGCATAGGGTAGGCGTCTAGTAGAGTGAACCGGTTTATGGTTTGGCTGTAGTCCACAACCATTCTTTTCTTATGTCTGTCATTTGTTGTGACTAGGACTTGTGCACGCCAGGGAGATTTAGATGGTTCAATAATTTCATCCTTTATTAGTTGTTGAATTTCCTTCTCTATAAACTTTCTATCTGGAACTGATTATCTGCGAGACCTTGTAGCCACTGGGGTACAGTTTGGTGACAGATTACTAAATAGGCTAGGAGCCTCTACCTTCGCTGGCTGGAGAGTACTCAGGCATAATGATGGTTTCTGACCATCGAAAGGAATAAACAAGTTTTGGTGCAAACTTATAAAGTCAAGTCCAAGTATTACGTCAGAGCATAAATTGTCTAGTAGAGAAAGTCTAACTCCCTCGTATCGTTTATTTTTGAGACGTATGTTAGCGTAGATATGTCCTTTAGTGATCCGAGATAGATGGGTGGAAGCCATAAAGATTCTGTTGCCTGAGGAACATGTCTGCCATTTGTGCTTCTTAGCGATGTGATTCGAAATATAGCTTTCACAGCTGCCAGTGTCTACTAGGGCTTTCAATGGCACGTTGTTGATGCAAATTGGTATTGTAGATTTGTTTAAATTCAAAGGCTGCACGGTAGCAATAGCCGAAACTGTTGAAGATCTAGATTTGCAAACTCTTTGAAAGTGACCCTTTTTGAAGCACTGATTGCATGTCACTTCCCTTGCAGGGCATTGAGAGCGGGGATGCTTAACCCTGCCGCAAAAATAACACTTCCTAGCTAATGCATTTATTTCATGTGTGTGTGAATTGCTTGCACTTTGAGGAATCGTTACGTTTGGCAAGGGTGAGGCCGAAGAATTGGTGAGAGTAGTTGCCGCGCAATTAGTTTCCGGCTGTGATGATTCATACTGTAATGAGTGCTGATAAGCATGTTCTAGTAAGCGAGCCTCCTCGAAGGCGTTCTTTAAACTCAAAACATTCTTTTCGAGTAGACGTTTTCGAATGCTGTTGGACAATCTCTAATAGCCTCTTCTCGGTGTTGTTCAGCAGTCACCGCTTTGAAGTTGCAATCTTTGGATTGAATTCTTAATTTCTGCATGTAGGCGTCTATCGTTTGACCTTGCTCTTGTTTGCAAGTAGCTAACCTGTGCCTAGCAAACACCTCATTCTTTGGTTGAATGTAGATGCCATTTAGAGTCTGGATAGCTTCATCAAATGTCTCTTTATCAAGTATCATTTGATATACAGCAGGAGAGATATAGTTTATCAGTAGTTTCTTAGTATCAAGATTGTCTACTGATACTACCGATATAACATTTTTAAACGTTTCATACCAGTGCTGCCAATGCTCTGCTGCTTGAGGTGCTGTGGGCTCGATGTCAAACTTCTCTGGGCGACATATCCTATCCATTTCGAAATTCTAACAACTTCACAGTTTTGGATTCCGTGTATTAAATTGTTATGAACATAAAGATAAGAGAGTCGAGAACCATGTCTGTATAGTATGGCTTTAATACACGGAATGACTACACAACACACATTTCGTGAACACATTCTCACGGACGAGTTACAAGCACATGTAAACATAAGAACGACAACCGATACAGAATATAATTTTCATAACACATATAAAAGACAATATTGCCCAAAGTTTATAAAGTAAAAAACCTATATAGATCAGGACCTCCTTTGTAGACGAACAGGAAGATACTCTCAGTTACTATGATGGATGTAAAATCGTGGCTCACTTAGTGTTGATGTATCAGTCAAGGAGGATAACCGACACCAAGAAACTCATAGCAAATATGGACAGAAGAGGAAATGATTATTAACTAATTACGATGAAGTCAAAAGTTCGCTCATACGTGAACCACGCAGTCGATCAGTACTTTACTAATTAGCTAAACACAGTGGCTACTCGGTATTCGAACGACTCTGAAATCGTAAGCTAAGATTATTCCAACGAAATATCTGATGTCTCTGAACCTAAACAGATATTCGAACCTTGGACACCCAGGGCAAGGCAGCCAGTACGAGTCGAGTGCGAGCGCTGATATCAAGCGTCAGTTTGATCCAGCCTACCATTGAAGACTCAAAAGTTGTGCAAAGTCCTTACCTTTGATTGTTGTCTCTGATTATCATGACCGAATCCTCAAGTACCGGAGTAATCATTTAACATCGAAAATCTTTCAGAAATAAGATTAGCTGGTTATTACGACCAGATAGTTGCTGTCCAGAAGTAGTTTGACTAACCGAAATCAACTGTAGGCCTGCTTGCTAAATATGAAGTTGGCGTGCATATTTCGGACCACGAAAAAAAAAATAGTCAACGTTTTTAAAGAGTATAAGTCCAAATAAGTCAACTAACGTTGCCTTATGGAGAGGGGGATTCCCCCAGAGGAACAGAAGCAGAGTGAAGACAAGGGCAATTGAACACCTGCAGTAGAGTGGACATAGTTTCCCTCTTCAAACCAGAAATACTTCTTCCCTCCATCTTATTACATCACATCTCATCGCATTGCATCACATCACATCTCATCGCATTACATCTCATTTCATCACATGACATCACATTACATCTCATCGCATTGCATCACATCACATCTCATCGCATTGCATCACATCACATCTCATCGCATTGCATCACATCACATCTCATCGCATTGCATCACATCACATCTCATCGCATTACATCACATCACATCTCATCGCATTGCATCACATCACATCTCATCGCATTGCATCACATCACATCTCATCGCATTGCATCACATCACATCTCATCGCATTGCATCACATCACATCTCATCGCATTGCATCACATTACATCTCATCGCATCACATCTCTTTACATCACATGACATCACATCTCATCGCATTAAATCTCTCTATATCACATGACATCACATCTCATCGCATCACATCTCATTACATCACATGATATCACATTACATCTCATCGCATCACATCTCTTTACATCACATGACATCACATGATTCACATCTCATCGCATCACATCTCATTACATCACATGATATCACATTACATCTCATCGCATCACATCACATTGCAGCACATGACATTTTCATCCCATTACATCATATAATATCTCATCATATCTCGTCCCATTACATCATATCCCATTACATCACATAACATCTCGTCACATCTTATTACATCACATCTCATTACATCACATCACCTACTTTCTCATTTTAGACCATTACATCACATCACATCTCATCACACCCAATTACAAAACATCACATCTCATCCCATTACATCATTTCCCATCACATCTCATCATATCCCATTACATCACATAGCATTTCACCACATTACATCTCGTCTACGCATGTAAGCAAAAATCATCCTAAAACGGTTTCACTGAGTCGCGATGGCTTGTTGAGGATTTTATCTCGGCTCTGATACCCTCCAAGATTCATTGCTATTTTAAAGCAACAGCAAACGGGTTTAAAAGGTCAAATCCGGTCCAATGGAGAACTATCATATAGAGAATGCTGTGAAGAAGGGCTGAATGCTTGCTTCAACACTCGTTGCAATATTCATTGAAGCAATGGTAAATAAGAAAGCAAATACAAAAAAGTGCTTTACCAACAACAACAACAACAACAACAACATCTTATATTAATGTGTATCCATTAGTTTGGATCAGTCATGTCATAACATTTGTTATAGATCTAGACTGGACCACCAACAATAAATCTGTGCGATTAGAAATATTTTTACCAACTGTTTCTGTTTAGCGCTATTTCATGCTTTTAGCGTTCTCACTACTCTATGAACCTATCACTTGTCTGGACCAGTTGGAAAAGTGGTGGGGGAGGAAGAACACGGTATCCAAGTGATCTTTTTAAAAATATTTTTGTATTTAAAAAGTGAACGACCTGAGCTCGAACTCGTGGGCTAAAGCCTTCTCAGGTTTCTCAAGGCCTACACGCTAACCACGCTACTAGCGAAAAGCATATGAACAAGGAAGATTGTATTGTTTCGATTTCATGTTTTTGTTCACTAAGTCTAAGCCTAAGAACGACCTATTAAGGGGACTAATTCAGCATATTCCAACACTTCAGTCAAGTACAATATATTTCCCTTGTTCGAGATACCAAGCAAAGTAATTAAATACCAATAGTTAATTAACTAGCGGCTCTAAAGATTTTCCAAGAAATTTGACTGTGGATGTATATCGCTAAGAAAAAAATTACTAGCTTGTTGGCCACAATGGGAAAACTCGAGTTTGACCATTATAATTTTTCAACGAAAAACGGTTCTATTAAGTGTTCCAAGCTGAAATCATTACGACGCAGACGGACATAAATTAGGAACCTTTAGATCAGTGGTCTTCAACCTTGTTCGGCCAACCGCCCCATTTTCGTATTTTTTCTTTTAAAAATTCCGCCAGCACCCCCTCAAAGAAAAGAACTAATAAAGACGCTCGAGAAGGCAAATTTGAATAAAATGTCATTTATTTATTATTTAATTCTCGTGCAGTCTAAAGCAGATCGTTAATTATATAACTATTTTGCACAAATTTTGTTAAATGACTTGCAGTGATTACTCACAATAATTAAAATCCTTTAAATAGTCCCTTTTTAAGTTATTGAATATTAGGGCCTACTGTTTTCGGGATAAATTCTAAATTTAGTTCTATTTTTCACATAAATATTATCATTGCCACGTAAGCAGCCGGATTTTAAAGCGAGGATTGGACTTTACAGTCATCTTCGAGTCCATAGGATATGAGAAATTTGCTCCTCTTCGATCACGAATGAGGAGCTATACATCAATGCTGAATTTACTATAAATGAAATTGAGCTAATGGGAACATTGTGCCTCCTGCAGCCTGACAAAATATTAGAAATGTCAAGCTTTAAATTAGCTAAAGCAAGCCGAAGGTCTCCTCTAGTGACTATATCCAGTCTATTTCTTTACTTATTAAGATTGTTACGCACTAATCTAGTTTAACCATGTATGTTGATGGACAAAAAACCCATTTTCAACCACAGGTTTGAAATTTTACAGGAACATTTAATTGCAGCCATATCTCTGTTGTGCCTCCTATGTTCTTTTTACTGAAGACACAGTAACATTGAAAACCACTGCTTTAAATCTCTGGGGTCGGATGGTGTCTCTCTGGCCGACGGTGAACGTTTGCGTCATGTGGCCGACACAATGACCAATCGCCTTTACTTCCCCATCCTAAGTCAGATACCCTTTAGAGGTGGGTGCCATAAAAAACAGTCTTCAACGGGATTTGAACTCGAGATCCCTCATTTCAGAATCCAAGCACTATACCACTCGGCCACCACCACCACATAGACATAGACAAAAGTTGATAAGGGGATATGAAGAACTTGAGACTGGGGTGGAGAGAGGCATGGGGTACTATATTGTAATAAATAGTCCCTGTAAGTTGTAAAGGATTTATCACAATGCAGTACAACACATCGCCATTCGACGATGTGCCATCCGCGAACTTTCTCATGATTTTTTTTTTTAGGTCAGTGCATATAAAATGTCTATAAATCGGTCAAACAGCGGTGGCTGAAACTTCGACACGAACAGGCCAGTGACGCCGTGTAACCCCTGACGCTGTGTTATCCATAATGGTGTGTTACCCGTGACGCTGTGTTATCCGTGACGCTGTGTTACCCGTGACGCTGTGTTACTCGTGACGACTTGTTACCCGTGACGCTTTGTTACTCGTGACGCCGTGTTACCCTTGACGCTGTGTTACTCGTGACGCTGTATAATCTGTGACGCTGTGTTACTCGTGACGCTGTGTTACTCGTGACGCCGTGTTACCCTTGACGATGTGTTATCCTTGACGCTGTGTTACCCGTGACGCTGTGAAATCCGTGACGCTGTGTAATCCATGACGCTGTGTTGCCCGTGACGTTGTGTTACTCGTGACGCTGTGTTACCCATGGTGCTGTGTAATCTGTGACGCTGTGCAATCCGTGACGCTGTGTAATCCGTGACGCTGTGTTACTCGTGACGCTGTAGTACCCGTGACGCTGTGTTATTCTTAAAAATTCTTTTCACAGTGCACAATAAAGCAGTAGAGGCTCAGCTTCAACGCATTCGACGTTGTTGTTTTTTTATGTTGACGTTGTCTGAGATACGTTGAATAATTATCTCGTCATCAAGGTTGAGAAGGGCTGGGCAGCACTGCACTAAAAATAGCCTAGAGCATCTACAAAAGGTATACATGTACAACAAAACGTTGCTGATTTTAGCGCATTCAATGTTTAATTCTCCACGTTTCCAGGTTCACGGGTTAACGAGGGAATTAAGTGGCCAGCACAATGACCAGCCACATGTAATTCCTCAAACATATGTCAGATACCGTTTAAAATGTTCATTCAGAAAGGAAGAATATTACATACTACCATCCAGCCTAAATCTCCCTTAGGACAGCGGGCCACGGCGGCAGGTAGGGTTTAAACCCGATACTATCGAGCCGACGTTCCAGAGTGCATACACATCGTCCAGGCCGTCATCCTTAAAAAATGTAACATCTTTCTGAGTGAACCTAAGAACGTAGAGAGACAAAGACAACAAAGTACAGATACCAGCCCCCACTAACAAAACACTCCTAGATATGATACCAGCCCCCACTAACAAAACACTCCTAGATATGATACCAGCCCCCACTAACAAAACACTCCTAGATAGGATACCAGCCCCCACTAACAAAACACTCCTAGATAGGATACCATCCCCCACTAACAAAACACTAGTATATAGGATATCAGCCCCCACTAACAAAACACTCCTAGATATGATACCAGCCCCCACTAACAAAACACTCCTAGATATGATACCAGCCCCCACTAACAAAACACTCTAGATATGATACCAGCCCCCACTAACAAAACACTCCTAGATATGATACCAGCCCCCACTAACAAAACACTCCTAGATAGGAGTATATATGTCTATGAATAACCTGACAGTTAAATATGAGCACTCATGCAACGATTATAATGCAAAGATCTATCTTGTCTTAGGCTAAAATAGGAAAAAAAATTATTCGTTGTTCCTTAGAAAAAAAAATCCTGGATGTGTGCACGCTTTTGAATGACCCCCCCCCCTTTTTCCATTTTTTTTCTTTATAAAGATGTTGTCCAGACACGAGTCTCTATTGTGCCAGCATTCATGACACCATTATCCCGCAGTAATAAATGTCTTTTCAGAGAAGTCTGAGACGCTGGTTGTCAGGCAGATGTCCTCTGTGAGACAGATCTCATCAATGTCTCACAGCTCTGTCTCTGAGACGCTTTTTTTTTACTCTGAAGCAGAACTTTTGAAGAAACTTATATCACCTTCAATTTCGTGGGAATGATTGCAGCACTATCTCTTGACAAATTTTTAAATGATACTCCATGAATCTCTTCGTAGCTAACACATTGGGTAGGTGGCATGCGTGGTTGAGTGTCATAAACTGAATGGCTATTCGTCAAGGGAAGCTTGAGTTCGAATCCCTTCTCAAGCTGAATGTGTTTGCTGAGCTCCTAATGACAGCATATACCCGCTTCCTCCCAAGTGTCTACACAAAAATGATTGGATCAGAGGGTATACACTAGTAGACTAGTAGGAAACGCAATAGAAAAGTAATGACGCTTGTATTTCACCTTTTTACAATGCCGCGTAACTTCGTAGAAACTTCTGGGTGGGGAAAACTTTCTGGGTGGAACCTGGACAAGGATCTTATCTTATCTTATTTAATACAGACGTTACTTCAAAAAAGAAGATGATTACGTCCTACGCGTCATGCATTTAGTCATGCATATTAACCAATGACTTAAATTCTGCCAAGTCACTGGTTTTTCTGGCTAGCTCAGGCAACCCATTCCATGCTCTAATAGCACTAGGGAAGAAGGAGTATTTGTACAAATTTGTCCTAGCATATGGGACGAGGAATGTGCCTTTATTTTTGTGTCTTTCAGAGTATTTTATTAAATTTTGTTTTTGTATTTGAAGATCTTGAAAAAGCTCTAACGATTTTCCTAGAAATTTAACAGTTGATGGATATCGTTAGGAAAAAGAGTTACTAGCATGTTGGCCACACCTGGAAAACCGTTATAATCTTTCAGATAAATTTAAATTTAGAGAGCTAGAAAATGTTTATCTTGAAGGGACTAATTGACTTTGGGTATTTCCGCATGTTAGCGGCCAGTAGGCACTATTCATTGTAATAAATTAATGTTCAAAAATATCTATGCGCACAGTCCTTTAAGTCTAGATCTAAAGGTCTATCATTTGAATATTATGAATTATAGTAGATTTATACATTCCATTTTTTTTTTAATCTATCATTCTTTAGTTATAAAGATCAAAAAAAGATGTATAAAGGAAGTATTGTCCTTTTTTTTTAAAAGTATTTTTTAACGTTTGACTCTGCCTTGATCGAGGTTCGTTAAAGGGAAACAAAATTTCTCGCATTACTATTAACAATGGCCACTGAGGAATTTTCATACTTTGCAGCACTATCTAGTAAGAATCTTCTTGGGTTTTATCAGGACTTTCAAGATGTCTTCGAGGTCAGTTGTGACCACTGAAAGCACCATTGGGTATATTGTCATTTTAGTATTACCCCATGATCATTTGATCTCTAAGCTTAGGTCTTCATTTTTTGTTCTTTTTACAAAACTTATTTAGCTTACTCTGTCTGTCTGTCTGTGTGGTACAATTAGTGTACTCGTTATTTCACTTTCATTCATTGAATGTCGTGATATAGTGGACACTGAACACCATTCTCAATGGTTATTACGCATTTTTCTTACTTTTAGAATGCGACAGTAATTATGAAAATTGTTTCTCTAAATAAAGTACTATTTGCCACAGTGACCCCTTGAATCAATTTATTCCTTTAGGTCTAGGTCTATGGTGTGTCTGTAAAAAATAAAAATCCCCTTTCAGACCTTGTGAATTAGGCAGATGATGTAAAGGTCATCTGCTTCTGTGTCCAACACAACGACCAGCCACTTTTACTTTTCCCCAACTAATTTCAGGTAACCATTAGAACTGGGTGGACTCAGAGGCGCCCGAAGATCCGAAATTAAAAATCCCAGTGGTTTGTCTGTAGAGATGTGGCAGATAATTATAAACAGCCATTTTGATGTTTCCGGTGTATGAAATTAAGAAGTAAAAAGTTGATAAGTTAAATATTTTAAATGGTATATTATTATACGATACTTTGTTTGTATGTGTACAGTTTTTAGCTTTTTTAAATTAAAAAAATAATAATTCACTTTGAGCACAAAACAAAGATCTTATACAAAAGGTGATTTGAGGGCCAATCACTGCGCACTTGATAATAATATAGGGCCTTACTATGGTCCGTTTGAAGACAGCCCAAAACGGCCCACCTAAAATTTGTCCGAACTTCCATATAGCCAGTCCGCCCCTGCATATTAGATACCAAGACCAACTCAACATTTGTGGCATGGTAAATGCGTACGGCCAGCGCTGCCAGATTTTTGCCAGAGTTGGTCTGACTATTAAAAATAAAAAGGTCTTAGCTGTTTACCTAAGGTCAGAGGAAGCAGTACTGAACTGAAGTTCCCTCTGTGAGCACTGCGGAGAAGCTGAGCCAATAAACTCATAGAGCCCGGCCCCCCTCCCTCGTAAATGGGGAAAAAACAAAGCCGTGGCTTTAACGAACATGGTCTTTTGTCATCAGGCCAATGTACTTCTCGCGACATGGTCAAGAAACTTGATGCATGAGCATCCGTATCCAAGCCCGAGAAAGCTTTAGCCCACACGTTCGAATTCAGGTCGTTCCATTAAAAATAAAATACATTTTAAAAGGATCTCCCCCCCCCCTTTTCCAGGTGAGACAAGTGATAGGATCATAGCGTAGTGAGACAAGTGATAGGATTATAGCGTAGTGAGACAAGTGATAGGATCATAGCGTAGTGAGACAAGTGATAGGATCATAGCGTAGTGAGACAAGTGATAGGATTATAGCGTAGTGAGACAAGTGATAGGATCATAGCGTAGTGAGACAAGTGATAGGATTATAGCGTAGTGAGACAAGTGATAGGATCATAGCGTAGTGAGACAAGTGATAGGATCATAGCGTAGTGAGACAAGTGATAGGATCATAGCGTAGTGAGACAAGTGATAGGATCATAGCGTAGTGAGACAAGTGATAGGATCATAGCGTAGTGAGACAAGTGATAGGATCATAGCGTAGTGAGACAAGTGATAGGATTATAGCGTAGTGAGACAAGTGATAGGATCATAGCGTAGTGAGACAAATGATAGGATTATAGCGTAGTGAGGCAAGTGATAGGATCATAGCGTAGTGAAGCAAGTGATAGGATCATAGCGTAGTGAGACAAGTGATAGGATTATAGCGTAGTGAGACAAGTGATAGGATCATAGCGTAGTGAGACAAGTGATAGGATTATAGCGTAGTGAGGCAAGTGATAGGATCATAGCGTAGTGAAGCAAGTGATAGGATCATAGCGTAGTGAGACAAGTGATAGCGTATTGAAAACGCTAAAAGCATGAAATTACGTTAAACAAAAACAATTGGTAAAAAACTAATATTTCTAATTGCACAGATTTTATTATTTTTTATTATATTGAAGTACATGACTGATCCAAACTAATTGATACACATTAATATAAGCTTTTTTTTTTGTTTAATGTATTTTCTTATATTGCTTGTTTATCTTTTTTGATAAATTGAAGGGACACTTAGTTCAACATCAACATTTATAGATTTTTGACGAGTCTATTTCATATTACAATTTTATTTTTTCTTTTAGTACTTGTGATAGTGATCGCCCTGAACTACATAAATGTAAAAACTTGTTGCCGAATGTCACGTGGGGTACGCGTTCAGTTTGCCAGAGAAGTGCGAACAATTGTTTGAATTCTAGTAGCTTTCCGTTTCTACAAAAGAAAATAAATTGATGAAAGGGAGATAATTTATTGCTGGTAGTATAAAATTCCTGAACTTTAGTAATAAAGGACATCTTGAGCTGAAGTGAAATAAACGAACATTTAAACAGGCCCCCACGCACTCACACACGCACGCACGCACACACACACACAAAACAAAAATAACAGGTGGAAGGGTATATGACTAAAGACTTTGAAAAATTAGGCACACCTCATCTGTTTGCTGTTTAAATAATATAATATACTAGCAATTCACATTTATAAAAGTAAATATCGCATGCGCGAGTACGCCAGACTTTTTAAATTTTAACCATCCTGTATATGATCAGGATATGCATTTGGAAACAGATAAATCTGATACTTGACTTCAGTGATGGACTAATATACAAAAAAATAAGTCACATAATGAAAAAGACTTTCAAAACATTCTCTCTCATGAAGCTGATAATTGTTTCGTAAAAGCGATTATTTTACTCTATTTAACTCATTAACGATAGACTTTAAAAACATGGAACATATTTTATCCCTCCCCCCCCCCAAAACAGTCCTGCTGAAATGAACGTATACATTCACTCAGGGTATATAGAATTCTAATAAAAGACTTACAGATCCAGACTTAGAAGACGGTGCCAAAGTGTCCCTGAACGCCTATTTAATTATTGAACTCTTTAATGACCAAGGCCTACATGCAGGTACACCCGCTGACGTAGGTCTGTTCAAGATAAAGATTGTCTGGACCAAATATAATTTAAGAAGATAATATTTTCAAAAAATTATAACTGTCAAACTAGAGCTTTACCTGTATGGCCAACAAACCAGTAATTATTTTCCCAAAAATATTCACCAACCGTCAAATTTCGAGGAAAATCGTTAGAGCCGTTTTCGAGAACCGTGTCCAGGTTTTAGGTTTTGCCGATGAATTTACAATCTGAATAGAGGAATAGTAACAAAAATACAAGAGTGTGTAAATGATTTCATTAACCACCAAACGCATAGGCAAATAAACCTGAACATTGTTTACTGACATGTACATATTAATATAATAGAGATCTCTACATGTATGACAGAGATCTTTGGTTCGAATCTAACGGAAGTTGAATATTGTGGTTATTTAAAATTAGGCCTACACTAGGATTGAAATATTATGTTTAGTCAGTGTGTAAACATTAGCCGTTTACTAACGCGTTGCAAGTGGCTACGAGCTAGACATATTTGAACAGGCAGCACACATAAGCTAGTAGGGGCGCGGTGGCTTCCGAACCTTGGGTCCAGGGTTCGAATCTCGGTGAAGACTGGGATTTTGAATTTCGGGATTTTTAGGGCACCCCTGAGTTCATCCAACTCTAATGGGTACCAGACTTTAGTTGGGGAGAGTAAAGACAGTTTGTAGTTGTGCTGGCCACATGACACTATGCTCTTTAACCATTGGCTAAAGAAACAGATGACCTTAATAGATAGCTAGGTCTGAAAAATTAACTTTACTTGTACACAAGCAAGTCATGTTCTAACAAGAAACATGGAGGTACGAGCCCTTTACAATCTAACAGATATCCAGTGTATAAGTGCTAGCGATGAGGCTTTATCAATGCCTTTGCCATGTATTAACAGGCAGACACTGAGCAAGAGCTAGCAATATAACTGAATCCCAGTCCCACTATAACTGTATCCCAGTCATTCCATATACATCTCGATGTCTCTTAACAGGTAAATCAAATACAGAGATAAAATAAAGTATTGGTT
Source organism: Biomphalaria sudanica (assembly GCA_036873155.1). Classification (NCBI taxonomy): domain Eukaryota; kingdom Metazoa; phylum Mollusca; class Gastropoda; family Planorbidae; genus Biomphalaria; species Biomphalaria sudanica. Next base: position 491,421 of record JAZGLO010001495.1, read on the forward strand.
GAAACAGAAGGCCAGGAGTTCCTTATATAGAACAGACAGAGAGTAAGAAAGACAATCCAAACAAAGTCGTGTTATTGATTAGTGGTTAGAATGACGTTTACAAAGATTCAAAAAAACTCTGCTCCGGGGAATGCTAACGGAATTTAAGACTGGTTCTCACAAATTAGCTTCGTGCCCCTCAGGGGAACACTTAAAGACATCTGCCACCGCGAATAGGTCAATTTACAGAGCGCATGAGTAGGAATAGGAGACGGGGGGTTTAACGAAAGAGAAGGCTGATAGAAGTTCACCTCAGATGGATGTTTGATAAAGATCGGCACCAACAACTAGCTGGGGAAAGATGTGACAGGACAAGTATTTGTTTGACGGTCTTCGGCCGTAGGGTTCTGTGTCCACATCCATGGGTCGAAACGTTAGACCCTTTCTTCAGGTGCGCAGCCATTAAGGACACACCAACATACCGTCTTTTAACTTAAAGTAGAGCATACCAATCGGTCATCGTTACGTTTCTGTGTTCGGGATAGGTGTATGCGTCCGGGCAGCGGCTGCTTCCCTAATTCATATTTAATTAGGGACAACAGGTGGAACTCAGTTTATCTATCATCCAGTTTCTTTGTTATAATTACGTCCGCGGAAAGAAATCACAAGGACAGGACTGCGAAAGACCAGATTTTTCCCTCATTGTAAATCTTTCCTCTAGACTCCATAGAACTGAAGTCTGTAGTGTTGCATTTTCCGCTTGTTTTACAATTGTATTACTATTTGAGATTTTCACGATAAACCAAAGAAGGTCAAGAACGCTTAATTGAACTACAATGTTGCCAACTATATTAAACTTAAAGCTAAAAAAGAAAGAGCTTTACAAAAATGATTCTGCTAAAAATTATCAATTTTTAAGGAAACAGCATATCAACATTTTTGACTATTCTGTACACCGGATACACCAAAAAGCTTGTATACTACGCCGCGGGCATAGTATTAAAATATAAATCACTTGTACCATTAGAAGAATAATGTAACTGACATATATAGTATTACGTTGAATAAATGAAACTCAGTGAAAATACTAATAATTAATAAATATCCATCAAAGAGTACTAAACACTGAACAATCTCTGAACAATGAACTCTTGCATAGTAGCGTACCAAGACTTTTCTAGATTGTTGAAGTCATTGTTTGTCTTCGCCTCAAACTTCTTACACTTTTGTCTTGACCTTTTCTGTTTTTAAGTTTTTTTCAATTCCATATTTCTTCCAGGTGTTCGAGATGATTCAGTCTAGCAGTAAACAAGTTTTTTCTCTTTGACATACGGATACACTAAGTGACCCAATAAATTGGTCAGCTCCATTTCTTCCGTCTTGTGCACTGAGGTGTGACAAGCCCGGTTTTGTTCTCTTCTGGCTTACACCCTAAAGTGTGACAATCTCAAAACAAAGGAATTCTATTCCAACAGAAGATGAACCCAAAACTGAATTAGATTCCATATCCAGTATTACTTCTCTAGAGGAAGCAATTTGAATCTCAAACTATAGAGCACTATTGGTTCCCTTGAGGAAGCCATTTGAATCTCAAACTATATAGCAGTGTTGGTTCCCTTGAGGAAGCCATTTGAAGCTACGACTATATAGCAGTGCTGGTTGCTATGAGGAAGCAACATGAATCTCAAACTATATAGAAGTGCTGGTTCCCTTTAGGAAGCAATTTGAAGCTACAACTATATAGCAGTGCTGGTTCCCTTGAGGAAGCAATTTGAAGCTACAACTATATAGCAGTGCTGGTTCCCTTGAGGAATTTCACGTGTCTACAAAGATAAAATAAGACCCCAACAAACGAGCGCATCAACGAGAAACATTTTTTTTTTCTGAACAAAATTTATTCGTTATGAGAACATTAAACGTATTTTGTTTGTTTTGTTTTGTGTGTTTTCGACAATGTAAACTTTTTGAAATACTGAATTAAAAAAGAAAAGACCATTTGAATTTGGACTAGATCTACGTTATAGTGTATTTGATTGTGATTTGAGTGACACAGGGTTGGGGGAGGGGTCTGACACCAACACCGCCTTTCTGGTCTTTTTGTGGTTCAGTCCTATATTCTATTTTTTCCCCAACTTCGATGAGTCCTTATGAAGGTTGATTGAAATTTACAACTAGACTGGGCTTTAATTAGACCCCCTTTCAGTTCATACCTTGTGATCTATATGGCAGATGATGTAGAGGTCATCTTTTTCTATGGCCAACGGTTAACGAGGGTGTCAAGTGGCCAGCACAACAACCAACCCCCTTTACTTTTCCCCAACTAAAATCAAGTACTCATTAAATAAGCCTAGAGTCAGTGGCGTCTTAACAATCCCGGAAATAAATCCCAGTCTTCACTGATATTTGAACCAGAGACCTCTCGCTTCGGAAATTAAGCGCTTTACCTCTTAGCCATCATCTCTCCTTTCTTAGACCCACCTCCACCCTTTAGGAAAGAAAGATAGTAACTTGACGCATTCATGGTGCAGCTTATGGTATACATCTCTTGTTTAATGTTGGGACTGATGGTTGGAGTTTAGGGTTGGAGTTAAGAGTTGCAGCTGCATGTATCAGAGATACAGAAAATAAAATAAGGACCGGAAGAAAATTTGTTGTGATTTAATTTTAGATAGGCGTTGTCTCCCAGTTGAGTTATTTCCCTTTATCTAGGGCGCTCTGCTCATGTTTACAGTTCAAAGATTACCCTGCACCACGCCACAGTAGAACACAACAACAGCTCACTAAGCTGAGCTGGTCATTTCTGGAAAGGTCAGTCGATCTTTTCTCATCCGCTTAGGAGGACACATTTCTGTACATTCTCTTTCTTCTCCTTCCCAAGTCTCTACTCTCTTTCTCTCTCTCTCTCTCTCTCTCAATCTCTCTCCATTTCTATTTTTCTCTTTCTCTCTCTCTCAATCTCTCTCCCTTTCTATTTCTCTTTCTCTCTCTCTCTCTATCGATCTCTCTCCCTCTCTCTCTCTTTATCTCTCTCTTTTTTCTCTCTCTTTCTCTTTATTTCTCTCTATTTCTTTCTCTCTGTTTATTTCTCTCTATTTCTTACTTTCTCTCTCTGTCTTTCTCTCTTTCTCTCTCACTTACTCACTCTCTCTTTTTCTCTTTCTACCTATCTCTTACTCTTTCTCTGTTACGCTCTCTCTTTCCCTTTCTCTCTCTCTATTTCTCTCTTTCTTTCTCTTTCTATCTCGTTTTCTGTCTTTCTCTCTTACTCTATTTTTCTCTCTTTCTCTCTCTCTCTCTCATTTTCTCTATTTCTCGCTCTCTGTCTTTCTCTATTTTGTCTCTCTCTTGCTCTATTTCTCTCTCTTACTTTCTCATTCTTCCTCTGTCTCTCTTTCTCTCCACCCGTTTCAATGTTGCCGTCTCTTTAGTTCTGTCTCACACTTCCAGGTAGGACGCTTGACCTCAATGAATTTCTTTTCTTTCTGGACCTCTCTCTTTTTTTTTTCTTCGCTTTACAGTGACACAGATGTGTGTATTCTCTCTCTCCTATGTCTCTCTCTCCTCTGTCTCTCTGTCTCTCCTCTGTCTCTCTCTCCTCTGTCTCTCTCTCTCCTCTGTCTCTCTGTCTCTCCTCTGTCTCTCCTCTGTCTCTCCTCTGTCTCTCCTCTGTCTCTCTCTCCTCTGACTCTCCTCTGTCTCTCTCTCTCTCCTCTGTCTCTCTCTCTCCTCTGTCTCTCTCTCTCCTCTGTCTCTCTCTCCTCTGTCTCTCTCTCTCCTCTGTCTCTCTCTCTCTCCTCTGTCTCTCTCTCTCTCCTCTGTCTCTCTCTCTCCTCTGTCTCTCTCTCTCTCCTCTGTCTCTCTCTCTCCTCTGTCTCTCTCTCTCCTCTGTCTCTCTCTCCTCTGTCTATCTCTCTCTCCTCTGTCTCTCTCTCTCCTCTGTCTCTCTCCTCTGTCTCTCTCTCTCCTCTGTCTCTCTCTCTCCTCTGTCTCTCTCTCTCTCCTCTGTCTCTCTCTCTCCTCTGTCTCTCTCTCTCTCCTCTGTCTGTCTCTCTCCTCTGTCTATCTCTCTCTCCTCTGTCTCTCTCTCTCCTCTGTCTCTCTCTCTCTCCTCTGTCTCTCTCTCTCCTCTGTCTCTCTCTCTCTCCTCTGTCTCTCTCTCCTCTGTCTCTCTCTCTCTCCTCTGTCTCTCTCTCTCCTCTGTCTCTCTCTCTCCTCTGTCTCTCTCCTCTGTCTCTCTCTCCTCTGTCTCTCTCTCTCCTCTCTCTCTCTCCTCTGTCTCTCTCTCTCCTCTGTCTCTCTCTCTCCTCTGTCTCTCTCTCTCCTCTGTCTCTCTCTCCTCTGTCTCTCTCTCTCCTCTGTCTCTCTCTCCTCTGTCTCTCTCTCTTCTCTGTCTCTCTCTCTCCTCTGTCTCTCTCTCTCCTCTGTCTCTCTCTCTCCTCTGTCTCTCTCTCTCTCCTCTGTCTCTCTCTCTCCTCTGTCTCTCTCTCCTCTGTCTCTCTCTCTCCTCTGTCTCTCTCTCTCCTCTCTCTGTCTCTCTCTGTCTCGCTTCTTTAGCTCACTAGTTCTTTTATTTCAGTTCTCTCTCTCTCTCAAATGTTCATCTTTCTTTTTCTCTCTTTCTATTCCATTTCAAATTGTTACTCTCTTCATTTTAGACTTTTTTTTTTCATTCTCTCATAAACACACACACTCTCGCACTCCCACTCACACGCACCGATGATACAACACACACATTCTGCTTCCACAATTTAAACAAAAATACATTAAATAAACCAATCATATACAAGCTTAGCTTTGCTCTCTCTCTCTCTCTCTCTCTCTCTCTCTCTGTCAGATACTCTCTCGATGTCTATCTCTTTCTTTCTTTTACACATTCTCACTCCATCTCTTTTCCTCTCTCTCTCTTCTCTTTTCCATCTTCTTTCTTTCTCTTCTCTCTATTTTCTTCTCTTTCTCTCTCTTTCTTCTCCGTTCTCTCTCTCTCTCTGTTGTTTTATTAGCATCTTTAATAAATCCCAGGCTTTTCCAACTCATGAATTTCCCCACACGCAATGCTCCAATCACAATCTAGCTCCCCCCCCCCCCAGATTTATCTCTGTATTACGACCTTATAAGTTGGAGTCTAAATTGAAGACAAGAGAATAATGGCTTTAATTTCTGACATCAAACGTTGAATGGTTCTCAAGTTTTTTTATATAAGTATTTCTGACAGAACGGGTGGAAATGTTCCAAATTTAATTAAAGTAAGCCAAGATATTTCTGAGATTGTGCGTTTAATGGTTCTCAAATTCTTTATTCTAATTTCTGATATGACTCTTTCTGGATTTTAAAACCCTTCGTTTTTGTTTTTTTGTGTTTTTTTTTGGAAAAAGGGGGGGGGGGGGACGGGGTACTTTTGTTTTCCCCTACTGAATGCTTCTCAAATTCTTCATTCTTATATTGCTGAAATGAAACTTTATTATAGTTATTTCTTTACATGACATGCTGATGGAGTCTTTCAGGTTTTTTAGACTTGACGCGTTAAGGCTTTCTAGAATGACTTACTGTAGGTGTTAAAACATAAAGAAAACAAAACTGTTTGTGATTCATTTATTACCAGGGGCGGACCCGGCTATATGGGCATTTGGACAAATGTGGGCCGGTACCGAAATGAGCCGACAGGGCGATCACTATAGCAAGTAGGAATCTTGTTCATTTTTTTAAATTACATAAAAGAGCCTATTGAGCGTCGTTTTTTTTTTCTTAAATCTGTTGACAGACTGGACAGTTTGTAATATACTAGTTTAATCTGAACACACTTTCCAAACTAAATAGCCTACATCCGTAAACTGGACCTACATACTTAGAGATTTTTAACCAACATTAGGTCTATACTTCTTATAAAGATATAGAATCCACTGTATGCATGCGTTCAGTTAGCGATATATTATCAATACAAGCGCTTTAAAGACACTCTCAAGAGCTCCTTCAAGGAATGCGATATCGACATTCACAGCTGGTAAGCACTAGCTCTCGATCGCTCCTCATGGCGCGAAGCTGTGAGTCTCGGAGTCTCGAGATTTGAAGCAAGAAGAGTGGCCAGGGTGAAAGAGCGCTGAACCAACAAAAAGCTGAGAGAAGAAGCAGACTATCTGCAACTGACCAAATCTACCCATGCACACACGTATGCGGCTTTTTTAAAGCAAGGATTGGACTTTACAGTCATCTTCGAGTCCATAGGAAATGAGAAATGTACACATCTTCGATCATGAATTATATATATATATATATATATATCTATCTAACGTGACTTAATGATTGTAAAGACAGGTAGGCCTAGAATTGGATATCCATAATATAATATAGAATGTATGCGACGGAGTGTATAGAAATGTCAGGGCTGAATTTTGACACCCAGTCCGCCCCTGTATATTACGTCCAACTAATGATGTTGTTCACATGTACCATCTACTATTGATAAGAGCCCAAACATTTCCACGTGTTGAGGTTGTAATAAGTTCAAGGCCATTCACACCGTCATCACTCCGCAGAAATGGCTGAGTCGGATTTTTAAGAGTCACAGGCTCATTAACAAAGAAATCCTATTCCGAAAGGAGCTCTACCACTTTATGAGGTTTAGCCGGAAGTGTCCTCCGACATAATGAATCGCGCTCCCTGAGGGTAGCAAAGAAGATGGAAGCCGAAACAAGGAAAACGCAAAATGGATGTCCTTGTAAAAACACCTGTTCATGGAGACTATCAAGGTAGGGTCCACCAGTTGGAAAGAGGCTGCAGACATTGGTGAAGACCGATTTTTATGAAGACAGCTTGACGCACAATGCGCGATGGGCAGAACTCCGCGAGCAGAAAGAAGTCAATATGTTTTTTTTAAACTGTAGATCGCACCAAAACTATGCACTTTCTGTTTGGTTTTAAAAGCCAAAAAAAAAACATAATAAATAATTCGTATATTCTACCATATAACTATGCAATATTAGTTCTAGCAGATTTATCTGTAGCCCAGCCATCACACGGCACGCGGCCCACATCCTACCGCTGCAGCAGTACATGATCAAGCCTCAGAATCCGCAGTGCATGATGAAGCCTAAGAGGCCGAAGTGCATGATGAAGCCTTGGGGATCACAGTGAACAATGAAGCCTCAGAAGCCGTAGTGCGCGATGAAGCATCAGAGGATCGGTTCCATTGGACACGGCGATTTCTAGTGTTGATGCAGCTCTTGACAGAGAAATATATATAGTCTTCAGGTTTAAACAAAAGTTGGACACAACTGCCGTAACACCTAACATGAAAGATTTGAGTAAGAATACCGACGCTGTGTCCCAATACCAAACCATAGAACCAATACAAGCTTTTAAGGCCCTATGCGGACGCCAGAAATACAATCGAAAAAGATACAAACATAACATAATAATTTTTTTTTAAAGTTTATCTAAGGGAAAGAAATGCGCTCTTACAATTATATCTCTCAATAACGTAGAAGTTATTTCCCATATTCGAAATCAAACAAAAAAATTCATTGCCAATAAATAATTGATTAATTGGTTAATTTGTTTATTGATTCATGCTAGATACAATAAATAATTGTTAAAGTATCAGTTTGATCCGATGATGTGTGTGTGGAAAATGGCTTTTACAATTACGTAAGGGGACAAAACCCTACAGATTTAGCCATATTTGTGAATACTGAAGGATTAATTTCCCCTGTTGGTATCAAACAAAATAATTAATTACAAGCAATTAATTCACTAATTGGTTCGTTTCTTTTTTTATTGATTCATGTCTTGTTTATAACAATGAATAATTGTGCAAAGTTTCAACTTGATCCCAGAATATGTAGGGCAGACATAACGTAGAGGCCTATACACATTTTGTTATCAGACGTACAGAGTGATTTGATATAAGCTTTGTCAAAACAGCAGTACATCTAATATGTGCCCAGAGGGATTGACAAAGGCAGCCGATATATTAAATATGCATTAAACAATACTATCTTATATCCGTCGGTAATTCGATCCTAATTATTTCTGTGGTCATATACGAATGATGTTCTGTCCCCCTCCCCTCCCCCCCCCCACCGCCCGCCCCAGTAGTGCTATCGTGTGTGTGACACCTACTTTGTTATTTATCATTCATTACAAGGATTCTTTGACATTTTTTCAACTTAAGATCTGACGAGGCTGCCTGTTCATTATTTTCCCCTGTCCTATTGATCAGATGATTTTTTTTTGTAGATGGTAGTACGTGTTTGTGTGTGGGATTTTGTTGGGAGCAGAGTTTCTAAACAGTTTCTACCCAGTGCTTTACTCACTCAGCCACCTGACTACAACATTATGACAGCCAAGATGAGCTGGTATCAAACTTACGCCCCATGTTTAGACCCGCAACTTGCTGGTACTGACAACAGTGCTGCTGATAAAAGAGTAACAAAGAAAAAAGTCAACTGTCAGCACTTGAACCTGTTTGTTCCATCTGTCACAGTGACAGATACCTCTGCGTTTGTTCCCTTTCTGGTGTTTCCTATCAAGGTGACTGATTACTGTGGTGTCTCGTTGACTTGACAAACGCTAGGGGATAATTCGCTTTTTTTGTTTTTGTTGACTTTGGTTTTTAGTTCGCCCTAGATGCACAAACATTTGTTATCGTTTAAATGAGTTTTGTTTGTGTTTGGTCTAGATACAGTCATGTGTTCTTTTGGGTTTGGTCTAGATACTGTCATGTGTTCTTTTGGGTTTGGTCTAGATACTGTTATGTGTTCTTTTTGTGTTTGGTCTAGATATTCATGTGTTCTTTTGTGTTTGGTCTAGATACTGCCATGTGTTCTTTTGTGTTTGGTCTAGATACTGTTATGTGTTCTTTTTGTGTTTGGTCTAGATATTCATGTGTTCTTTTGTGTTTGGTCTAGATACTGTTATGTGTTCTTTTGTGTTTGGTCTAGATACTGCCATGTGTTCTTTTTGTGTTTTGTCTAGATACTGTCATGTATTCATGACCAATAGGGGTCCACGAGATACTTAGAAAATCATGTATCCATCAAAACATTAACCGTCTAGTTAATTAATAATTGGTAATTAGTTGTTTGTTTGTTTTTGGTATCGAAAAAAGGAAATAAATGCTACTTAGTGAGAGATACAGCTGTATGTTTGGAGTTATTTCCCTTATTAAATTTAGTACACGTTTTTTTTCCCCACATCCCATTCCCGGATCAAGTTAGAATCATTCATACTTAACAGTCGATGACAATACATGCATTAACAAATGAAAAAGTTAATTAATTAGTGGTGATTAATTTAGTTTTATTTAGGAAAAAGGGATCTTATTCCTGCAGTATTGATATAAATAAATTGCCGTGATATTGCGGTTGTTCCCCTTACATCATAAGCTTTTTATATATCAAAATACTATATCTTCTATATTGGATGGATTGACAACGCTTCTGTTCTCTCGTAATGCAACAGATACGTGGTTCGGCTTAACAGAGTTGCTTTCTCTTTTCCCCTTACATGCCTTTAAATTAGCGCGCTTTCTCCTGCCAACTAGTTCTGTGTCGTTTACTTAAATGTAGCGTTGTATACTCAGGGATCTTAGTACATCTCTGGCAGTCGACTTCAAGATCAGCCACCGTGAACTTTGACATTCTCTCTCTCTTTCTCTCTCTATCTCTCTCTCTCTCTCTCTCCCTCACCCGTTCACTCTGATCCTCTGTCGATCCGAGTTCGTTTGTCACCTCAGCGTCCTCCTCGTCTTAATCTCTCACGCACCTTCTCTCTCTCTCTCTCTCTCTCACTCACTCACTCACTCACTCACTCACTCTCTTCTCCTCCTTTCCATGTCCTCCCCGTGTGATAGTATTGATTAGTTCAGTGTATTATAAGGGACCTCTGTCATTCTATATGGCCGCAATTGACTCCATTTTACAATTCTGCCTGGGTAAACATATGTGGAGTTCGCTGGAAAGAAAGATATATTGAATTAGTTCCAGCAAAGTCCGGGAGCTGAAAATTAGAATCGTTAAGCCCAGACTTCAGACCCGTCGGTCTTTCCCCCGCTCCCCCCCCCCTCGCATCGGTCTGCAGGTCAAAGCCAGGATGGAGTTTGGGTTACGTGAGGATCTCCTTTTAAGCTTATTTAATCTCATCAAGACGTGACTATGTAGTCTTAATCACATCGTGGCAGTGAATGATGTTAGTGACTACGTAGTCTTCATAAAAAAACAAGACAATGGTTAATGTTAGTAACTAAATAGTCTTAATCAAAGACAAGACAATGGTTAATGTTAGTAACTAAATAGTCTTAATCAAAGACAAGACAATGGTTAATGTTAGTAACTAAATAGTCTTAATCAAAGACAAGACAATGGTTAATGTTAGTAACTAAATAGTCTTAATCAAAGACAAGACAATGATTAATGTTAGTAACTAAATAGTCTTAATCAAAGACAAGACAAAAAATGGAGAATGCTGATGACTAGATGGCCTGGATCACATCTTGATGTTAGCGACTATTTAGTCTCAATCAAAACAAGACAATGGGTGATATAAGTGACTATGTAGATTTAATTAAAATGAAACAATGGGTACATTTTTTTTTAAAAGTCCCCTTTCAGACCTTGCGATCTATGGGGCAGATGATGGGGCAGATGATAGGGCAAATGATGGGGCAGCCATCTGTTGTTGTTTGTTTTTTTGGCTCACATTTTACGAGGTAGTCATGTGGCCAGCACAACGAGCAACCGCATTTACTATTCCCCAACTAATAATGTCAGTTACACATTAACGTTGGGTGGACTCTGAGGCGCCATAAAGTTCCCGAAATTTAAAATCTCAGTCATCAGCAGGATTCGAACCGCGCCTATACAGTCTTTATTAAAACAGGCCAGTACTTGTTGCTATTGTATAAAAGATGTGACTGCGGTGGATCATGTCATTGTCTAGGATGTTCTAATTACTCGGGGTGCGACATTTGAAGACAACAAACTAAAACAAACTTAATATAAAGACTTTTTGCTTACAGAAAACTGTAAACCTAAATAAACATAAAGCAGGTTGGGGAACCCGCATGTCGCGGGGTCCCATCACCTCATAAAAGTCATTTTGAGCCCAACAAAACAGAGCCCTTGCGGCCTCATTATAAAATATAGTCAGTAGGTTTCAAGAGATGAATATATCATCTTGAAAAATCTGGGACTCATTCATAAAAGTGCTCCTTCTATCCAAATGCCATAGGAGAATGGAACGGGTTGCTTGAATCAGAAATACATGTAATGATCTAGCAAAGTTTTAGTCCCTAAGTAGCATGTACGATTAAATTAACACATTGATACACGTAGGACGTTACAATGACGTTTTTTAAGTCCCTTCTTCTTTAACTTATGACATACGGCATAATAACAATATAAACAAGACATGGATAAATATTTTTAAAAAAACAAGAAAAATATTTTTTAAAATACTTTAAAAAACAAAACAACAAATATTAATTGTGATTGTATCATTTAGTTTGAATCAGTTATGTTTGTAATAGATCTAGATTTTAATAAATCTTTACGATTTGAAAAATTTTTACCAATTGTTATCGTAATTATGCGATAACAGTAAATTTAAAGTTGCTTCAAGTTTATTGAAGTGTGTAAGCGTTGTTAATATTTTGACGTAAATCTAATAAAGACTATATCTACAATCTAGATCTAAAAGTAGATCTAGATTACATCTTAAGAGTCCCAAATCAGAACTTTAGGTCTAGTGTTAGACCTAGATGTCCATATAATAAACATATCAATAAATAATCACATTAGTAGGCCCAGTGGCGTAGCATGATACCCGTGGGCCAGGGTTCAAGAATATATTGGTGACCTCCCCCCCCCAACCAATAAAACGAATACAATGTATGACAAAACAATGGACCTCATTCACCAATCGTAAATAAACACATTTAGCCAAGTCATAATATTGATAAAACAATGAAAAATACGTATCACATGACAGCCAATAAGAATTACATAATTTGTATAGAAGATATATAGAATCACGTGGCTAAATGTTGATTGTTTACGATTGGTGAATGAGGTCCATTGAGTAATCTGAATGTATCGGTACATTGACCAAAAGACATTCCAATGCAAGTAGAGTAGGTTTTTAATGATCTTATTACGATTGACTCTGTTAGAACTCCAACACGAATTAAAAGTCAATGTTTGTACAATTTTTGAACAGAATGAAACGAGTAAACGGAGTTTCAAATCTATAAAGAAAGTTCTAGTTCCCATTCTACACATTGACATTCCTAAAACACTTCTAGGTGTCACGCTTTCAAACATTGATACAAATTAGTATCTAGTTCTAAGTCCGATATTTCACAGTAAATAGATCGAATATTTATTTATTGAACATTTCTCTGGCCTTCTAGTAGGAAAGTAAGAAGCCAGTGCATCTATTTCTAAATGCGTGAGCGGCTTCTTCTGATGAAACAATGCCCAAAGGCCTTTCTAGTCTCCAGTCATATTGGAAGCACCATCATAGCTTTAGCTTCGTAGTTTATTTCAGGATAAATGTTGTTGTTTTTTTAATTACGTGGAGCGTTTGTTCAGCACATTCTGCTGACGTTTGATACTCACATATATGAACACCTAGAAATGACTAATTTCTATTTCTTTTGAACGTTCCGTCAACGGAGATCACTGAACAGTATAAAAAAAAAATAATGCGAATTTGATATCAACTTTTTATTTGTCTTGAGCGCTAATTTTTTTTTATGTCAGACTAATTCTTTTTTTGGTCAGACTACCAGTTTATACTTCCACTTACAATGGCACACAAGACAAACAGGTTAACGCATCCACGTTGAGCAGTCAAGGTTATTGAGAAGTTGTATATAGTTCCTGATCATTGACACTGTTCAAACTAACATACCCGCTGGAGTTCAATTATAAATTCATAGTCGCAGATATAGGAGCATAAGTGATAGTCCAAACAAGATCAGGTTTTCAAAATTGTTCATAGTTAATGATTTTGTAGGTGCGTATACCAGCTGACGGATCAGCCTGAACGCTTACATATGGTGACTGCGTGCCGCTAGCAAGAGAAATATGCTATTCATATTTTAAATACAAAACTAAATAAAAACATATTGAGCTTTGAGAAAATTGAATAATTTTTAGCTGTATCGAAATTTTAATTAGTGACAATCAGGACTATCCCTGTTTCTTAACCAAACTCTCCCTTCCCCCTCCATCCCTGTACTACTACCAATGGTTTTATGAACAGACAAGGAAAAAAAAAAGAAAGGGACGACATGGAAACGATTGTCACCCTAAACGCACGGTTAGGGTTAGCCACCATTACAATTTACAAAATCTGATGCAAAGCAAACCTTTACAAGGACATCGCTGTTTGTAGTGCGGTCTTGCCACCGTATGTCCATGATGGAGCGCGAGCATCTTTGGTGGAAGAGCAAAAAGTTCACCCCCAAGTTCTCAACAAGTCAAAAGAGTCATGGGCCCAAGCGCAGTGGGCCCCTAATGGTCGTGGGCCCGGGTTCATTGAGCCCCTTCGCGCCATGGATGCTACGCCACTGAGTAGGCCCATGTCTTTCCCGGCTGGCCGGTTCAGAAAAAAGGAACGTTCTATGGAATGGGTTCAATCACCGAATTTAATCAAATTTTTAAAAAATTACTTTTTTTTTTTTTTTTTTTAACAATTATTGTATCATATTTGAAATATAATCAGGGCCGGTCATAAGAATTTCGGGGCCCTATGCGAAACTGATTGCGCGGGGCCTAGTCTGGGTGGGAATAAGGATAATAAGTGAAAATTATGATTTTGTATTAGAAAAAAATTCGACTTTGAATTGTATTTATTCTTTACTATGAACGAAATTGCGATCAAATTAACTTTAATTTACGAACATTGCAACCTATGACATATTTATATGCCAGTGACTATAAAAGTAAATAAAGAAATGTAACTTCCGATTTAGAGGAAAATTCGACCGATTATTAAATTTTATTACATGAAAGCTGACAATGCCTTTTTTTTTATCGCGCGTAGGATTGGCGTTTTCCGCAATGAATGACACCCACAAATGACAATTTTGACTATTTTTCAGGAGATTTTTTATGAGTTTTCAGGAGATTTTAATAAATTCAGGAGATTTCCATGACTTTTTCGTATATATTCTGACCGCATAGGTTGCAGTGGCCTAAAAACGGCCCTGAATATAATGACGGAGGTATTATCTTTTTTTTAAAATTATTTTTAACCCTTAAAATGTTTTACCATGAGTGCGTACAAAATGGAATTACAATTCGATGTTAATAGGCTTAACAACTACCAAACGCGTTTTAAAAGTTAAAATGTATTTTTTTCTTACCAATAAAAGTAGATTATATGGTAAACCAAAAATTTTTTTTTTTAATTTCAATCCGAATAGCCTGGTATATGAATTAAATAAATGGGTACTTAGATTTTGCTCGCCCACTTCGCGAGAAGCGCCCTAACATCAACCTGATGTAATTTTCAGTGGCTAGTGTGCTTGCTAGCGCCCAGGGCAAACATGAAATTGAGCACCCTTTTAAAGCATAGTTTTTGTAATATTTTCAAAAGCATCCTCTATGGCGTTTTTTCTCAACACAAGACGCCCCAAGGCAACGCTATGTGTGGTCGATGACTAAGGAAAAAAAAACTTGATATTTAGACCTAAATCTGAGGTCTACTCATTATAGTTAACATATATTTGATCTTTGGGGGATATCGCATGTTTAGTGCCGGATTTAGATGTGTGAAAGCACTTTGTTTCCCTGTACCAATTCTTTCTTTTCCCCTTTTGTCTGTCTGTCTACCCGTCTGTCTGCCTCTGTCCGTCTGCCTGTCTGTCTCGCTGTCTATCTGTCTGTCTCTCTCTCCTCTCGGTGTGTTTCCCTATTTCACAATCTTTCTTTCCCATTTCCTCTTTTTCTTCTGTATTTCTTCCTTTTAACTCTAGTTTTTCTCTCACTCCTCTCTCTCCCTCCCCCTCTCTTTTTCTCTCTCTCTCTCTCTCACACATACACACACACGGTTTTCTCCTAACGTGCCCTTATCTTACACAATCCTGTCCTCTCAGTATGTTGAGAACAAATTATTGATACGCAAGAGGCCGCGTCCCTAGCAACCCCCCCCCCCCATTTATCACTGTGCTGACACGCCGCTGGATGAATGAAATTTTCAGGACGACATCAAAATAGAAATTGGCGGGAAAGTTTTTTTTTTTTTTCATTGGCCAGTCGTCAAGTGTAAAACGGTCTCCAATATGTGAATAAGACAGAGTTTAACAGACCCTATAGCCCAGGTTCCCCCCCCCTTCCCCCGCCAACCCGGTGCGCCCCGATACCGCACAAATGAACAACCTCCATAGCCCCGCAATATGTTGATTACGCACTATCTCTTGGTGAAAAGTCGCCCCCCCCCTAACACCCGTCATCTATCACTCTCTAGCCACGCCACTGAATGAGTGAGACCTCCAGAAGACAACAAGTAAAACAAAAATTGTTCGACAGGGAGAGAGAGAGAGAGAAAGACACACAGAGAGAGAGAGAGAGAGAGAGTATGATTTTTTTTGGCGAGTCGTCAAGTGTGAAATGGTATCAAATAAGTGAATTGCATTCCCCCCCCCATCTTCCTTCTTTCTCCCCTAGTCCTACTCTCCCCCCCCCCTTTAACATCACTGACAACACCCCCTCCCCTCCCGTGATCCCTCGGTGTGTGATGGTACCAGACCCAGTGTTATTGAAGATGGCTGAAACTGATGATATGTGATCCTTTGATTAGACAGCTAGTCGATGGAATGAATGGCCTGGTTATGGATGACTTCCTTCAATATATCACAGCTAATCCAATACGTCAAATCTAACTTTAAACCAAACAAAAAAATCTCTGACAGTCCAATATAAATATTTTTGGAGCTCTTTTCAAAATAAGTTGTTGTTTTTTTTCATATAAATTTATCAAATGATTATATATTTGTAATTCTCAGTGGCGTAGCAAATTAAAAATTTTGAAGCCCCCTCTCCCCCCGCCTTTTAGCAACTCAAATCTTTAGTATGATGAATAACAACTTGTATGTAATAGTTCATTAGTACATGTCTGTAGGGTGTCTTTATGTTGCTTGCAATTTTCAGCACGCAGATCTTCATTTAAATAATAAGATTGGGAAGGAGTTTATCAGACAAACGGACAGTCCATCGTACTTGGGACGCCCAAGAGCTCCCTCAAAGAATGTGAAGTTGACACCCACAACTGGGATTGGCTATATGTTACGAGCAGATGAGACACTTAATCATACACCAAACAGACCTGTATGTATAGTATGTTATGAGAACTTTAATCTTGATTCAACAAAGAATACTATGACAATTACAACTTTGTTTACTTGACTCCCATTTCTAATTCTCCTCTATCTTCCCCTTTCAAAACGCCTTCGCACCCTTCCACATTCGCACTATGCTGCGCACGGCACCCTTTCACATTCGCACTATGCTGCGCACGGCACCCTTCCACATTCGCACTATGCTGCGCAAGGCACCCTTTCACATTCGCACTATGCTGCGCACGGCACCCTTCCACATTCGCACTATGCTGCGCACGGCACCCTTTCACATTCGCACTATGCTGCGCACGTAACACTCTTGATCGCTCCTGGAGCCAAGGAGATCAGACATCAGCAAAGAACTCAGATCACAAAAAGGATGAGAATAAAGGCCAGCAGCCAACTCTGCTGCAATAGTCCCAATAATTTCGGGCGTTTTAAATTAACATAAAAAAACAACGTTTTTATTGCCTCTTTTGCTATGAGGAAAAAAAACACACAATCTAATAAAATGTTCAGAAAAGCCCAAAGATAAAGGCCCATATACTAAGACAAATTCGTAGAAGTGCTCCTTCTTCCCTAGTGCCATTAGAGCATGGACTCTAAAACAAAAAAAACGACTTAAGCGAAGTTAAGCGAAGTCTCTTAAGTCTTGCCTTAGGCAACAAAGATGCATCATGGCACTGTGTACCGTGTGGGTTACCTCAGTTTACATCAGGACTGTTTGATTCCTTTGATGCGGACACTTCTAACCCATACAACATCTTAAACACCATCCCAAAACCAACTCACCAACCACTAGCCAGATCCACTCCTGTTAAACCTAAATCTACTAAAATTAATACAACAGCCTCACTAAACAAACCTCCTAAAGAAGTAATACCAAAATATCTTAAAACCTTAGTAATAAATTTTCAAAGTATTAGGAACAAAACAGCAGACTTAGAAATTTTATTAGAATGTGAGAAACCAGACATAATTGCAGGAACAGAAACTTGGCTACATCCTGAAATTTATAATGCAGAAATTTTCAATAGTAATTATGAAATTTTTAGAAAAGATAGGGCTGATAATCATGGAGGAGTTCTTTTAGCAATAAAAAACACTCTTATAGCTGAAGAAATTACCTTACCTAACTCAAAAAACATAGAATCTACATTTTGTAAAATTAATACCACCTCAACATCCCTTATAATAGGCAGCATTTACAGACCACCAAATTCTAGTTTAGAATACATGCAGGAACTATGTAATCAGATTACTACACTTAAAGAGACAAATAAAAATGCAGTTTTTTGGATTATGGGTGACTTCAACCTACCTGATATAAATTGGAAAACACTAACCATAGATAAACACCAAAACCTTAAGGACATAAATGAGCTTTTCATAGAAACTTTACACAACCTAAGTTTAGATCAAATCATTAAAAAGCCAACTAGATTAAACAACACATTAGATCTCTTCTTAACCAACAGACCTGGATTAGTAGTTGATTATGATATTATCCCTGGTCTATCAGACCATGAGATCATAAAAATACACAGTCAGATAAAAGCAGTAGCCAATACAAAAACCAAAAGAAAAATCTTACTCTGGAATAAATGTAACCTAACACAACTACACCAAGCTGCATTAAACTTTCAACAAACATTCTTATTAGAAAAAGACATTAACCAACCAGTCGATGACCTCTGGAATTTCATTAAAAACCATCTTAAAAGCATTATAGAAAATCATATACCAACTAAATACACATCAAACAAAATAAATAAATGCTGGTTTAATAATAGACTAAAGAAGCTTTGTAAACAGAAGGAAAACCTATATAGAAAATTTAAAGAAACCAAGGCAGAAAGAGTTTACAAAAAGTATATAAAAATTAAACACCTAACCCAAAAAGTAAGCAGACAGCTGCAGAGGGAATACATAAACAATGTAATATCTAAAGATAACAACAAAAACCTATGGTCATACATTAAGTCTAAGAAAATGGAAACAACAGGCATAGCGCCATTAAAAGATGAACATAACATAATACATAATGATAATGAAACTAAAGCAAACATCCTAAACAAATACTTTGCATCAGCATTCTCAGCCCCAGGAGACAAAGACATATTTCTTAATTTGAACCAAGTAGACAACATAGAAGATTTAGTAGTACAAGAAAATGGAATTAAAAAACTATTAGCCAACACCAAACCAAATAAAGCGTCTGGACCTGATGGTATTCCAGCTAGATTACTCAAAGAACTAAGCAATGAGCTAGCCCCAGTGTTCAAAATACTCTTTCAGGCATCGCTTAACCAGGGCAGAGTACCAAAGGACTGGAAAGAAGCTAATGTCACCCCCCTATTTAAAAAAGGAGAAAAATCTGATCCAGGAAACTACAGACCAGTATCACTTACCAGCATCACATGTAAAATACTAGAACACATAATATGTAGCAACATCATAAACCACTTAGACAAACATAATGTCCTCACCCCATACCAACATGGCTTTAGGAAATATAGATCATGTGAAACACAACTAATAGGACTAATTGATGATTTCTCAAAAGGTTTAGATAATAGTGAACAAATAGATGCTATCTTACTAGATTTTTCCAAGGCTTTTGACAAAGTTCACCACCATAGTTTGCTTAAAAAATTAAAATATTTCGGCATTAACGGTCCACTGTATCAGTGGATTAAAGATTTTCTGATAGGGAGAGAACAAACTGTAATAATAAATGGCTCTAAATCAACACCAATAACAGTAAACTCAGGTGTACCTCAAGGAACAGTCTTGGGTCCACTACTATTTTTAATTTACATAAATGATTTACCAAATTGCATTAGTTCAGGAACAAAAGTCAGATTATTTGCAGACGATTGCATAATATATAGAACAATAAAAACAAAACAAGACACAGATATTTTACAAAGAGAATTAGATGAATTACAGAAATGGGAATCAAATTGGAGCATGTCTTTCCACCCAGAAAAATGTCAGTTGTTAAGAGTAACAAAAAAAATTAAACAAATTAATTCCACTTATCTTATTCATGGCAAACCAGTAACACAGACTAAAAACTCAAAATACCTAGGTGTTATAATAAATGAAAAACTGTCATGGAATCCACATATTGATGAAACTATAAAAAAATCCAACAAAGCATTAGGGTTTATTAAAAGAAATTTCTATAAATCAAATAAGAACATAAAACTAAAATGTTATTTAACCTTGGTTAGGCCAATAATAGAATATGCATCCACCGTGTGGGACCCCTCAACTCAAGAAAACATTAAGAAACTGGAACAAACACAAAATAGAGCAGTGAGATTCATAACAAACGAATATTCACATTTGACTAGGGTAACACCATTAGTAAAATCACTAAATTTAGAAAGCCTTCAGGACAGAAGACTCAAAAGTAAAGTAGCAATTATACATAAAACACTGAACCATAATCTTCAAATACAAAAACAAAATTTAATAAAATACTCTGAAAGACACAAAAATAAAGGCACATTCCTCGTCCCATATGCTAGGACAAATTTGTACAAATACTCCTTCTTCCCATGTGCTATTAGAGCATGGAATGGGTTGCCTGAGCTAGCCAGAAAAACCAGTGACTTGGCAGAATTTAAGTCATTGGTTAATATGCATGACTAAATGCATGACGCGTAGGACGTAATCATCTTCTTTTTTGAAGTAACGTCTGTATTATATAAGATAAGATTTAGTTAACCCTTTAGACGCGTGAGGTAGTTAAGCCTCCAATCACAAGAATTGTATTTCCAATCTGTATGCTCTGTTGTAGAAACGCTCAGCACTTTAAGAGTTAACATGCAAGACTAGAACACAACATTTCGTAAACACGTACACATTAGAATTATTGAAGAGTTTATCCTTATTGATGATTTTATCCTTATTTGCTAGTAGAGTTTAACTTTATATTTTAACAGTGGATACAAGAGTTGACTGAAATTAAATGTTCAGACTGTCCCAGCAGCAAAGTCAGAAATGAAGTACATCTCTTCTAAGCCTGAGTCTGTTTCTCGATGGAGATCATGTAGATGCATACATATGTGAAGCTTTAACAAAATAGTGTAAAAAGTTTTTGAGTCTGGATGAATAGTTGCAAATCATCATCATCGAGCTGTGTTTGAATGAGCGCTTGAAAAGCTCAAATTATCTCTTGCAAAAGCCCTGGACAGAAAGCCTTCTGTTGTGCGTAATGCACGTATGTCACCATACAGGTCCAGAACTTGTGGCTTGCCAGACCTGTCGGGACGGACATCACCAAGTCTAGGTCAGTCGACTAGAATGTGAGACACGGTTTTCTCTTCTCCCCCTCAGCGGGGGCACCGAGAGTGGAAGTTTGGTTTAAACCGTGTGACATCTGAACCAACTAAACACTGGCCCTTCCTGTACTATGCTATAATGGCTTGTTTAGGCCTGGGCAGCCTCCACCACGAAGACGCGTGGTCAGGAAATGCATGTGCTCCCAGACTCCGCGAAGTTTTTTGGGACTTGTTGCAGAACTCAAAACCATTTTTTTCAGTTCTATCGTTTGTATTGCAACCAGAACATTAGGAAAACTCACATGCTGCTGGGCCAAGAAGCCTGCAGCGGTTTTGCCGTTCATACCTTTGTGACTCGGTAACCACCGCATTGTTACCTGAGATGAACTCCTACTGAAAAATCAGAGCAGGAAGGACTAGTCCTCCCGTAGTGCTCTGGCAAGAAACTTAGCCGTCCGGCGTAGTGCCTCGTAGCTACCATACAAGTCGAGTGACCGCACAGACAGGTCCCCCCTTAGCTCGCGGAGCTGGGGGCACTCGTACCAGACATGCGCCACTGTTTCAGCGCTATCTCCACAGTGGCGGCATCGGGAGTCAAAGTTCGTGCGGAACAGGGCAAAGTATGCCCCTATAGGACAGTGTTCCGTTCTGCATTGTGCAATAATCGATTGCTCTGACCTCTTCAGTCGCCACCATGGATCGTCGCGATCTGGGTGACGCATGTGCTGCCAGACACCACGTGCTCTGTCGGATTCCTCCCAGGACTTTAACCACTTCTCATGAATGAGTGCTCGGATTTGTGCCGTTGCTTGTAAGTACGTGCTTGGTGCTTCGAGGTGTGTGGCTGCCATTGCACCCTCCCTTGCGAGGGCGTCTGCCGTTTCATTGCCCTTCACGCCGCAATGTGAAGGCGCCCACTGCATAAAAACGACAGCTACGATAGCCCGGCGGATGTTATCTGCGGCGCCGACCCTCCCCCGCCGCCACCCATAGCTAGGAGACTGGAGCGAGAGTCGGTGACCAGCACCACCGTAGTGGCGCTAGTCTCATTTTGGAGCATTCGGGCCCTAATGGCCTCGAACGCTCTAGTTATCCCTGTCAGTTCGGCGTCCATGGAGCATGCAGCGTAGCTGCATGGACAAGAGAGCCTGTCTTGTTCAGTCCGGTCGGGGTATACTATAAGGGCCCCATACCCCGATCTATCGGGGTCCCTCATTACCGACCCATCAGTGTAGCAGAAAATGGCATCCGATGGGTAGGACTTAATTGTTATAGATGCCAAATTTTTTAGTATGGCTGGTGTTAATCGCCTCTTGGTGGCTCCCTCTTGCCCTAAAAGGGACAGGTTTATTTGTGGGGCCGGCAATCTCCTCCACTGGGGGCACGTACTTATTCTCCTAATAGGTATTCTGTCGGTGGAGAGTCCAGCTGTTTTTGACAAATTGGCCGCTATGTGGAGGAACGATCGCATTTTGATGCGGTTCCTCTCTCTCCACTGACGCACTAAGATAGAGGTGGGTAGCCTAGAGTCGCCCCTTTTATAGCGCTCGTAGGCCATGAGTACTGCCCTCTCCCTCCTAAGATATAGGGGCGCCACGTTTGTAAATATTTCAGCAGCATTTGTTGGGCTTGTCCGAAAGTTGCCACTAATGAACCTTAGAGCATGTGCTTGTACTGGGTCGAGTGATTCGAGGGCAGTCTTACTGGCGTATACTTGAACTGTATAGCTGTATTCAATTTGTGATCTGACTGCCCCGAGGTACAATGTGCGTAGCATGTCAGCTTTGGCACCCCACTTTGTGCTGGCCAGCTTTCTTAATAACGCTAACTTCTCCGAGGCTTTTCTTTCAACGTCCTGGACGTGCTGGAGCATTGACAGTTTTCTATCTAAGATAACCCCTAGATATTTTGGCGTATTTTCACGCTGGAGTCGCAACCCACCGAGTTGAAGCTCTAATGGAGCCTTAAGAATGTCGATCCCTAGGCTGAACAGGGACCAGGTCGTTTTGGCAACGTTTATCTGAATCTGCCATTTGTCGCAATACGAGGATATGGTTTGGAGGTCTGCTTGAAGTGCCGCCTGAATTTGGTCGGCTTTCTTCCCGGTTGACCAGAGGACAATATCATCAGCATATAACAGTTTTTTTTACCGCAGTGAGCTGGGCAAATCGTTCAGAAAGGCCATGAAAAGTGTACAGGACAGGGCGGAGCCCTGAGGCAGGCCATTAAGTTGTTGTTTTGGCTTGCTAAGGGAGTGCTGGTATTTTGTACGTGTGCTCCTCCCTGACAGAAAGGATTGTATCCAATTGTATATCTTGCCCCGCACACCCATGGCTCTTAACTTTAGATAGAGGCCTTGCTTCCACACACGGTCGTAAGCCTGTTTTAGGTCTATGAATACTGCGTATGTGCTCTCGGACCTCTGGAACCCGTCGGCCACTTCCTGTGCGAATGTTGTGACCTGGTCGATCGGGCTCAAGCCTGCCCTAAAGCCGGCCTGCTCTGGCGCCAGGATACCGGCACTCTCAAAGGACCACATTAGCCGCTCGTTAACCATTCGCTAAGCAACTTTGCCAAGCGTTGAGGTTAGTGAAATGGGTCTGTAGGACTCCACGTTAGTCGCGTCTTTTCCTTTCTTAAGGACTGGTACAATGATATCACTCTTCCAGGCCCCGGGCAGTCCGGACTCTGCCCAGGTTCGATTCATAAACTCCAGGAGTTTACCTCTTGCAATGCCCCCAAGGTGTTTTACCATCTCGGGGGCTAACCTTATCTGGCCCCGGAGCTTTTCTGTTTTTACACTTTGCAATCGCTCTATCCAGCTCAGCACGACAGAAGGGCGCATTGCACGTTGCTTGGCTTTCAGGCTCATCTGGCTCCCTCTCGAGCCTTTTACGTTCTTTGTTGAGGGCTTTGGACATGGCTGACTTCTTTTCGGGCTTGCTGATTTTAGCAAAATGTCGATTCAACAAGCCAGCCATTTTGGTTACCGTAGAGACGGGCCCTCTGGGTGACAATAGAAGGGCAGCCGTCCGCGCTGTGTCTCTGGCCTCTAGGTTTCTCAGAAGACGCCAGGCTTTCGAGGAGTCCCGAAGATCCATCCCGGCGCAGGCAGTGTTCCAATGGTCCGACCGGACGCATCGGGCCAATTCACTCGTGGCTCTACAGAGCCGATTGTACTCCCGCCGGATTTCAGGGGTACCCTTCCGTTCAGCAAGTCTCCGGGCTCGCTTACGTCTCAGGACCAGCTTATTCAATTCCTGAGACCACACACGTTTCTGCCTTACGCCGGGGTAAGTCCGCAGGACAAACCTTTTGGCCGCACCCAACATAGCTGCTGTTAATTCGCCGTATATGGTATCAACGTCACTATCCTCCACTGCTAAATTCATAAGGGCAGTGTCGACTGCTGCCTCGTACACTGGCCAGTTCGCCTTTGTGTAACTCCACTTCCGCGGAGTTTTTGGGGTTACACCACTGGCCCCTGAGAGGGCTATTGTGACCAATATGGGTCTATGGTCGCTCCCAATGTCGTCCAGGACTTGGAAGTGTGTGTGAGATTCTAAATTGGCTGTGATTAATGTAAGGTCAGGTCTAGATTGGCTGCCATTTCCAGTGTGGTATAAGGTTGGAGGAGTATGTTTATTTTGCAGACAGAACAAATTAGAATTATTAAGGAGTTCATGGACTTTATGTCCCGACGAGTCGGTTGAATCATAGCCCCACTGTTGAGACTTAGCGTTGAAGTCTCCTGCGATGACGTTGTGAGAATTGATATTGGTACAGTCATATTCGAGACTTATTTCGTGCTTGGGAGGGTTGTACAGATTAGTTACCGTGAATTTACGCCCGAGTTTATGTACTTCGAGGGTGATGGGTGATGCACTCATGGAACGGGGACTTGTGTAGCAATCAGGTTGTTGCGTACATAAGTTATGATCCCCCGGCAGTCTGTGCATTTGCACTTAAATGCTATATAACCGGTGATACTGGCATTGCGTTTGCCCGTTAGAGTCTCTTGTAATAAAGCCACATCTATAGCCCTCTCGTAGAGGAGTTTTGAGAGCTCTAACACCTTGGGTATTACCCCACAGATGTTAATTTGTAAGATCAGGAGGGACCTAGTGTTTATGGGCCTAGTCCCTGTGGTGGGTTGGATCCCACTAATGTCAGTTTGGGTTGTTTGGGGGCCGGAGGCTCCCGTCACTATTTCGCTTCCAGTCATATTTGTCTGCCGTGTATCTAAGTCGGCAGGAGGTTGTGGCAGACTACCATCAACCTTGTTCGGATCGGACCTCCGAAGGAGGTACGAATGCAGTGTTCGTTGAGAAGAGGACTTTGGTGGAGGAATTTTAGCCAATTTTTCACGACCTGACAAATTCCCCTTCATCGAGGTCGCGGGGCGACTAGTAGTGGACTTTACGTGGCCGGGCCTGACGCCCACTACCCGGCGCACGGAGCCTGTTCGGGTCTGCTCGTGCCCGCTTTTTTTCGTGTCTGTGTCTATCATAGTTGTATGGTTAAGGCCGTTGGCGGCCTTAGTTACTGCTCTAATGCAGCAGCGTGCATGGCCTATACTTGTGTAAGCCACTAAGGACAAGGTAGGAACCTGCCCAAGCAATCACCACCACAGTTTGGCATATAAGTTTCCTGCAGGGCAGGAGTGGGGTGGCACGCGTTTCTCGATATTCCCAGTGTCAGAATTACCATTGGCTGCGGCGTATTCCTCCACTAGCGCGCCAGGGAACGGGCTAGATAAAGCCTAGCTCGTGGACGCCGACCAGTCCGCCCGACGCAGCCCGCTAAGGCCGCGCCAGTCAGTCCAGTCTTTGCCCAAAGAGAGACCCGCGAATCAGCCGAGTCCCAGGAGAACCCGACCAACCCTCGAGTTGGTGTCCAGCGCTATCCGCTTTTCGGAGATCCCGTTAGGTCTCTTACTCACCGTTGCCCCGGGGCCCCACAGGGGGGGGGGGCTGGACATAACCCCTTTATATCCTTTTACACTTGCCGGCTGCTCATCCATCAGCGGCAAGCAACCTATACTCTTAGCCACTCCATATAACGGAATGTTCACCCGACAACCACGATGAGGTGGTACTAGAATTGCCGAGCCGCATTGTTACCAGTGTCCTTCGGCGTTAAAAATTGAGGCCTATTACATTCACGCAGTGCTAGACAAGAAAAAGAAATAGTTTTCAGCTTAGTATTACTTTAGTTTTCTTAAGTTTTCCTACCGACCACATCCGGTATTTTGATCCCGATTGTTCCATTTCCATTTTCCATTTCTGTACCAAGGTGTCATAAACCATTGAATCATTAGGCTAATTATGGTAGCTGTGATAACTATGGTAGCTCGTCATCGAGTTCAGTTCTGTTGGTGAGGAAGACGTTTATCATTTATATATTAATGCGTTATTACACATATTTATAATTATGGTAATTTGACAGATTCAGACATGTATCCGCAAGCAGAGCAGAGAAGGTTTAAGCCAGATACTCAACTCATTATTTTACGCATACAGTCACATTCACGAATAAGCATTCAGCGGGTGACCTAGCCCCGAATCTTGTTACAACATAAAGTTGCAAATTCATCGGCTAGTATGTTAGCATATTACGTCCAATTCTGTCTATCGAAATATGTTTAGGGTAAGCCGGGTCTCGGAGAGCGAGCGTATTGTTGATCTTCATTTGTTTTACTCTATCTGCTGATTTAATTCCTAATATTAATTTGGCTTAATAAATCTATTTTATGTGATTTCATTATGGTGATTCAACCTTATGCGATAATTCTTGATGGATTTATTAACTAAAGTATTCAGAATTTCTATTCTTTAATTAGTCCCTGTGTTTTATTTCTTTTGAAGTTTGGTTGTGTTTACAAGTGAATACGCCAAAATCACAATCTACGCAATGGAGGAAAACAACTTAAAACAAACATTTCGACTCACTAAATTCTATACCTACTTGTGGCTACCTGGTCGTGTGGTATGCGCTCTGGGCTGTCGTTTTGATGGTCGCAACGGTCACGGGTTCAAACTCCCCCTGTCGCCATCCCCCCAGTCATGTGGGAGAGTTGGGATAGGAAGTAATTACCTTCAAATCTGAAGGAACACCCGAAACATTCAAACAAACATTTTTTTTATTTTAGTAAATACTGCAATCTTGTTAGCAGTTTCATCTGCCTTAGTCTGTTAAACCATTGGGGCACCACACAAGATTTGTCAGCCGTCTTTCTCCGTTACTCTCTGTTTTTTATCTTGTATAGAACTTCTTTCAGTGTTATCTTCCCATCACTTTCTCCTTTCTCCTTTTTCCTGGTACTGTTCCACGAAGGAAGGTCTTTGCAAGCCCAGAAGACCTTGTAATATGACCATAGAGTTTGAGTTTCCGTTTTTTTTTTTAGAATAGCTAGCAGGTCATCGTGGGGTCCAATCGCTGCAGTTACCCTGTCTCTAATCTCTTCGTTTGTGATGCAGTCTTTAAATGCGATACCTCCGGATCCTTCTGTAGAATCTCAATTGCATTGTTAGGATCTAGTTCTGCAGTCAGCGTCCAAGTCTCGCAAGCTTATAAGAATATGGCCATGATCAGGGAGCGCATTAGTCTGACTTTGGTATCGAGGCCAACGACTTGGTCATTCTATATTGTTTTGAGTTTAGCCAGTGCTGCTGGGCACTGAGTGATTCTAGTCAGTAGTTCAGGTTTGGTTCACTCATCTGAAAGGATAGCTCTGAGGTATTTAAAACTACTGGCACTTGTCAGCTTTTCAACTCCAATGCTGACGGTCCTTTTAAAGCCCTGTTGGCTATTGGTCATAATTTGAGTTTTTTTTCGGAATTTTTTGCATACCATATGCTGCGAAGTTAGCAGTTTTTAATTATATTCATAGTCACAATCACATGAGATCAAAAAGAAACTTTAAGATATAAGATAAGACTAGACAATGTAACAAGATCTAATGCCGGTTGCTATGTGTCGCGTGTGACAAATATATATGTCACAGCTGGGTCTAAGTGGAACCGTAAACTACTCCACTATTGGTCATCTTCAGACTCAAAGACCTTTGCCTTCAATTTATCATGTTTGCTTTCAAGTTTGGGATTTTCTTTTCTGTGCCGTGTATGGTAAGATTGATGATATTTATAGCTTAGGTTTGAAAACAAACTTTTTGTTCTTTAAAAAAAACCCAAAGATTCAAGAACAGTATAAATTCATTCATCACAATCTGTTCGCCATTGCCAGACCGGAAGAAATAAACTTCGAACTAACACTAAAAGCCTTTCTAATAACGTCAATTGATAAGTGGCTTATTTTGGCAGTCCAAGGGGAGGTCATCCGTTTCAATGTGAGCAGACGATTCAAATTTGTTTTAAATGACTTGATAGATTGTAGGACAATAGATATATAGTTGTATACATCTAACAGTATGTACTACATGTAAAATCTTATTTGGGCAAAGGCAGGGGCGGACTGGCTATACGGGCATTCGGGTAAATGCCCTGAGGGCCGATACCCAAATGGGCCGGTAGGGCCCCTTAAAGGGCCTTATGAATGCCACTATAGAATGTATTAAATTGTTAATAATATTAATATTATTAATAATATAGTGGTGTTTAAAAATCCTTTACAGAGCTACCGCATAGTGCTAATTTAATCTAACACATTTTCCGAAACAGGGCCCACACTTTTAGCGATTAAAAAGCAACATAAGGCCTACTATATTTCTTATAAAGAGTTCATTGTATACATTCGTTCAGTTATCGATACATTATCTAATTTAGAATGATTTTGAGGACAGGTAGACCTAGAAATGGATGACCCTCATATGATAGGTCTACAGTTTGTGGGCCGGATTGTATAGAAATGCCCGGGCCGATTTTAACACCCAGTCTACCCCTGGCAAAAGGGAATGTTATGATTGTATAGTTGATTGATAGAATCTAGGTGGGAAGAAGTTATGAATTTGTTAATGATTTCATTGATTTGTTTGTTAGAGTAGAGCTACGGTCCATCGCGCAGTGTCAACATTAGAGGCTTAAGATGCGGTTTTCTATTTTGTAGCAATAGTTCAGTGAGATGCCGCAACTGGATTTACTTGGTCATGTAGAAGATTAAGGCCAGCTGTCGTATTCCGAGTCGAAAATGATGCTTTATTGTTATTATAATATTTTTTTCTAAATCAGTCCTGGTGTTCTGACTTTTGAATACCGGGCTACGCTACCTATTAGCTACATAGTGGTGCCCGTATGGAAACGGTCGTTAGAGGAGATGATAAGGCCGACAGGGTAGTAAAATAAGACTTAGGTTGGGGAGCCTAAGAACATTTTTCCTTACCCTTGTCAGGGAATAAAAGAGATCCTACGGACACTGCGAATTAAAATCGAGGAGATACCCAGGTGTGCTCGGCTTTTGACCTCGCCTCTAGTCCCGAGAGTTTTAGAAATTGAGCTACTGAAAATAGTGACGTGATCTATTAAACCTCCAGAATAATTGTTCATACAGGCATGGTGGAATGGAGCTTTCATTGGTTTAGAGCAGTGTTTCTCAAACTGTGTTCGAGGTAACCTGGTGTTCCGCGAGGCCTGAATAGGTGTTCCACGAGCTACATGAATAATTAACTATTAGACCATCACGTGAATTAATCTCTCTAAAAAATAAAGTGTTCCGTTAAATACTCAGAATGTGCGAAGTGTTCGTTACGGAAAAAGTTTGCGAAACACTGGTCTAGAGTTTCAAGAGTCTATCACTCGAATCTTTAGAAATTTGGTGTTTTCCATAAAGCACAAAAGATTTCATTTTTATATTTTTACAAAGCTTATATCAACTCACTCTGCCTGTCTGTCTGGTAAAAAAATGTGTACACGAGATTTTTCACATAACCGTTCTCAAATCAAGTCGAAACTTTGCACAAATAGTCATTGTCATAGACAAGACATAAATCAATAACAAAAAAAATAACCAATTAGTAAATTAACTACTGGTAATTAATTTTTTTATTTGATACTGACAAGAGAAATTAATCTTACAGTATTCAAAGATGTGGCTAAATATGTAGGGTTTCATTCCCTTAAATAATTCTTCACCTTATTTTCTCCCACCCCCATTCTTCGGCTCAAGTTAAAATTTACAAAAAAAAAATATTTATTGTAACTAACAAAACATAAATTACTTTTAAAAAAATTAAACAATCAGTTAATTATTTTTTTTGTTAGAATCTACATTATTGAGATATATAGTTGTAAGTGCGGAATTATTGCCCTTAAAAAAACCTCTTTGTTATTTTTTAAAAAGTTTTTCTTTTGTATATTTAATTTATGATTTATTTATTGATTGATTTGATTTGGCGAAACAATAGCCTACTAATAGCTCTGGTAAATTAATAGCGAATCCATATGGGTTTTCTTTCCCCCAGTATAGTAAACCATTTTCTCAATGTATTTATCTTTAGTAAACCATTTTACAATGTATTTATTCTAGTAAACTATTTTCTCAATGTATTTATCCCTATTAAACCATTTTGTCTATGTATTTATCTCTAATAAAACATTTTTCAATGTAGTTGTCTCTAGTAAACCAGGTTCAAGTGAGACGCTCATTATTAGTTGCATTGTGGGTATAAGTTTCTAGAGGGTGGACGGCACCACGTGACTGGACAGATGTCCCCCGCGGGCCTTAGTTTGGGCGTCACTGGCTTAAGGGGACAAGGTTGAAGGATATTGAATCACTAAGGGATGTTAAAGAAACGTGGCCGACTCCAATGTTTTTCCTTGATATCATGGGAGACAACCTATGAATATACAATTTAATTATATTTTTACATTTTACCTCCCTTGCACAACTCGGTTTGTGTCACTCCACGACAGTAAATGTCGTTTAAGTTTTTAATAATGAAATGAATTCGTCATACTTTTAAGAAAGAAAATCAAATCTAAAAAAAACTTAAACAATGCATTTGAACAGTCGAAATTCAATAACTTTTTACAATACCAGGGTGGCTGCCTGGTAAGCGTACTGTCATTCGGTAATTAGAACATATCAGAGTTAGGATCATACCGTGCCCGCTGCAACCCTCGTCGTCCTGTGGAAGGTTTGGGCTATGACGAAATATCCAAAACAAGTAAAACTTTTTTTTAATGACTCAAGTCACGTATCTCGCCTACGGTTCTAACGATTTTCCAAGAAATTTTACATTTCATGTATATCGTTGAGAAAAGAATTACTAGCTCGTTGGCCACACAGGGAATATTCTGGTTTGACTGACATAATTTTTCAAGCATAAAACAAAATTAATTTAAATTTGGATAGGGAACTAGGAAATATCTTGATCATACCTCTTCGGGTATTTCCGCATGTAGGCCTTATTTATTAAAGAGTTTAATAAATTAATGTTCGGGAACATTTTGCGCATCGTTTTTACAAAGGTTATATCAACTTTGTCTGCCGAGTAAAAAGTTTGTACACGTTTGTTCTACGACTTCCAATCTCGGATCAGGCTGAGATTTTGCGCAATTATTTCTTTTACCTGACAACACAAGAGTCAATAAAACAAAATTGACAAATTAGTTTACTATTTATTTCGGTCTCTCGAACAAGGAAAAAAATTATGCTTGACTGATGTGGTGGTATAAGCTGAATTAATCCCCTTTATAGGTCCCCGCTTTAAAATTTATAGCTAATAATAGCTAATAATAGATAACTATAATGCCTTCTATTTACTTAAGCACTTTGCTAGCACAGAGAAAAAGTGTCGGTTTGGGAGTTTTTTTTTTAATTTCTTTCTCCTCCTTCCCCCCTCCCTTTCCCAACTGGGGTCCAGGCACGAGATAGGATCATAGAATTGAGAAAGCTTAAAGCATAAAATAGCGCTAAACAAAAACCATTGGTAAAAATATTTCTAATGGCAAAGGTTTATTATTATTATTCTTGATCTATTACAAATGTAATTACATGACTGATCCAAATTAATTAAGCTTTGTTTTTTTTTTAAAGTATTTTTTATATTTTTATTGTTCAGTATTTACAGTAACTGCGTTTTCTTTTAATTTCTTCTTCATTCTTATTTTTCATGTCAGAGGGTTCACATCAATAATCCTATATCTGAGATGAACCGAGCAGTGGTTTCCAGATCAGGCTGCTCTCCGTATAGTTTCTGTTCTATAGGAGGGTTTTGGGTCCAGAGTCTTGTTTGAGTCTCTTGATACAGTATGCAGCTTTGAAGGATGTGGTCAGCATTCTCTGGTGATACTCCACAAGGCAGGTTTCGCTAATCCCGACGTTTAGCTTCCAGAACAAAAACTGTCTCATTCTGTTGTGTCCGGTTTTGAGTCGAAAAATTATGCGTTGGTCCTGTTTAGATAGCTTATAATAGGAGTCCTTTATCTTGTAATTGGGATGTGCGCTGGTCCAATTCTCATTTATTCAACACTCTATTATTTTCATCATTTCTTATGGGTAGAGAGGGAGTTGACATTTGTTTGTTCTTTCTTTCATCTCTGGCCAGTCTATCTGCTTTTCATTGCCTTCTAGTTCAATGTGTGCTGGAATCCATTGAAGAACAGTTTCCTTGCTGTTGATGTTAAGGTTTACAAGAGCTGTCCTGAGTTGCTTTATATAGGAAGTATCCGAGGTTTTCAGGCTTCGAAGGACTGTTTTGGCTTCTTTATAATTTGATTGTTGACATTATTTAAAACGTTTGTTTGGTATCACTTTATTTTATATATAGGAGATATAAGACAAAATATTTTGTATAGCAATGAAGTTTCTTTACAATGTTTTCATTTCAATCATTTCTAGTTGGATGATTCTACTCTGTTAAATTCCTCCTATTAGAGTGTTAGACTTTAGGATCTTGTGAAAAATTAACTAAATTGCTAGCTAACAAACGTTTACACACCTATTTCCCTTCCAGGTTTCACAGTGAGTCGATTTCCTGTCCTGAACCTGCTGGCTCTTCAGTGCAACGGCTCGCACCTGCCCAGTGACGTCAGAAGTGTCCAGCACATCAGCCTGGAACGGCACTCGTTGACCAACGAGAGACCACCTTACATTATAGCCTCACTGTCATCTGTTGGTCAGTTTTAGAAGTACTTTTTTTAATAAATGCATTTAAACCCACCCGTTGTCGTCTCATTTGATCAATATAAAAAATATACTATATGCTAAATTTAATTAGCGTAATTTAGACAATCAATTACTTAACGCTTTGAAACTGAACAAAGTTAGAAAAAAAAACTCAAATTATTGAAAAAAAACATACAAAAAAAAACAAGCAGTGGCGTAGCTAGGTGGGAGGAGAATTTGAAAATCCCCCGGGCCCCCACTTAATGGGGGGGTCCCAAAATTACCTCCTAAATAGGTCCACCCGCCTGGGCCCCCAAATGATGAAACATTTTTAGCTACGCCCCTGAAAACAAGGACATTCACATTGATTTACGACACTTACATCGTAATTAGAATTTTACATTATTTAAAAAAATCTAAATTTAAATTAGCCAATTGTTAATTTATCGTGAGTCATGGCACATTTCTTGAATAGCAAGCAATACCTATGAATGTACTTTGGATTAGAAATAAGAATAAGGCACAAGACGTAGAGGAAGACCAAAAAGAACATGGCGACGCAGTGGACTAGATGAAGTCGAGAGTACAGGAAAGAGCTGGGAAGCCATTACAAAAAACTAGCAAGAGAACATGGAGAGTGGCGTGTTTTTTTTTTTATTTTATTGAGGCCCTATGTTCCATGAAGAATGCAAAGGAAAAGAGGAAGAGGATGATGAGGATGTGAGAGAGAGAGAGTAGAGATAGAAAAGAAAGAAATACAAAGGGGGAAAGACAAAGAGATGAAAGAGATGTAGGATTTTAAAAAAAAAGATAGAAAGAGAGGGAGGGATAAAAGGACGACAATAGAATTGGCTTGGGGAGATTTAAGAACTGAGTTCTAATTCAATTCGTCCCCCCCCCTTTTTTTTCTCCTTTTTTTTTCAAGCATTTTTAAAAAAGCGATCAAGGGGTATAGAGAAAACAAACCATCACTTTGGACTAGTTTCCTATTTTTGTCATATAGGCAACTTTCTACTCAAACCACAGTGCGCTGAAATCCTAAGTTTCCACGCCATTTATGATCTCGACTTTACAATGTTACAATCCTTCATTTTAATTACTTGTAGCTTCATTATCGAAGCAATCTATATGCTTACATTCTCTTCGACGCATTAAAATGCAACGATACAAATGACTTTAATTGACACAAATGATTTTAGTTGATACAAATGACCTTAACTGACACAAATACAAATGACTTTATTTGACACAAATGACCTTAATTGACACAAATGACCTTAATTGACACAGATGACCTGAATTGATATGAATGACCTAAATCAGCACAAATGACCTGATTAAGGCATCGTGTCACCAGATGGCGTTCGGCTGGAGAACAGCGTCAGCAACATCAACGTCTACGTCAGCGGAAAGTTTGACATGGACAACATCCACGCCACGTCCCTCACTGTTCTGCTAGCAGACGTCAGCGTTGACCCGGATGTGACGTACAAGTGCACCATTAGCTACGTCAAAAGGGGCGGGAGCTTGGGGCTTTCGGAGAGACTTCTGAACGTCAGTCTAACAGGTGAGAATTACCCGAAGACCTGTGTAATCTTATCTTATCTTATAAATTTCAGACGTTCTTTAAAACTAAAAAATAATTACGTCCTACGCTTATCCATACGTTAGCCTAGTAAAAAAAAAGTACAAACCTTGAGATTTATAGGGAAGATGATGTAAAGATCATCTGATTCTGTGGCCTACGGTTAACGAGGGTGTCATGTAGCCAGCACAACGACCAACCGCCTTTACTTTTCCCCAACTAATGTCAGGTACATATTAGAGTTAGGAAGACTCAGAGGCACCCAAAGATCTCGAAATTAAAAATCCTAATCTTTACCAGAATTCGAGCACGTGACCCTAGGTTCTGAAGCCAAGCGCTTTACAGCTCAGCCACCTCGCGTCATATGTTAGCCTATTCTTGCATGCTAATAGACACTTAAATTCTGCTAAGTCATTGATTTTCCTGGTTAATTCAGGCAGCCCGCTCAATGCCCTAATGGCGCTATGGAAGAAAACGGTTCTTGTAGAAATTCGTCCTTGCATACGGAATACGAAATCTGCCTTCATATCGTGGTATTCGTATTTTCAAAGCTGTTTATGCTAGTAAGTCTGGTTCTAACTTTGGAGGTGCCCTGTTCAAATCCTCTTTCCTTTCACTTGAAGTAATTAGGTCAAGAGTACTTACAGCTTGGCTTTAGGCACGCTATTTCTCCGTCAGAACGGTGGGACGTTTGGAGGCTTTGCATAAATATCATTATTCAAAAGAAGGCCTAGTCATTGATTTCACTGAGGCCTAGCCATATTGATAGGATGCAATGACAATATCTTTGAATTGAAAGACTTAGGAGGAGTGCAGTGTTTCAGATGACTACGCAAATCCTGTTGCGTCCTGGGTCTCAAATGTATGTCCCGCAGCCTCCGTGAGAGCTTTCCAACTGTCTCTTTCAGAGGCCATCTGCTGCCAACTACTTTCCTCTATGCCAGTGAGAGTGGGTTTTTATAGCGTTTTTCTTCTTCTTCTTCTTAAACTGTCAGGTAGAGTTGAGGCTTCGGCTCTTGGAACTCCAGGCCAGCAAAAGCGAACAAGAGCTCCCTCAGACCGGCCCGAATGAGAACAGTGTACACTGTTCTGTCTGACGGGTGGGTCAGACTCGCGGCAAGAGACCGCGTACACTAAGACCCCCGCCATTTTCCTTTTCTATACCAGGCTAACTGTGCGAGACAAGCCATTTATGTAACGGCCCCTTGAGGAACAGGTTGTGGGAGCTTTTTTACAACTCCGCACAGTGCAATGAGGATGCTCTCGCACCCCCTTAGGCACCCCCACGGGAGTCTTGTTTTGCTACCCTTTAGCCTAATCGTTTCCTCTTACGATCGTTTCCACCCAGGCGCCACTATGAGGCAGGGTAGCATGCCCGGGTTTTATAGCGGTAAAAAGAAAACCAATTAGAGAGCGCCAGACAAATGTTTAGCGTTGGTGTAGTAAACTATGTCTTCGAATCCCCATGAAATACTGCACTCCTTAATCCTTGTGCTTGAATATATATGGACATATGAGCTACCTTCTAATTTATTGGGTATAGATCTAACGTTATTGTGTATAGATCTCTTTCATTTCCTATAATTGTTTTCTTCTTTTTTTTTCAATAGATCTTCAGAAATACAAAGTCCAAACGACTGCTCCAAAACAAGGTAATTTAAGCACAAATACTTTTCAAATAGTACGCAATGGAATTGAAAAGTACCACATAAAGCTGCCGAGGGTTGGTTTGTTCTTTTTTTTTTTCCATTGTGATACATGCATGGACGCAGCAGGCCGGCATAACAATTTTAAGCAGGGGGGGGGGGGGGATTTTTTTTATGTGAGTATATAAATCACTGTTTGGTGAACATTATGTAGTACTAACTAAACTTAACAATTAATTCTAGAAAATGGATGTAGATATACAAATGTATGAGATATTTCAGGAGTCTTTTACCTAAAAAAATTGTTAAAATGTGTCTTTTAAAGACGTAACTTTTTTTGATTTCACAAGGTAAAAGCAACAAACGCCATTTATTGTTAGTGATCTGTAGATGAAGAATCTTTAAGTTTAGAGGAATGGCGCTGGTGGCTTCATAATTGATGGTCATGCTAACTTGGAAGTACTCCAATGGAGTGGCCGAAGAAGTCAGCATAAATGTCCGAACTAGACCCCTCGACAACGCCATAATGTTACATATCACAAGGCTCACCCACAGTTTTTCGAGAAATGCTCGGGAACATTGATTAAGGCGAATTGATTCATAGAAATACTAGTCCCCGGCAGACATCAGATGTGACAATAAACTACTACAAACTACTATCTTCCTTAATCTAAACTCAAACTACTACAAACTACAATCTTCTTTAATCTAAACTTAAATCAATTTTTAAGCATGTTAATCATTGCAAGAGTCTGTACCAATTGCTGACTATATTCCTCTACTACATTTTCACTGGTCTCGCGTGCCTAAATTTCGAGGCAATATGGATGGGTAGGCCACAGTAGGCCCTCCTTTCTATGGAGTTCCCTCAAAGACAATCTTGATTCAAAATTCGTATCTACTAGAATGTTCTTAAACCTCAACACGCCATTGTAAAGTACGCAGAAACCCCCTCATTACGTCATCATTTTACCTTTAACCCCCGTCCTCGGTTCACGTAATATTAAAGTTGTGACCAGTGAACTGTGTCGAAACGTGTTTTCAAACCTTTCCGGTTTCTGTCGCTTCACGGTATTTTGGAATTGCCCATCTAAACTTGCCAGACTTTGTACGCACAGCAGAACGAAAGTATTTGAATGCAAGCTGAAGTAGGTTAAATGTTGCCAAATAGGTCCCCCTGATCATTTTGAACTCACTGCATCTATTATTATCCTCACGATGAAGGGTTTCAACTGAAGTCTGTAAACCTATGGATGAGTGCCATTACTGAAGGGCTTGAGTTCGATTCCCGAGATTTAACTCAAGATTGACTTGTTTGCTGAACGCCAGTCGGCAGCACGAAACGTTCACCCTGATACCCAAATGGAGAATAGAAAACTAGAGGCCACTGGGCATCCTGTGGGTGCATATCGATTGAGACCAGTGTCGTAGAAGGTCGGAACACTGACATGCAATGTCGTAGCCTGTGGGCCATTGAGACCAATAGCTCGTTGCCACGTCACAGAACTGTAAGAAGAGTAGAAAATTAGATTCAGTTGTTCTTAAAAGTGCAGACAAAGTATCATTAAAAAAAAAATTATTTGGTTACCTACACTTCATTTATTCTGTACACCGGATACACCAAAAGTTGACTATTTATAGTTTTTTTTTCGCCATTGATGAGAATCTAAACTACTACTGTTCGCTTCCTATTATTTGAAGTATTTAGTGGAATTAATCTGTAAATGTTAGTCTCGTAGCATTGTTTGACATTTAGTTTATTTGTTTGGTCCCTCGTATTGTGTTTATGCCGTCCATCGGTCATTTTGTCAAGTTTAGATCTAAAGAAAAAAAAATCCACTTTAAGCGCTTTTTGAAAATTCCGGTTTGAACCAAACATTTTTTAAATTATTTTTTAAAAATATTTGTTTAATAGACAGATATTACCCGCTGCCTGCGGGTCTAAACTCGCGTATTGCTGATATAGTTACTGATATTGTGCATTAGAAACCATTAAAGAAAATAATAATGTTACAAGTAAAGCGAATGTATGAATTCATGAATAAAAAAATATTAGGAATGGAGCTAAAAATAGCTAATTGACATGAATTCAATTTTTTATGAAAACATTGGCGAACGAATGTAGAGCTATGTAAAAATGCTTTGGGAAAACAAATTTGAATGTTAATTTGATTAAAATATAAAATGAATGGACTATAATTAATATGTTCATGTGTTTAATTTTAAAACTATCTTTGCGAAGAGAAGTTGTATCATCTTAGAGTAAAATTAGAATTTTAGACCAAAAAAAAGAGAGATGTGTAACTTTTCGAGTAATGTCTAAAGAAAGAATGTTCTTCAGGAATTCTAAATTCGCAGATATAAGAAACGAATTTATGTAAAAATGCATTTATCTTATCTTATATAATACAGACGTTACTTCAAAAAAGAAGATGATTACGTCCTACGCGTCATGCATTTAGTCATGCATATTAACCAATGACTTAAATTCTGCCAAGTCACTGGTTTTTCTGGCTAGCTCAGGCAACCCATTCCATGCTCTAATAGCACTAGGGAAGAAGGAGTATTTGTACAAATTTGTCCTAGCATATGGGACGAGGAATGTGCCTTTATTTTTGTGTCTTTCAGAGTATTTTATTAAATTTTGTTTTTGTATTTGAAGATTATGGTTCAGTGTTTTATGTATAATTGCTACTTTACTTTTGAGTCTTCTGTCCTGAAGGCTTTCTAAATTTAGTGATTTTACTAATGGTGTTACCCTAGTCAAATGTGAATATTCGTTTGTTATGAATCTCACTGCTCTATTTTGTGTTTGTTCCAGTTTCTTAATGTTTTCTTGAGTTGAGGGGTCCCACACGGTGGATGCATATTCTATTATTGGCCTAACCAAGGTTAAATAACATTTTAGCTTTATGTTCTTATTTGATTTATAAAAATTTCTTTTAATAAACCCTAATGTTTTGTTGGATTTTTTTATAGTTTCATCAATATGTGGATTCCATGACAGTTTTTCATTTATTATAACACCTAGGTATTTTGAGTTTTTAGTCTGTGTTACTGGTTTGCCATGAATAAGATAAGTGGAATTAATTTGTTTTAGTTTTTTTGTTACTCTTAACAACTGACATTTTTCTGGGTGGAAAGACATGCTCCAATTTGATTCCCATTTCTGTAATTCATCTAATTCTCTTTGTAAAATATCTGTGTCTTGTTTTGTTTTTATTGTTCTATATATTATGCAATCGTCTGCAAATAATCTGACTTTTGTTCCTGAACTAATGCAATTTGGTAAATCATTTATGTAAATTAAAAATAGTAGTGGACCCTTGAGGTACACCTGAGTTTACTGTTATTGGTGTTGATTTAGAGCCATTTATTATTACAGTTTGTTCTCTCCCTATCAGAAAATCTTTAATCCACTGATGCAGTGGACCGTTAATGCCGAAATATTTTAATTTTTTAAGCAAACTATGGTGGTGAACTTTGTCAAAAGCCTTGGAAAAATCTAGTAAGATAGCATCTATTTGTTCACTATTATCTAAACCTTTTGAAAAATCATCAATTAGTCCTATTAGTTGTGTTTCACATGATCTATATTTCCTAAAGCCATGTTGGTATGGGGTGAGGACATTATGTTTGTCTAAGTGGTTTATGATATTGCTACATATTATGTGTTCTAGTATTTTACATGTGATGCTGGTAAGTGATACTGGTCTGTAGTTTCCTGGATCAGATTTTTCTCCTTTTTTAAATAGGGGGGTGACATTAGCTTCTTTCCAGTCCTTTGGTACTCTGCCCTGGTTAAGCGATGCCTGAAAGAGTATTTTGAACACTGGGGCTAGCTCATTGCTTAGTTCTTTGAGTAATCTAGCTGGAATACCATCAGGTCCAGACGCTTTATTTGGTTTGGTGTTGGCTAATAGTTTTTTAATTCCATTTTCTTGTACTACTAAATCTTTTATGTTGTCTACTTGGTTAAAATAAAGAAATATGTCTTTGTCTCCTGGGGCTGAGAATGCTGATGCAAAGTATTTGTTTAGGATGTTTGCTTTAGTTTCATTATGTATTATGTTATGTTCATCTTTTAATGGCGCAAATGCCTGTTGTTTCCATTTTCTTAGACTTAATGTATGACCATAGGTTTTTGTTGTTATCTTTAGATATTACATTGTTGAATTTGAAACACCACATTTGAAGCTTAATTATATCAAATAATGAAATCAATTGACTATATTTTGTATTTTCATGTGTCAAAGTAAAAAACTATCTGCGCAAAGTGTAGTTTCTAAAATTAGATCTAGATCTAGATAATTTCGATCTTTACATGTAAATATGGTAAACATAGCCTAGATCGATGAAGTTATAATGCTTTCATAGAGTTGGTCAACTTTTTTTTTTGACAGTCTTAAGCTTGTTTTAGGGCTACAATACATACACTACGGTCTAAGTTAGTACCCAAGGAACATTTCTGCCAAGTTTTATCAAGATTGGTCAAACGGTTTTTAATTTCTATTTGTAACATACATACATACGCCTTACTTTCTACTTTATAATATAGATATTTTAAGTTGCATAATGTTTTTTTAAATATATTATTAAATTGTTTTTCTTTTTTTTTTTAAACTATTTCAGAACATCATTTGCAAAAGTTTTCCCAATCTACACTAAACGAAATAAAAGAAGGTAAGGATTTTGGTGTGTTTTTTTTTCTAATTAATTGCTGTTGTTGTAAATCAGTCAGGTCACCTCGTCCTATTTGTCGGGAGGAAGACTTATTTAAGGCTATGATTAAACAAACCTAGGCTAGCTTTATTTGATGAGGAGCTCTCCACTCAGAGGAGTCAACCTTTCTTGGGAGAAAGCATTTTTTTAAGCAAAGGGTATGAAAGGCCTTCACGACTCTTTACTGGACACTCGAAACATCTCTTTCCAATCACTCAATGAGTATCAAATTTGCGAGTTCGTGTGACATTGTTAAAATATTTGCCTGTTTGAGAAATGTCTTTGTTTTTTTTTAATCTTCTTTGATTCATAATTTTAATTTCTTAATTTATGGATTAAAAAATACATCTTTTGGCACACACACACAAAATAGATTTGTTTTTTCGTAGTTCGCAATTGTGATCTGCACTAGATGTATGCCTACTTGATCTGCACTAGATGTATGCCTACTTGATCTACACTAGATGTATGCCTACTTGATCTACACTAGATGTATGCCTACTTGATCTGCACTAGATGTATGCCTACTTGATCTACACTAGATGTATGCCTACTAGATCTGCACTAGATATATGCCTACTTGATCTACACTAGATGTATGCCTACTTGATCTACACTAGATGTATGCCTACTTGATCTACACTAGATGTATGCCTACTTGATCTACACTAGAT
Source organism: Biomphalaria sudanica (assembly GCA_036873155.1). Taxonomy (NCBI): domain Eukaryota; kingdom Metazoa; phylum Mollusca; class Gastropoda; family Planorbidae; genus Biomphalaria; species Biomphalaria sudanica. Next base: position 532,724 of record JAZGLO010001495.1, read on the forward strand.
GTATGCCTACTTGATCTACATTGGATGTATGCCTACTTGATCTACACTAGATGTATGCCTACTTGATCTGCACTAGATATATGCCTACTTGATCTACACTAGATGTATGCCTACTTGATCTACACTAGATGTATGCCTACTTGATCTACACTAGATGTATGCCTACTTGATCTACACTAGATGTATGCCTATTTGATCTGCACTAGATGTATGCCTACTTGATCTACACTAGATGTATGCCTACTTGATCTACACTAGATGTATGCCTACTTGATCTACACTAGATGTATGCCTACTTGATCTGCACTAGATGTATGCCTACTTGATCTACATTAGATGTATGCCTACTTGATCTACATTAGATGTATGCCTACTTGATCTACACTAGATGTATGCCTACTTGATCTACATTAGATGTATGCCTACTTGATCTACATTAGATGTATGCCTACTTGATCTACACTAGATGTATGCCTACTTGATCTACACTAGATGTATGCCTACTTGATCCACACTAGATGTATGCCTACTTGATCTACACTAGATGTATGCCTACTTGATCTACACTAGATGTATGCCTACTTGATCTACACTAGATGTATGCCTACTTGATTTACACTAGATGTATGCCTACTTGATCTACATCAGATGTATGCCTACTTGATCTACACTAGATGTATGCCTACTTGATCTACATTAGATGTATGCGTACAATTCTGAATAGTTTTAAATATCATTGGAAATACCTCTAACAGCAATAATAAATATCTGTAGCTTTTTTTTAAATAATCGGTCTTAGGTCTAATTGCACCATCACTAAATTAAATATCTAGAAAGTTTCAGTAGGCCTATTTCTCTTTCTTTATAGTTTGCGATCTTCATAATAGTGTTGGTATGTGGCCAAAAATATTTTTTCAGTTAAATGAACGTATTCAAAACTTATCAACAAATTAGATTTTGACCTATATTAAAATATATAAGCTTGGTGCATGGTTCTTTATGACGGCAAAATTAATTGACAATACATGATATTAATGATCATTAATTCATATTTTCATATTTTTTAAGTTGATATTTGATTAGACATCATGTTGAATGCCTGATAGTTATTATTATGTTTTCAATGTGGCCACCGGTAGAAAATGTTTGCCCACCCATGGTTTATGTTCAGGTCAAGAGACAAACAAAGGGGGGAAGCTCCTTGATTTTTTAAAGATAAAAATAAAAAACAAGATCGATTTGTTACTTCCCTTGAGTAGACACCAGATAGTGTTGGCTAGTTGAAAGAAAGAAAAAAGAAAGAAATCTAAAACATATATTTTGTGAGCAGTAAAAAAAGAAAAACAAATGTGGAATAAAATAAAGTGTGAAGCATTGTGATTTTTCAAACGATTTACATAAATAGCCTACCAAATTGAATTAGTTCAGGAAAAAAAAGATTTGCAGACAATTACATAATATATAGAACAAAAAAAACAACAAAAGATACTGAAATTTTACAAAATATAATTAGAATTACAGAAACTGGAATCAAATTGGAGTATGTCTTTCCACCTAGAAAAATGCCAGTTAAGTAAGAAAAAACTCAAGCAAATAAAACTAAATAATTGAATCATGGTAACCAGTCACACAGACTAACAACTCAATATATCTATGTATAATAATAAATCAAAAGCAAACATCCAGAATACATATTGATAAAATGATTAAAAAATCAAGCAAAACATTGGGGTATATTAGAAGAAATTTTTACAAATCAAACAAGAACATAAAACTAAAATGTTATTTAACTTTAGTTAGGCTAATATTAGAATATGTATCCTCTGTTTGAGATCCCTCAACTAAAGAAAACATACAGAAACTAGAAGGAATACAAAATTGAGCAGTGAGATTTATAACAAACGAAAATTCAAATTTGATTAAAGTAACACCAACAGTAAAATCCCTAAACTTAGAGACACTTCAGAACAGAAGAATAAAAAGTAAAGCAGCTATAATACATAAAACATTAGACCATTATAATCAAATGGAAAAACAAAACCTAATGAAACACTCAGAAAGACACAAAGATAGAGGCACATTTCTTATTCCTTATGCTAGAAAAAATTCGTACAAGTGCTTCTTCTTCACTAGTGCCATTAGAGAATGGAATGGGTTGCCTGAAACAGCATGAAAAAACCAACGACTTAGTAGAGTTTAAGTCATTGATAAGAATGTATGACTAGATTGACGCATAAAATGCGTAGGACGTAATTATCTTCTTTTTTGAAATAACGTCTGGAATAGATAAATACAAGATAAGATTAAGATGAGATGATTTCCTAACTGAATGCTACACATTTCTTTATAATTTATTCATTTTCCTTTTTTTTTACTACAAATAAAAAAAGTTGTGCTTTAAACTCTCTCTCTGTCTCTCTTTCTCTCTCCTTTTCTCTCTTTCTCTCTCTCTCTCTCTTTCTCTCTCTCTCTTTTCTCTCTTTTTCTCTCTCTCTCTCTCTTTCCCTCTCTCTCTCTCAATACCTACTTTACTTTCAAATACTATTGTCAACAAAACATTAATATTTCACTTTTTTTTAAAGAAGATGGCCATTATTGGGATCGAACCCTCGACATTCGCATTGTTAGCACGATTCACTAACCAACCATAGTACTCTATTTTTAAAGTACAAATAAATAATGTTGCCTTAATTAAACACGAAGAAATTAGCCGGGGAAAGTGGGGGGGGGGGGGAATTATTGTGCTGAGAGGTAGAAACCGCTTTCTACTGCTTGGGTACCTAACCAGAGGCTTAAGTTCAATTGACTCGAGATGTTCTTACTGAGTGCCTAAGAACAGCAAGGAAACCTTCTTCCAGATTTCCCCCACCACCTCCTTTTTTACATTGGCTAGTGAAAGAATTTAGACGATAGCGCACAGTGCAAGCTATAAGATATATAATAGACAATTAAAAAAATATATATATTATCAAACAGATAAACAGTAAAGCTCGTATTGTCAACTATATTTTCTCTTTACATTTCTTTATTAAAGAGAAATGTATCAATTCATTTTGGACGTATTTCAATAAATATAATGAATGTTTTAATAAAGTCCTCGGCTCCCTGCTCGAACATTCCAATAAACACTCCCTGATTTGTAATAGTTGCCCTTGGTTTCTGTAGGTCGCCATGACTGACTGGTGATTCAAACCTCTACCCTAGACTAGTGGGTTTCAAGCGAGTATGCACCTACTAGGTCACGGTACAATCTTTTTTTTTCTTCCTAAGGCGGATGTTGTGGCTATAGGGCTTCGTGGAAATGGTTCAAAACATGCCCTATGAAAAGCCTATCGCTCGCCTCGTTTCCTTTCAAATACGGATATGTTTTTTTTCAAAGGCATATTATCTCAGAGCGAAAAGCGTGTGTGTGTTGGTGAATGAGAGAACGGGTATAGATAACTGTATCGCATGGAAGACTTTGTGTGTGTGTGTGTGTTTGTGCGATCGCGTGACAAGTGATACAGTTATGCGGAAGTAAAGATTCTTTTTACGCTAAATTGGCCACTATATTTTGAGTGGGTGTTTGTGTGTGTGTGTGTGAAGGGGGTCACAACTCAGTGTCGTACATTACTACCGCTGTAAGTGTAGTTTCTAAATCAGTCTGCTTTACAAATAAAACAGTTTTATGACACGCAAGTATTACTGCCCTTGCTTCAAACTCAATGGTAGCCCTAAATTAAACCCATTGTTGAAATTGAACGTTAAAACACCGAACATATTCCTTTTGAAATACATAAGAAAATAATAGCGAGTTGAGATCGAATGTAATTTTAAAATGGGCAGAAGATTTCACTTGGTCATTGACGGACATTGAATGTGTGTGTGTGAGGATGGTGTGCTGTGATGTGAGCAATCTAAATTGACATTTTTCATTTCTTCCGTACTCACGCTATCCAGAAGCCATTGGCAAGAAAAGAGACTGTTCAGTGCAATCTGTCAAACTGTCTGAGCGCCTCTTCCATGGCATCATGAAGGATTTCTGTGGCATTTTATTTCTCGAATGACAATCTTTTCCCTTTGCGACTTCTCGTGCGACTACAGAGGGGCCAATCCTTGATAATCTGTAATCCCCAGACGCTGTAGCACTTTCACCTTTCTTTCTACTTCTGGTGTGTACGCCAGTTGCAATCCAGGACCCTTCCATTATGCTTGCTCTGTCCAAAGCTGTGTGCAGCGTCTAGTGTGGGGAGCATTATCCTGTTCCCATTGCTGTCTAGCATGAAGGATAATCTTGACAAAATAAATCATGTCTTTCTCTGTCTAAACAAGTGATATCCAAAGTGGTCTTTATAGACCCCCAGAGTCTACGAAGACTTCAAGTGGATCTACGAGCAAAACAAAAGTTTGGGAACCACTGGTCCAAACCATATCCGTTTTTTTTTTAATTTACTAACACTGCATATTGCTCGGTTTAATTTAGCACCGTCAAAAATGTATTTTGTTAATAACAACAAACTTGTTGCGTGTGCATGTAAGTAGCTAATCGATATCTATGACTGAGCACAGCTTTGAAGTCGTTCATCATGTTCCACGAATATAATGGCGTCCTAATTATAGCATATAGTTGTACGTAATCTTTAATTCCCCATACCATTTGCGTGGCGTAACATTTAGATCTAGAAACCCACTGAAACCAAATCGATGATACGTACCTACAGTAGATACACTTGAATCATGAGTGACGGACAAACGTAGTGACTGCCAATAACAGCAGTTTTTAGAATGTGCAGACGCATAGGGCCTCCCCCTTAAACTGTGACATTCTTTTAGAATGATTTATATTATTAAATGCATGTATATTGAAGCTTTAAAGGGGTAACAGGCTGCCTCCTCATACTAATATCTTGCAGTGGGTAACTTTGGTCTAAAATGAGCTGCTGGTAAGCTGCTATAAATATTCTTTAGGAGACTTTATATCTAAGTGTTTCGCTATACTAATATTGCAGAGGATAAAGAATTACTAAACTAATATTAATAAACGTTATTGCACATTCTAAAACTATTAAAGTCATTTGCTCATGAGCACCTAGAGAGGGATGATTGTCTAAGTTAACGGTTCTAAACTTCATTATAATAAGCCTGTAATTCAGCTTGTAAAATGATATGGCTATATAATTCTATAATGTATAGGCCTTAATAAGCCCTTTATTGACACGCAATGTGCCAATTTTTTTTTATGTGTACAGGAACTCTAACAATGCTTCACTGGCTCCTCATTATCAATAACCTTACTGATTCGTTTCAGAATAATAGACATTTTTTTTTGTTTCCTTTCTTCTTCTACAGGATGGGGAACTTCTATGTACCTGCTGCTAACTATGGCGATTTTATTGTTCGCGCTACTCATTATTTGTATTCTTCTCATAGTTGACAGGTATAGAGGTATGGGCAAGTAGTCTTCTATTTATTCACATGTGATACATATAGTACATTGTTTAAAACACGTTTTTATTATTTACGAAATCCCTTGACATGTTTAAATTGGTACATCTACATCAGAATATTCATATAATTGACAGGGATAGTTTCAAACCTGCTCCTGAACTTCTTTTAAAGTTATCTCCCTTTTTCCGTGAAGTTTTTTGTATCACCTTTCTGTTTGAATCAATAAATCTAATAGTAAGGGTCAACGCACTGACGTTTGTGTTTCTTTATCTGGGTATTGTTTTGTCTATTTGTAGAAAATGAGATTCTCTGAGTTAGCATGCATTCGTGTAGGTCCACAATCTCTTTCATATTATAATTTTGTAAAACATATTTCAGTTGCCTTTTTCTTAATATATGTTAGCTCCCTTGGCACCAGACGTGACCCAAATTCATTTGCATTTCTCCACAATAGAGTCTACTAACTGACACTGCATATATAAAATACAAAATGTAAAATAAGGGCAGGGTCATTTCATATTTCCATTTCAACTGTATATTAAAAACTTTAATCAGCATTTGTTGCGCCAGCAGATAATTGTAATAATAAGAAACGAAAAAAGGCGACAGTCAATGAGATTGAGCCCAGACCGCTGCCAACGCCACCACTGTGGACATATCCCGACTGCAACAGATCACAATTACCCAGAAGTCCATACAACAGTTTAAAATTTGAAGGCGTCAAAAGAATCGCTAAAGGTGACATTAATTTTTGTTAATAATTGTAGGCCTAATATATAACATAGATAGATAGATAGATAGATGGATCGATGGATGGATGGATGGATGGATGAATGGATGGATGGTTGGACAGACGGACGGACGGAGGAACAAATAGATAGATAATTAAGTTGACAATTAACAAGTTGAAAGTTTGTTCCACCTCCACGGCCGCCTACGTCTCTGCTCTGCTTAGTTGTCTAACTTGTTTATCTTCTCTCTTTGCAGACGACACAGGATACGACTCTGATGGGGACATGAACTATTGCATGCCGATGGACGACATCGCAAGCCACTCTAAAAACGTACCCTTTAAAACGTTTGGAAAACATTCCCCGATATACGCATCCACGCCAACAATTTTGACTTAACTTGTTTTTCCAATTCTTTTAATTATTTTTGTATTTGAAATTGAATTTTTTTCTGTTTTTTTTTTTTTTTCATATTATTATTTTTAAATTGAAATTGAATTTCCTGTTCCGTCAATAATAGAGGATATAGGTCCCCTAAGCTCTTTACCATAACCATTCTATATTTGTACATTTCTATGAATCTTAACAAAGAGCATGGCGATAATCTTGACGGCTGGGTACACGACTAGCTTCGCTTTCTGTTTAGAGACAATATGGTGGGCGTGTATTTAGCCTTAATTAGGCCACCGCTTTTTTGGCTGCCGAAATGTGTTCAATTATTTTTTTTTTACAAGTAACTCGGAGTAGCCTGCCCTTGCCATTCGGAAAAGAATACCGTGCCCATTGTGCTCACATGCATATAGTGTCTACACTCTTTTGAATAACAGAGAATACGACGCATTTTGGGGTATAGGCTACCTTCAAATGTTTAGAAGTTGTCATTGGTCAGCAGTCCCATAAGAAACAAACTTTAACACCGGAAACAAAATGCCGAAAACTAGAACTGAAATGGTTATAAAAATAGGCCTAACAGAACTAACATTTTAGGCTACATATCGACATGGTTCACCCCCTCATATATATATAGAATACAATTATGTTAGAACTGTAACTGAAATAAAAGTCCATTGAAACAAGTACAAAATGTATCACGGTACTAATTAAGCATAGTCCTATGGCTTTTATGACCGTATCTTGTTTTAGGTTTATTCATATGAATATTAAAAACGTACACATTTATTCATATCTTAATGACTCTTTCATACACCCCATGTTATAATTTTCCATCGAAATATCATCATCATTATCAGTCCCGTGACTCGCTGTGACGCCATGTTACGCTTGGAATAACCGAATTTCCGCATCCCTGTCAGAGCAGCTGTTCTGATCAAAATATCAAGAGAGAGTCCGGTCCAGTCTTTTACGTTGTCCAGCCGGCTTTTCCTTGGACGATCCTGTCTTCGTGGTCCATCCGCTGTACTATGAAGAATGACTTTTGATGGACAAAGTGAGTGGTGTGTCTTACAGTATGAGAACCAACTCAGTCCTTGTCTCTTCTCGGTAATGAATTTCCCCTTTTTTGCCAGCAAGCGTGTACAAACTCATTTGTTTTCATTTAATATACAATGGATCTCGAAAGGTTTAAACCTCTTTAAGTGGCAACCTTGTGATTCCTCTAAATAGGTTTGGAATTACAACGGAGCGAATTCGATTGTTTTAACAAGCAAAATATAAGAAATACTTTTTTAAAAAAAAAGCTTATCTAATGGGAAGAAATCCATATTTACAGCCATATTTCTCAATATTGTAGATCTATTTCCCTTTTTGATATCAAACAACTTACGTAATTTCCAATATTTAATTAGCTAATTGGTTATTTTTTTTAAATGTATGCTTTCTTTGTTAGGAACAATGAATATTGTGAGAAGTTTTAACTTGATCGGAGAATGGGAAGTGGGAAAACTAACGTGTTCAAATTTACACCAGACAGACAGACAGACAGATAGCGGGAGTTGATATAAACTTTGTAAAAAAAACAACTACTGGTTGCTTCACTAAACATCTCATAATATACATGCAGAATAGAGAAAGAAACATTTAGAGTAGAAAGTTAGGTTTTATTTCCTTGTTTGAAAGAGTGAAGCTAGTTAAAGTTAATGTTTTTGTAATGAAATTTTGTGCAATTTAAGATTGGTACAAGAATGTTGCCAAGAAATGTCCCTGTGATATTGGAATGTCCACAAATCAAAGTGACATCTATGAGCAGCAGGGGCGTGATTAGAAGTGATGTCAGAACAAATCCCATTATGTTTCTCGTACATCTATTTCTGAGATGTCAAATACACAGTATGAATACATATGTTCCTTTGCCTTTAAAAACAATAAAGAAACATGATAACAAAAAACTATCATGTAATAATTGCTTCGTTCCTTTTCATATTTTGTTTTCAAGTTAAATTTTTTGTTTTCTTCTTCAAACTTGTGCCCATTTTTTTAAAGCGCAGGTAACAAGGGAGCTTACAAAAGATTCAAACCCAAAGACATATATAAATATAGACTGGCCGATTAAAGAGTTTTATGAAACCAAAATTTGTGACTTGCAATTTTGTGTACTTTATTATAAAGCATTTATGAGCAGTATAACAGTTAAGTATTCATGTCTATTTCAGCCACACACCTATATATATATTGTAAATAAGGAGACAGTGTAGTTTTGTTTAATCTCTAAGAATGAAGATCATGCAATTTTTCATAATTGGGAAATCCGAATACAATAGATATACATGTTTTCAAGTTACATGAAGTTACTTCCTTTGGCCAGTCTATATTTATATATGTCTATGTTCAAACCATAGACATATATTATATCTAGACTGGAAACCGGAAATGAATTTTTATCCGCGACTATTCGATTCACAGACCTATACATATATAGATTTTTCTGTACGTAAACTCTTTTTTTCAGGCTCTAAGGGGAGTCGCCCCAATCAGTCTTTTCTGTCTTAGAAAAGTAATGATCTTTAGTTTTCAAAGTTTAGAAATAATGCAATACCATTAATCGGATATTCACGCAAATATATGAAACAAAGTCATTTCCTGTTTGTTTCCATTGAGATAATGTTTCAAAAATCCTAGATCGAAATAATTCATGTTGATTTAAATTATCTTATGTACATTTACATAGATTGATTACCTACATATTTTCTAGATTATGTATCTAAAAACTGCAAAATAATAATTATGAGACGAGAGTACTCTTATTTTTGATGTTCAATTACTAGATCTAGATCTAAAAATTAAATTATATGTTACATAGGTTAGGGTTGATAAAACAACAACATTACTTCTTATAAGTAATTTACAAAACAACGCCTTGATCCAACTTTTTAAAAAAAAATTCACGACATTTGTTGTAGCGCTAAAAAATCTTCATGTCCAGTCTAGAGTAGTATATATACGTCTATGATTCAAACGCTTAGAAAGTATCTTCATAAAAAGACTCCAGAAAAAATAAAACTACATAGGAAGATAGGAAGTATCCCAAATGACATCGGCGCTGGGACTTTTCTTGCTGCGTGTACTACAGGTTTAATGTTGGAATTGACCTTTATAGTATATTCCTCTTCCATGCAGCCCAAGCCAAAAAATACATCTGCTTAGCCTGCGAGTGTATCGTCCTCGATAAAGTCAACTCTTCTGATTTAATTCATTTGTTGGCAGCCTGGTAGACCCATAATTGGCTATGAATGTGTCTCCACAAGTTGAAATTCTATTATGGCTGTCTTACTTTTAACAGTACATTTAATGTGTGCTTTGCCAACAACCTTCAAACTTTCTCCACTGTAAGTAGTAAGTCTGGATGTTGATTAGAGAAGTTTCTTTCTTTTTAATTGCTTGTAGATTCTGTATGGGAGAATATTGACTTGTGCTCCTGTATCCAACGTGAATGTGACTTGTTGGTTTTCAACAGTAATGAGTGAATTCCATTCGTTGCTTAGACTATGAGAGCCAATACTGGCGATGAAAAATGTTTCCTCCACGGTGTAATCTTGACCTTCTGACTTCACTATACTTACAGGCTTTGATCTGCACACTGACGAGCAATGACCCATTTTTATGGCAATAGTGACATGTCTCACCATAAAGCTGGGCACTGACGTGGTCTGTGTTCCTTGACACAATAGCTACAACTCACATTTCCTTTTGTTTTTTTAAAGCTATTGGTAGCTGAATTCACAACTTGTACCCCACTTTCTTCATTCATGAGCTTAAGCTGCCATTCTGTTGCCCGACATATATTTTCTGCCTTGTTCTTATTCTTTATGCCACCAACTATCCTATCTTTTATTATTATTAGGGAATCTTAGCAAATCAAACTCACATGTCTTTGCCTTGAGTTTGATGTCATTGACAAAGCTGTCAAATGACTCTCCTTCGTGTTGAGATCGCTGGAAAAAAAAAACATGTCTTTCAATGGTAACATTTTTTTCTTGGTAGACAGTACTTCTCGAACTTATTAAGAATGAAGTGAAGTGTATGGAAGGACTTGCTAATCTCACATTCATTACATTCATTATCCGTCCATTGGAAAGTGTTATAGACTTGCACTGCTTCTTGGTCGATCGCATGAATAATGTCATAGACCAGTGATACCCAAAATACGGCCCGTGGGCCAGATCCGGCCCGCGACATGGCTACATCCGGCCCGCAGAAACGTCGGCCAAAAGAGTAGAAAATCCCCCCCCCCCTATTTTTTCCAAAAAAACAAAAAAAACTCGAGAAATGTATCTTACCTACGTTAGGGCCCTCTGATGAATTGACATCATAACTTTAAACTTTTGTACGTTTAAAAATTGGGAAAGTTGAAGAAACTACAAGTGGAGTTTACAATCGTCCATAAAAAGTGAACGGATCTTTTAAAAAAAAAAAACAATAATAAGCCACATATTTCATTTGTTTAGAAAATGTAGCAGTTTGTTTTTTAACAAGATAAACGGCGTTATAAAACAAACATGACATCATTCTTGGTTTGGGCCGCGACTAAAAAAAATTTTGAAGCCGGTTTTCGACGCATGAAAAAGTTATCTTTCAGATATGCCATTAATTAATGTTAGTACAGTAAGTATTAAGTACTAAATCCACAAGTTTCTATTAAAATTGTTTTAGGTCAATTTTTTTTTCTATATCGTTCCTGTTCGGTCATATGGCCCGCGACACGAGTGTCAGAAATTAAATTGGCCCGCAGCTTGAAATAGGTTGGGCATCACTGTCATAGACTGTGCTTCTCTGCTTTTTGTCTCCAGTCCACTTGCTATCGAATAGATCTGAAAGGATTGTTTTAACCTTTTCCAATTTTCTGCTACGTTGCCATTTAATTCCAGCGGTTGTGGCGGGTGGAGTCGGCCATCTGAAGAGCATGACGATAGACTTAGGAAAGTTCTTGACATAGCAAGAAGGAAAGTAATCAAACTGAAGCCTTCTGTATGTAGCCTAAGAGTACAACAAGTCAAGTTTGTAGGACATATCATTAGAGATAGTGGTATAAAGCCTGATGACTCAAAGAATCAATGTGTTAATTGAGACTCTTGTTGCTGGCCTTACACGGCTCGTTATTCCTTGGCATGTATTATATCTACAAGGACCGCTTTTAGGACAGTATACAATTGTGGCACCAAACGTTTTTCGGTCACTAGCCACATCGCAGAAAAAAAAAAACACGTCAAATCCAATGGTACTAAACCTCTGAGGGATCTTAAGTACTGTACGCAGACGTTTTTGGGAGGCCGGATGGTAAGGCGTCAAGGGTCGGATTGGGCCTGCGGGCAGTGGTTTCGACATCACCGGAAGAAAACACGAGAGGATTGAAGGAAACAGGCAATGTTGAATTTTCCTATTGGCAATAAAAGCTATATCTTAGGGCCCATACTTTCTTTATAGCCCCCCCCCCCCCAAAAAAAAGTTTCAAGTATATTTTCAACAATTTTAAAGAAAGAACAATGGAATAAACGCCATATGTTGATTACGAGAGGCCCCATAGCTTAGGGCCTCCTCAAGTCTAAATACGGTCCTGGAAACAGGTCAACAAAACACTTGAGTAACCCATCGCAGACTTCAAGCCTAAGAACACCTTAAGTAAAATCACTAAATTTAGAAAGCCTTCAGGATAGAAGACTCAAAAGTAAAGTAGCGATTATACATAAAACACTGAACCGTAATCTTCAAATACAAAAACAAAATCTAATAAAATACTCAGAAAGACACAAAGATAAAGGCACATTCCTCTTTCCATATGATGGGACAAATGTGTACAAAGGCTCTTTCTTCCCTAGAGCTATTAGAGCATGAAATGGGTTGCCTGAGCCAGCCAGGAAAACCAGTGACTTAGCAGAATTTAGGTCAATGGTTAATATGCATGACTAAATGCATGACGCATAGGACGTAATCATCTTTTTTGAAGTAACATCTGTATTATATAAGATAAGATAAGATAAGAGAGACTATATTTGTACAGCATTTCTATGAATCCTAACAAAGAGCATGGTAATAATCTTGACGGTTATGTCCACGACTACATGACAGGTAATGTTGAAGTAGCAGGTGACTTGGCTTTGAAAGGCGAATAGAGCTTGGCAACTGAATGGGAAGAAAAAAAGATCTATTAGGTATACACACAGACCTATATATATTATATCTAGACTGGAAATCGGAAACAAATTCTTCTTCGCGATTGATCTATTCACAGATCTATATATATATATATATATATATATATATTTATAAAGAGAGAGAGAGAGATATTTTTAAGTAGGCTACGCTATATAACTCTTTTTCAAGCTGTAAGGAAAATGACCCCAAATCTAGGAAAATCAATCTTTCAATCTGTCTTAGAAAAGTAATGATCTTTAGTTTTTAAAGTTTAGAAATAATGCAAAATGTACTACCTGTCTATGTTGAATTACTAGATTTAGATCTAAACATTAAATTATATGTTACAAGGTTAGGGTTGAAAAAAACTTTACTTCTTATAACTACTTTACAAAACAACGCCTTGTTTCAACTTTTAAAAAAAAATACATTTTTTTGTAGTGTTAAAAGATCTCCGTGTCCAGTCTAGGCATATATAATTTAGCCTATATAGGTCTATGGGTATACAGTTTTTAGATTTGCATGTAAATGCTAAGCACAGTAATCTTCTCTTTCTTTTTTTTTTTATCAGTGGCAAAAACAAATTATCGTAATCCGTTTAAAATGCATATCTATGTACACCGGATACACCAAAATGTTAGCTCTTTATGTTATACTCCATTGATGGCACTCTCCGATTCCTTTCCATAAGGATTTTCCATTTACCTTACTGAACCTGAAAAACAATGGTATTAGGCATTAGCATCTTTAAATGAAATAACGCGGGCAATAAATACATAGCATATAAGCCCTTTAACTATTGGGACCTGCCAACTTCAGATGAAAAAAGGAGCTGTGAGATTTAAAAAAACAACAACACGCGAATATTCACATTTAGGTAGATCATCTCTAATAGTCAAAAAGACACACTAAATATAGAGACACTTCAGGACAGAAAGCTAGAGAGTAAAGTAACAATAATAGAGTCTAAATAAAACACTAAATACAAAACATATCCTAATAAAAACCACTCTGAAAGACACAAAGTTAAAAGCATATTTTTTTTGTTCATATGCTAGGATTCGTATTATAGCATGGAAAGGGTTGCTTGAATCAGCCAGGATAACAAATAACTTGGCAGTGTTAACATGCACGACTAGATTTAAACAAGGATATGCAAATTATCTTCTCTTTTGAAAGAACGTCTGTCATTCATAAGAGAACTTAAGATACACAGTTTTCAGGCTGAAAGATACACAGTTTTCCGGCTGAAAGATACACAGTTTTCCTGCTTAAAGATACACAGTTTTCCGGCTGAAAGAAAATGGTAAAGAATAAGTTGAAGCCTGAACCCTTGACCTCTGCAGTCCATTACCATCCTAGCGTTGTTTCTCTAATATCATTGCAGCGATTAGGACTCTTGAACTTGTATCCCCATGACATCGTACTGTAAGACTTGGTAATTTTAATCCAGCATTGAGATAGCAAGTGTACTGTCGAGAAAAACTAATTGAGAAATATATTTGGCTTGTCTCAGGTCTACTTAGGCCTATCACATTTTTAATGTTATATCCCAAAAAATACACCTACGTTAACACAATCGTCATCCCAGCAGTAACATATGCTTGCAAGACATGGAAGTGATCTGGCAAAAATGAGAAAAGACTAAATATGTCTCAACAAAAATGGCTAAGACGGATTTTAGGCAGTCTGTTATAGAGATTGGGTCTCAAACAAGGACATCTTTTGCCGAACTGGGTTTCGACCACTTAGTGAGGTTGTAAAAAGCGTGGCATGAGGTTTGCCACGTCGAACAGACGTGTGACTTATCTTATCTTATCTTATATAATACAGACGTTACTTCAAAAAAGAAGATGATTACGTCCTACGCGTCAGGCATTTAGTCATGCATATTAACCAATGACTTAAATTCTGCCAAGTCACTGGTTTTTCTGGCTAGCTCAGGCAACCCATTCCATGCTCTAATAGCACTAGGGAAGAAGGAGTATTTGTACAAATTTGTCCTAGCATTTTTGTGTCTTTCAGAGTATTTTATTAAATTTTGTTTTTGTATTTGAAGATTATGGTTCAGTGTTTTATGTATAATTGCTACTTTACTTTTGAGTCTTCTGTCCTGAAGGCTTCCTAAATTTAGTGATTTTACTAATGGTGTTACTCTAGTCAAATGTGAATATTCGTTTGTTATGAATCTCACTGCTCTATTTTGTGTTTGTTCCAGTTTCTTAATGTTTTCTTGAGTTGAGGGGTCCCAAACGGTGGATGCATATTCTATCATTGGCCTAACCAAGGTTAAATAACATTTTAGTTTTATGTTCTTATTTGATTTATAGAAATTTCTTTTAATAAACCCTAATACTTTGTTTGATTTTTTTTTAGTTTCATCAATATGTGGATTCCTTGACAGTTTTTCATTTATTATAACGCCTAGGTATTTTGCGTTTTTAGTCTGTGTTACTGGTTTGCCATGAATAAGATAAGTGGAATTAATTTGTTTTAATTTTTTTGTTACTATTAACAACTGACATTTTTCTGGGTGGAAAGACATGCTCCAATTTGATTCCCATTTCTGTAATTCATCTAATTCTCTTTGTAAAATATCTGTGTCTTGTATTGTTTTTATTGTTCTATATATTATGCAATCGTCTGCAAATAATCTGACTTTTGTTCCTGAACTAATGCAATTTGGTAAATCATTTATGTAAATTAAAAATAGTAGTGGACCCAAGACTGTTCCTTGAGGTACACCTGAGTTTACTGTTATTGGTGTTGATTTAGAGCCATTTATTATTACAGTTTGTTCTCTCCCTATCAGAAAATCTTTAATCAACGCGTGGCAACGCGCTATATGTCTCCACTGCCAACAGGTTGTGAAGTTGCAGGCTAGTGTTCAGGCCTTCTATGACGACCGGTCTCGTTTGGCATCTTCTAATTTCTTCTTCGGGGCTCGCAAAGACCTTCCTTCAGAGAATAGTAGGCTACCAGGAAAAAGAAGAAGAGGCAGACAGAGAAAGCGATGGGAGGACAACGTACGAGAATGGACGGACCTGACATTGAAAGAGGTTCTAAACAAGGCAAAAGTCAGGGAGGATTGGAGAAAGACGGTCGACGAGTCTTGCTTGGTGCCCCAACGGTCCTACAGACTAAGGGATAGGTAAAGGTATATTTTTAGGCTGTCTATGGTAAGTAGTTTTGTCCGTAAGTATCTTTTCACGAAAAAAAACGATATATTGCACCACACAATGCTACACCCTGACAGAGCCTGTGATGCAGCTGAGCCCAAACTGTATCGGAACTTAACGAGCCTTTGAACACATTAGCTACATGGAGAGGGGGTAACTGCTGCGCATGATTTGCGACTGTAGCCACTGTAGGAGGCCATTGAAATTTTATTAGGCCTATATAGGCTCAAGATGTTTTAACTGGAAAACTATATACATGTATTACAAAGGCCGCGGGGCAGATAATTTGAGATCACAATTAACGAATGTTTTGTCGTGAAAAAAAAATGAAAATGTTGCTTTTTATAATTAGATATATAGGAAAGGCCCTTCAGCGAAATGGCATATAAAGCGAACACCTCCCCGTAATTTTTATCCATTCTTATTTATTTCAAAAGTAACTGCAGAACTAATAAAATGGTATTACAAAGACTCCATTTTTCTACATTTCCCAAAATTCACTTTCGTTTTCCCTCATACAATAAAGCATAGCTGAAGGTCAAAGTTGACATGTATGGAAATTTTATTCTCAAAACGTTTCCGGATAAACGAGAATAGGTCCGAACTTAAGGCGATTTTGAAGCACCAATGGACATCGGCCGAAAATTTTTTGCATATTTTACTTCTAAATAGATGAGGAAATAGTTAGCTATAATAGCAAAGGCTATTTATTCCGTTGAAAAAAACATATTATGGGGTGTTCGCTCAAAATGATCTTTTTAACTGGAAACCTATTCAGCGAAAGCCCCTATAATAAGCTTAAAAAGCCATTTAATGATAATTTAGTGACTGATTTGATCTGTTTTTCTTTTTGTCTTATCTATTGTTATTGTTTGTAAACTGAAATATTAAAATAATAAGCCTATTTTTAACCTTAACCCAATGTCTTCGATTTCGAAGATTAAGGATGAGTGCATTACGTGTTTCACATGACTGAGCCCAGCTTATTTTCCCACATTTTCTTTCCGTCTAAAATGTTTGACTCGCAGCTCTACAACAGTCTCTCAGAGGTCATATATGCTGGCAGTTACTTTCCTCTGTGCCATTGAGGGTGAAATGACGCTTCAGTTGATCTTAACAGCGCTTAGGCCTATACGGCTTATACGGGGGGGGGACCTCTGTTTTGCCGTCCTCCATTTTTAACTGGCTGGTTAACCTTTTGTTACTAATTATGTGTATAAATGTTTAAAAGATCAGAATACATTTTTACAGGGTTCCCCCACCATTCTGAGATTAGGATTTCTGGAGATTTCCAAGAGTTTTCCAGGAGAAAATATTCGATTTCAGGAGCGGAAAAAAGGCGAACTATATATTTAGTAATAAATATAAGAATTATCATATAATAGGCCTATACATGTATAAAATTACAAGATCTCTCCTGAGCCTTTCGTCTCCATGCACGAAACCCAAGCTGTTGTAGATCTGCCCCCCCCCCCCCCATACATCATGAATCCATCGCATTCGGGATCTGCCTTTGGGTCAATCAACGCGCGTGTGTGTATGTGTGTGTTGGGGGGGTAGATCGAGTTGATGGTGATTAAGTGCACTGAACATGTGTTCTTTAAAAAAAAATTGTCGCAGTAACGAGAGTTTATGAAATGGAGAGTAAAACGACGTGGACTAGCCTATATGGAGGAGGCGAGATATAATTTTGTAGTTTCTCTCTTTAAAAAAAAATATTTGATCGCAAGTTTCGTAGGCTATATAGACATCATGTTCCAAGCAGAGAAAGGAAATGTGGAGCACAAGAACAGTGAAAAAAAATTTAGGCCTAATGTCGCAAGGAGGACAATAGTTATACTGCTTCATGGAAGAAGTTAGATGATAGAACTTATTTGATGCATAATTTCCTATATTTTAACATGCTATTTCGTTATTTTTTACGGCCTTTCGCTCATTATGACTCCCGCGAAAATTGCGTTCGCTGATTAGGTCCGATCCCTACCGTAAGTTGACGAATTATAAATTTAATAGCTGATATGGAAAAAATAGTCAAATTTAGTTTTATCGCCCAATAGCTGAGGAGACCGCAGATGTTTTCATTTTTTAAATAAGTTTAACCATTGCGGAGTTAAAAATTCTAAACTAAAAACTGGTACAAAAGCGTTCGCCATTGGTCCTTTCCCATATATATTTAAATAGTAATAAGGCCTATTCATTAAACATACATTAAATGAAATGCGAAACATTTATTAAAATTGCGAACTTTACCTTAGCTTCATTATTTCCTCTAGATATAGCTGTAGATCTAGATCTAGATCTATTCTAGATAGATCTGAGCAAGGGGCATAGCATGGAGAACAGAGATAAACTTTCACATGCTACAGAGAATCAGATCAGAAATATATTTTAGAACTCTAGAAAGATCTACATAAGACTAAGTCGATGCTTTATTTTTTTTTTATTGATTTATTTTCATTATTTTAATTTAAATCTTGGGACTTTTGAAACAGACATTCTTGGGATTAAACAAAAATTATGTCATGAGTGCCTTGCCTACAGGTTTATCCGGGTTTATTTATAGAACAAAACTTTTAGAAAACTTTTTTTTTTCTTTCAAGAGTTGCATGCGCTAAGTTCTAATGATCTAAATTATACTATTAGATTGTTGGGAAATTACGCAATATTTGCAGCTGTTCAAACACAATGATTATAGATCTAGACATATTACAGCCATTGTTGTAAGGAACTTCTCATCTTAACTCTATTATTAGTATTATATTATCTATATTGACTATAATTTATAATACTATCTTCTATATTAATTAATAAATAATAATTGTAATTTTTAGTAATAATTAATTAATATAAATTATAAGTATTAAATATAATAAATATATTATAATTATAATGAAAAATAAAAATAATTATCATATCAGTATTATCATGATATGCTAGTACTATCACTATGTAACTAACTATCTAGCTATTCTAGATATAGTAGATCTGATCTCTATTACATTGTCATTACTATTATTTTTTATCATTAGTCAGTGATTAGACTAGTCATAGTCATGATTAGTTACTTTTTTTTTTAATAGTAGAGATACAGATCTCTATCAAGAGTCTAGTATAAGTTGAGTATAGTTAGATCTATATTCTATAATTCTGTAGTTTAGTATAGTCAATAGATTTAAAGATTCTAAAGGCTACACTGTCTAGGTCTAGAATTCTAGATTAGTCTAGTCTCTAGATAGAGAATCTAGATAATTACTGACTAAGACTAAGACTGCTTTATTGATCCTTACGGAAATTTGTTGTGATTACAAGGACTCTTTTCTCATATAAAGACAAGTGTAACACAACAGAAAAATACACATAAACAACAGACACAACATAAAGAGAGTTCATTCAGCGACTAAACACAGGTATCTTGGTGCTTTTCATGTTCCCTGATCAATGAGTGGCTGTGATAGAGTCTGACCGAGTGAGGTACGAACGAGTTTTTGTACTGCTCTGTTCTTGTTTTGATTGACAGCAGTCACCCACTTCGCGACAATCTGACGTAGTTCTGATGGAGCTGTTAGCCGTTGTCTTCCAAGATTTTTTCAATTTTTCTTAGGCACTTTTGTTCAAAAAGTTTCTTTAAATGTGGTAATGTTGTAAGTGTAATTTTTGATGCTTATTTTTATGTTTTCTAGACGTCGCAACAGTTTAGATGAGGCGTTGCCTTGCCAACAAGTTATTCCGTATGTTAGCAGATTTTGTATAGTCGTGCACTAAAAAGTCTCAAGGATCTTGTTTAGTTTAAAGCTATTGAGTTTGTATAGAAAAAAGAGTCGCTGGGCTGTTTTCTTTGTCAGAGTTCCAAGGTGGTCTTCCCATGACAGCTTGTTGTTGATGATAACGCCTAGATATTTATATGCCTTTACTTGTTCTATAGATGTAGTGTTTATTTACAGTTCACGTATAGTTTGTTTTTTCTTTCTAAAATCTATTATAAGTTCTTTAGTTTTTGTGACATTCAGTTCTAGAACGTTGTCGGTGCACCAGTTTGTAAACTCTTCTATCAAGCTTCGATACTGAGTTTCGTCTCCTGAAATAAGACTGACTATGGCAGTATCATCAACGAATTTAATGAGTTTAACTGAGTCATAGATGCTTCTTATGTCATTAGTGTAAAGAGTGTACAGTACAGGAGAAAGTACACAACCTTGTGGAGCACCCGTACATAGTACTCGAGTTGACGATTTGGTGTTGTTGACTTCAACATACTGGGGGCGTTGGGTTAAAAAGTTTAGAACCCATGCTTGTAAGTAAGGTCTTACATTTAAGTTACTCAGTTAGTTTATCATTAGATGTGGCTGTATGGTATTGAAAGCTTAGGAGAAATCTACGAAGAGGACTCGTGCATATGTTCTGGGTATATCAAGACTATAATTATAATATAATAAATCTATAATATATTTTATATTCTTTATAGACCCTAGTGACTTACCTTAACTTTTAAGCCTTAACTAGACTGTCTAGGATCATCTAATAACTAGTATAAGTAGTAGTACTAGTAGTCTTTATGTTTTGACTAGATCTACCTTTATTTTTACTAGATCAAGGTCTAGAAATATAGGAGATCTAGACTTAAGTCTCTACTTATAGATCTATTTAATCCTTATTTACCAGAGATCATCATGATTATCCAAAAGAATTCTTTGATAGCTTAGCAAAGATGTATTTCTATAATTACTTAAATTACTTTTTCAGTGTCATTAATTGAAGTACAGACATAGCTTTAGTGGTTCATCAGTAGATCTAGATCTAGATGTTTAATATGCAATGATTCTTTAAAATATTTATAATTAAATTTGATCTAGATCTAAAATCGAAATGTTAATTGTCTAACTTGCATATTTACATTTACAGGCTGATCAAGAGATAATTATTGGCGAAAGGTATAACAATGAAAAAAAGACACTTGTCTTCATAAAGAGAAGTTATTTTTTTATAGGTCTTCTAAGCAACATCTTCAAAACATGGCTGAAAATTTAAAATTCTATGCAGATGGCAAAGAGCTTAATTATTTGGAAAGGATTCATCAAGAAGGAGAAAAGTTTTACAAAAAAATCGGTCAAGTCACTTGGAGAGTTCCACCTGTAAAATTCAATTGCATGGTAACCAAACCTGATAACTCGGGCTGTTATTGCAAAATTGTGGGTGAGTATAGGATGGAACAAATAAATTAGAATTTGTACTTGGCCAGATTTATGGAGTCATGTTGTAGAGGGCTTATCTACTATTTTGGCAACGGAAAACAGATTTTAGATTCTAGTCTGAGGTTCTTATATTCAGATTTTAGAATGTCCCTGATTCCATCACTTTTAATATTAGTGTCTGTTGGAGAAAGTAAAGAAGGTTGGTTATGCTAAGCAGACTTTACCCTTGACAATCTTAGTCAACAGAAACAGATGCATGTTACTATAAATGTCTTTGAATTTTGAAGGACCCTTGCTTAAGACCAATGACCTTTACTATATTAATGCTAATTGCTCCATTCAGTTTAACTTGTACACTAAATAGATTTTCGCAAAAAAAAAATAACTTAAATCAAATATTGTAAAAAGTAGAGCTTTAATTTAGTTTTCTAAAAATATTATAGTTAAATATATATAGTTATATTTTAATTACAATGATAAAAAGTAATTAATTTTATGCCCACACTGCTGCCATCAGGAACACCTCAAGAAACTGATCAAGAGACAAATTGTGCGGAAAATATTGTTTGTGGTACTTTTGAAAACTTGAGTAATAACCTGGTTGAAGCAAAGTAATTACCATTTTTTGTATCATTACATTTAATAAACGTGTAATGTACACATAAAAAAATATAAAGATTCAACTTATAATATTTAGCATATATTGATAATATTTTGTTAAACAATAATAACTTAACTTTCTCACCAAAAAAATACATCTATAATATTAATAAATTGTATATTACTATAATAATGTACATTTGAATGATATTTGATATTAAATTTAGCTTAAATAAGTTGTTTTTTTTTTTTAGTTGTTAAAAAATTTCTCATTTAATCATCATTCAAATATTAATTACATTTCATACACACCCACATACATAATTATATATATATATAATCTCATATGTTTCTATTCATAGAGAAAGCTCTGCTATGTTTATTGTTTCCAACTTTGAATATGACAATTACCTGAACAAGATTTACTCCCTACAGTTAGGAGGTAAGTCTACCAAGCTTGGTCTCAGTGTACTTTATTTTCCTAAAGATATATGTATTAGGGCTTATTCAAGCCTAAAACTTCTTAAAAAACTCTTACCTTTATAATTCTGTTCTGTTTTGAAAAAACTTTTTCGGAATTTTATGTGCATAAATTATGCAAATTAGCTTGGCTATTTTAATAAATGTTAATATTTCAGATAAATTCCATAAGGTTAAATTAGTTCATTCATTCCTTTTCAATAATATACATAGTTTTGTGTATGTAAAGTAATTAGTTTATTTGTTAGGAATTTTTTGTAAGAGAAGTGTTAAGGCTGGAAATAGTGCTGTCTTTTTTGCACAAGACTTGCTAAAATGCTCCGTCTTGAGAGAGTTAAAAATGTTTTTTACTTCTCTGACACCCTATCTTGGATCAAGCTGAAATTTGGCACAATTGTTATGTTTTTACATGACAAGATGAGAATCAATGTAACCAATTAATTAACTATTGGTAATTAATTATTTTGTTTGGTGTCTTGAATGAGGGAAAGAAATAGTACTTGACTGAAGTGGTGGTAATAGCTGAATTAGTCCCCTTTATAGGTTGCCTCTTTAAATTGAAACAAGCAATACATAACTATAAAATATTTTCTAGTCATAAGTACCTTACTAGCAAAGTGGTTAGTATGCTGACTTGAGGAGGCTTGAGTCATAAGTTCAAATTCAGATGGTTCCCTTTTTATTTTTTTGAATTTTTGTAAAAACCAATTAAGGTAAAATCCACCCAGATATCCCATTCTTTCTCCCTCCCCCTTTTTTTTTCTCAACTGCTCCAGAAAGTTATAGGATCATAGTTCATTGAGAAAGCTAATATCATGAAATTGCGCTAAACCAATTGTACATATTTATTATTGTTAGTCTAAATCTTTTAGAAATGTAATTACTTGACTGATTCAAACTCATTGATACAGTTACACTTAATATAATCTTTTTTTTTTAAAGTATTTTTATATTTTCTTTATTTATCTACATACAAATTGAATGAATTGAAATAAAAGTGCTAAATGACTGAATCAGTTAAAAAAATGTTTCCAATAAAGATACCTAAAAGAATTGTGGAGTTTATCAGGATTGCATGTACATGCATACATCCTAGCTTAACATTTCATGTGTAACTCTTTAAAATACTGCAAAAGAATAAGAATCCTTATTGTGCAATAATGTGGAAAGCCTTAAAGCCTTAGCATCTTTAGCTTGGAAATGTGGTTTTGAACTCTTGAATAATTGTCCTGCTTGTTCTGACTTTCTGACTAAGAGATGTGGTCAAGTGATAGAGTGCTTGGCTTCAAAACTAAGGAGTCAGGAGTTCAAGTCCCTGACTAGTATTTGAACTTTGAGATTTTGAGGACATCCCTGAGTGCGAAATTGTTGGAAAAATAAATGGAAGTTGTTCATTGATCTGGCCACTTGACACTCTTAGTAACCTTGACCCACAGATAAACTTAACGTCATGTTTCCTATGGACTGCAAGGGAAACTTAACTTACTACATTCTATAGATTTATCTATAGAGTTTTTGTTTATTTGTTTTTTCCATTTGAAAATAATTTAGAGTTATTAAAATTGTCAAAAAAAAACAAAATTTGTATTTCTTTTAGAGCTGAATGGCCAATTATTGAATCTTCCTAAAGATGTAGCATCTAGAGGAGAATTGGATATTTTAATTTTGCACCAAGAGGCTGGGATATTACTTGTGCAAACTAAAGCTGTAAGTATATTGCTTGATAGCATATATATTTGAGTGATTTATTGTGTGCTTAGCTTATGCCTGAATGTAAAGCTTCACTAAATAAATCACAAGTATACCCTGTATACCCCAATGTTTGCCCATCTGCTATAAATTGTGAATTAACGGGAAACCTAGTCTCCATCTTTAGAATCTCCAAACAATTTAAGTTACAAAGGCAAAATCAGAAAAATTAACCAGAGCACAAGATATATTAGTAGCAACTAAAAAAAAATACACTTAGCTTTGCTTTCTCCTGCGAAGATAGACTCTGCCTCAGCAACAAGAAGATAGAGTAGTGGTGACAGTATAGGTCCACCAATTCAACTCAGTTTGACATGCAACAAAAATATATCATTTTAATGTATATGAAAGAAATATTTTACATACAAAATACAATGTTATCAATAACAATATGATAAAATCTCACACAAAAAAATGCAGTGCTTATCCTGAGTAAACAAGGTACAATCACAAAGCACAGTATCACCAACAGGTGTCTAGAATCTGAAAAAATATACTATGACATGTACAGAAACGAGCTCCAAAATTCTTATCAAATGATCGAGACAAGCCCCCATAAACTGTCAGGACTTAGTTGAATGAACTAATTAAGTATTAAGTTGTAATGTAAATTACAATGTGTATATGTTATAATTACTTTATAACTTGTATTAATTTTAGGCCCAAGTTCAGCCTGACAGACACACCATACACATCCAGTTGTACATAAACTACTAAACAATGTGTATGATGATTTAAATTAAATTATAAATTTAATACAATGATAGGATATATGAATAATGATAATAATATGAATACAAGTATATATATAGTATGATATAGTATAATATGGGTCAATTTTTAATACTTAAATAGTATTTATAAGAGAACAATATTCTCTTCAATGATCCATTTCAAGACAAAGATCCTGCAATCACCAGTGCCAATATAAGTAGTTCTATCTTCTAACCAAGATGAATGTTCACCACGATGAAGAGTTAAGTTCAAATCACACTTCACATCACACCAAGTCCGGATATAGAACCCCCCAATCTGGAATCTGGAACCTCAGACTCGAACTTCAGTCCCAAAACATAAGACGAAAAACTCAGACAGAAAACCTGAGACTGAAACTGAAAACCTGACACTGAGACCCTATAGAAAGGCAAATAAAAGATTCTTCTAATCCTCTTATCTAATAAAAAATATGAATATGATCGAATTCACATTAAAATAACTTTATAATGTGAAAAAAACACCCTAAATGGGTCAAATAATCTAAGAACATATCCAAGGCAAACGCTAAGGCTGTCCAGTAACATAAGCACAAGGAGAATTCAAGCACTCACAAAATACAGTGTGGCTCTACAGCGCAAGATGGAGTGTAAGAACCAAACGATCAAGAAGAAACAATTTACGTCATAAAAAAACATTTATGACGAAGCGACAAGGGGAGAGCAGCTACTACACAAGAAAATAAAATAGCGCGAATGATGTCATCACCTATTGATGAAATCAGCGCTATTAAAATGTGAACTAATTTTATTTTACGATTAATTCAATAGTTGCGACACTTGTATGCTGAATTTTAGCATTGTTTCTCAACTTGTTGTCAGTGATATTAGTCAAGGTTGTTTTTAAGCCTTGGCTTGTTTACTTGGTCCTAGAACATAACGAGCTGACTAACTTGCCTGGTCGTGGGCACGGTTGTCAATGGTTATGGGTTCATATGCCTGCTGCCATTCCTCGTCTTCATATGGGAGGTTTGGAGTAGGAAGTGGATAATCTTCAACATCCTAAACATGTAAAACATTTTACAAACATAGAAAATATTTAATGGGATAAAATGTACAGCATACTGAAACGAAAACAATGGTGGTGGCATTCAGTGTTGCAAACATTGAGGATATGAGTTATTATTACAAATATTGATGATATGAACCAAGGCTACAATTAAATATTTAGCATATTGCTGTCTCACAAGCCAATCACAGTGCTAACATGTCACACTTAAGTACAGCATTTCAGCCTTAACACTGGCCCAATGCACTCATCAGACTGATACAGATACACTGATAAACAGCTCAATGCTAGCTAATTCCCCCATAAAATATCAAAAAGTGGCAGATGGACAGGGAACAAAGAAAACTGACATTTCAAAAAAAAAGAATATTATTCAAGAAAACTATATCATACCTAATTAGGGGGAAAACCAAACTCATGAAGTCTGCCCAAGCAATACTAAGACCATGAAGAGGTCCAAAAACAACAAAATATTTCACTTGTAGATAAAAGAGAATACACATAAATAACAAAAGTCATTGACCATGCCTAATCGTGTAGATGCGGATGAAAGTATTGATTTTAGTGAATAGAGGGTTAAATTCAAATGACATTTAATTAATTTTTTACTGCCATCTATTGAGGCCCAATGTGTGGCTCTTCCCCCTTCAAAATCTTAAAGCTGTAAAAAAAAATTATTTTTACATTTAATACAATGTTTCCTAAATGTTTATATATATGTGAAGTCTAGGTGTTAAAGCCCATGTCTTTGACTTCTGCTCTTCCAGTAGAAAATATTTACTTCTAAGAAATAGAAAAACTTTGCTTTGGCCTTAAGTCTTTCTTTGTTATCTGATATCAGTCATCATATTCTTGAAAATAGAATTGAATTAAATGCCATTTCCCTTCGCTTGAGCTGTTGAGTAAGTCTGTGCATGTCAGTGAATTAACATTTTTTTAAATACCTTTTTTTTACCAATTTATTTAGTATTTAACAAAGTAATATGACAGTGTTATTTTATCTTGTCAGACCATTCCTCTTGCGCATTTTCAGCAAGATGGCTAGTCAGTTTGGCTGCCAAACTGTTGTCTAATTTCTAGGAGAATAGATGGCAAATCAGAGACAGAACATGTTATAGGAAGGACATAGCTGTCTAGCAATTTGTTTATGTGTTATAAGTCACGTGAAGATAGCTGCCTGGCTTTGTGGAATACATTCAGATATTGTTACAAATAAGAACCCTGCCAGCTGTTTTACCTTCTTACCTCCAGAAGGTTTTAGTACAAAACATCTGACATTTATATTTCTTCTTCTAGCCACCATTATTCTGTGGACTCTTTGGCTGTCTGTTCCTTTGATGGATAAAAGCAATTTAAGTCAGTGCTAAAGGTTAAATAAATCAGATGTTAATTGATTTTGAAAGGATTTGTAACTCCATGTTTGCTATTAAGGTATGAGTTAAGGGATCAGAAAATTAGTCCTCTATGCAACACTGCCACCCCATTTAGACGTTTAGATAAAAATGGGGGGGGGGCTCATTTCCCTCATCTTCATTAACTCTTGAATGTTTAAAAGTTTCCATTAAACTTCTTACACTAACTTACAGGTAGGCTACAACTTTTTAAAGAATACAGAGGCTGATTATGAGAAGTATATTTCAAATATTGAGAGAGCTGTGATGAAGGCTGTGGAACAGTTAGAGAGAGATGTTAAAGTAATGCTTCATGTCATGGGGGACCTTAAAATTCAAAGGCAACAAATCACAAAGGTGGTTGCACTGCCAAATCTGAGTAGATCATTTTTGGATTTGGCTGTACAAAAATGGACTGAAAAATGCACAAGTCTGGGGGAAGTATGTTATTTTATAAATTATTTCTTGATTCTAATTTTTTTATTATAATAATTTTCTTCATGGGCTGAGATAAGGTTTTTCATGGGCTGAGATAAGGGTTTTCATGGGCTGAGATAAGGTTTTTCATGGGCTGAGATAAGGGTTTTCATGGGCTGAGATAAGGGTTTTCATGGGCTGAGATAAGGTTTTTCATGGGCTGAGATAAGGGTTTTCATGGGCTGAGATAAGGGTTTTCATGGGCTGAGATAAGGGTTTTCATGGGCTGAGATAAGGTTTTTCATGGGCTGAGATAAGGGTTTTCATGGGCTGAGATAAGGTTTTTCATGGGCTGAGATAAGGGTTTTCATGGGCTGAGATAAGGGTTTTCATGGGCTGAGATAAGGGTTTTCATGGGCTGAGATAAGGGTTTTCATGGGCTGAGATAAGGGTTTTCATGGGCTGAGATAAGGGTTTTCATGGGCTGAGATAAGGGTTTTCATGGGCTGAGATAAGGTTTTCATGAGCTGAGATAAGGTTTTCATGAGCTGAGATAAGGTTTTCATGGGCTGAGATAAGGTTTTTCATGGGCTGAGATAAGGTTTTCATGGGCTGAGATAAGGTTTTTCATGGGCTGAGATAAGGTTTTTCATGGGCTGAGATAAGGTTTTTCATGGGCTGAGATAAGGTTTTCATGTATTGTGTCAAAGACAAGAATCCAAAGGCATACCTAGCAATATGCGGGTGCTGCAGACAGCACAGGGTATCAGAT
The DNA here is from genome assembly GCA_036873155.1 of Biomphalaria sudanica. Lineage (NCBI taxonomy): Eukaryota > Metazoa > Mollusca > Gastropoda > Planorbidae > Biomphalaria > Biomphalaria sudanica. The sequence continues at coordinate 561,026 of JAZGLO010001495.1, forward strand.
GGTGAGAGGCTCAAAGTTCCCCCCAGTTTTTGTTAACATTTTGAGTCATGGATCCAGATTTATTGTTATAAATCTATGTCTATATATTGTTATAAATCTAAGGCAAGCACTCAAGGAAAGGAAGTAATAATAGATGATGTATTTATTTACAGTTATAAAACACACAGACATGAACTTCAGCTATCAATTCACAAGGAGTCTTTTCCTACCCAAACATTAGTACAAACCACTGACACACTTCCCAGTGTCGTTACAGGTCTTCAATACAATTCAATGGTAGCACGAAAGACTGCTCTTAGTCCCAGACAGCTCAGACTCCCATAACTTGCAGATCACTAAAACAGTCGTCTCTTCCTCGTGCTGGCTGGTGCATGCTATCAATGTCAACACAGGAGCAGGGCTATAGCAATATTCTCTAATTGATTTCTAGTACTTAAGCGCTAAATATAATAGCGTTTCTCTAACTGCGGAATGTGCATCACTTACAGGCGAGAAGACTTTTTTTTTTAATTTCAAGGCATGGAAAATTGTACTTGCATTGTTATTGATGAAATGAAATTAGTCTTCAACAGAAATTTCTCTACTGTCTGAGTGATCAAATTTTTTCTGCTTGTCCCACCATCTTTTTACTGATTTCTTTTGCATGATCAAAACAAGATCCACTACAAGTGTTTAGAATAGCAGGACATTGATTTTACAAGGATAAAGCCCATTACTAAACAGGCATTATCTACATGTGCTTTAAATGTTCCCCGCATATCAGTATTGGCTGTGCTGCCTGTTTCTATGGTGAATTTGTGTGCTAAACACAAGTACAATGCTTTGGTGCAGCTCATTTGAAAAACTCTTGGCTTCGCTCCTGATTGCACTGGCGGACTTCACTGTGCCCGACATCGGTTGGTTGATGGTAAAGGTGGGGTATGAGAATGGGCATCAAAAGTTATCAAATGTAGCTGCTGCACTCTGTGTCAAACACCCTAGGTATGTCAATGCTAGAATCTGAGAGAAAACACTTCTAGCATACTCTGAATTTATATTACTATAGTTTTAAATGAAATGTTTATATTAATTGCCTTGTATAATTTGATTTTTTTCCTAAGAAAATCAGCAATGCAGATCTTCAATTAAAGATAAATTTTCTGTGTCAAGAGCATTTCAAATGTCCAAAGGCTTTGAAAGATTGGTGGTGTGAACATTTTTCTAAAAAAACAGGCATCACTTTGGATGTTATGAAGCAAATATCTTACAGGTTGGCACATGACCAGTGACTTAGTAAAATGAGCCTATCAGCTCATTGCTATTCATACATTATTTCATTTATTCTAATCCCCTTCCACCAAAGATATCAACTAAATTTATCCTAAACTTTTAGTCTGCAAATACGTTGTTTTTTGTTTTTTTTTACTTAGTTCATATTTATCATTTTTTCTCAGTGACTAATTTCTGAAACAGTTTGAGCTTTAAAAAAATAATTTTGATGTGCTTATTTTAGTTGGTGCTTGCATAATTAAAAGTATTAATTTTTCGATATCTCGTGTATTTTCAATAAACATACTGTAAAATATAAAACGGGGCTAATATAATTTACCCATAAAATATTGTTAAGCTTAGGCCAAAACAAAATAGCATAAAATAATTGAAAGAATTATAAATTATGCTGATTACCATAACTTCATCAAGGTATATTTTGATTTAATTGGTTATTATATTGTTCTTAAAAATGGTAAACATGTTGATAGTTTGGATTGAATGGTGTTAAGTTACATTTATGAAGTTACATATGAAGGCCTTTATCCTGTATTTTTTTTTTTTTTTAAAATGATGGGGGACAACTAAACAGAGTTGTTTCCTGACAGTGCAGGGTTCCTTGTGAAGCACATAGTGTGATTGAGTTATGAGCATTGTTGTAATTATTATTACTTTTATTATTAGTATCAATATGGTACATGGGCATTTCAACATTGGGTAAAATATCCCATAGAAGTGATTTTTATTAGTGGACATGTTTTTAATTCTTTTGTGTTGAGTTTAAGTTTTCTTGAAAGCACATTAGTATAAGTCAGTTGAAAGAAACCCAAAGGGAAAAGGATCATAACTAATAAGGTTGTTTTTTTTTGCTTAAGGGTAATACAAATTTTAGCCTACATTAACCTCATCATATTCATATATCACTTATTACTAGAAATGAATTTTGCACCTAACAGTATATCTTTAAAGTAATGGGAAATTAACATGAAGAAATGTACCACAGTAGCCCACCATCATCATCATCATCTTTCCTTTGCGTTTGTCTTTCTTTTTTTTTTTTTTTGGATTGGCATCTCAGCTAAATAAATAGACTGGGAACCTCTGCTATTATATTTGAAGAGTTGAAGAGCTTTACATTACTTAAATACTTAAATTAAGACCTGAAGAATACATGAATTATTAAAATACAATTTAAAAAAAAATGTCTATCATTGTAACCTTTTTTTTTCTTTGAAATCTAGAACTGTTGGTCTAATGTCCACTGTAAGTGTTTGGACATCCAGCCAACCAAGAATGGAGGTCAGAAACCTTAATGATGCTGCATGGGAAACAGGAAATAGGTATTTCTGTTACCAGTTAAAAAAAAACAACTCCAAAAATTATTTACAAATGTCTCATAGATCTTGTGAATTAATATAGTTATGAAAGAGCACACACACACACATAAACACACATCAAAATGTATGAACATACTCAAAGTTTTTATTTCTTTCTAGAAAAAACAAAAAACCTTGAACATTATTTGATATATCAGTAAACCAAAATATACCAATTCAGAAGTTTGTCTTGAGAAGTGCTCACTTTTTCCAGTTCATAATAAAAAAGTGTGTTTTTTTTTCTGGTAGCTTCTCAAACCATATTGATAATGATAATAGATTAATGTTGATTAATTAATTAATGTAGATTGTCCCAATGCTAACTCATTGGATGTTTGATGTTTTTGTAGGTTTACACAAGTTCTGCTCTCAGGTCAACAAGCTGAGTTGTTAAAACGTCAAGAAAAGTATTTCTATGTCTGGGGACCCGCAGGCTCTGGAAAGACCCTGCTCTTGTCTTTAAAGGGTAAAACCAAGGAGTTTGAATTTTGTTTATGTATAGTGGGCTCAGTAGAGTGTAATATATAATATAATATATGGCGTGTTTTACTTGTGAAACTAGGCACTTGTCCAATATGTTTTGAAAAAAAAAAAAGAAAGATTATTTATTGAATTATGTTAGCAAAGTTAATAAATATCAGTTTTACTCTTACCGTTAGGCCTGGTAGTCCAGTGGCAAAGCAATAGGCTCTGAAAAGAAGATCTGGAGTTTGAATCCTTTTGAATGCTAGAATTTTTTTGTTGGGAATTTAATGTGTCATTTACTCAACTTAATTTTTGGCTAACACCAGGGTTATTTCTAAGTATTCAATGCCAGTTTGAAGTTTAACTGTGCCATGATCTATTTGGGAACCCTCTACCTTGTAGTGCAATGGTTCTCGACCCCTTGGGGGTCGATTGACGATTTGCCAGGGGTCACCTAAGACCATTGAAAATATGGATTGTTTTTGTCAGAGTGGGGGTTTGTAAAAAGGGGTTTCCGAGCTTAAAAGGTTAAGAACCGCTGTTGTAGTGGCTTACTGGTAAAGTGCTTGGCTTCTGAACAGAGGGGGTCTCATGTTTGAATTTCAGTGAAAACTGGGATTTTTATTTCCTGATTCTGAGTACACCAGAGTCCACCCAACTCTAATGGGTGCCTGACATTAGTTGGGCAAAGTAGAAGCTGGCCACAAGACACCCTTGTTAACTTTCAGCCATAAAAACATATGACCTTTACATCATATGCACTATAGATTGTGAGGTCTGAATGAGGTATCTCTACTATTTAAAAAAAAAAGATTTGATAAGGCTTTTTTTTTTTATATAAATTTTTGTTGCTGCATTTTACTTTGTGTTTTGTTGTTCTACTTGTTTAGTTAAAAAAAATATTATTATTGCGATTGATATGGCATTTAAAAAAAAATGTAATCTGGTGTTGTCTTTTTTTTTTAAAATGCTTGTAGCTCTTTTATGTAATATTCTTTTAATACTTTTTGTTTCAGTTTTTTTTTTAAAAAATAGATCATACACATTTTGTTATTGGAAATTTTAGTTTCATTTTTATGAATGTATTTGTATTGTTTTTATATTACCTTGAAACTTTTAGTTGTTTTCTTCTCTTGCTCAGGTCACCAGTGGTTGCGAAAGCATCCAGTTGCCATTCTGAACACTAGGCTTGGGTCTAAAGGTCGAACTGTCGGCCACGTGATGGAGAGCACTATCAACAAATTATGTAGGTTTAAAATGTTGCCCAGCCTTTGTTATCTCTAGGTCACCACGTCTCCTTTTTACAAGTGTAGTGTTTCTCTTCTGTAGGTCACCACGTCTCCTTTTTACAAGTGTACTGTTTCTCTTCTGTAGGTCACCACGTCTCCTTTTTACAAGTGTACTGTTTCTCTTCTGTGGTCACCACGTCTCCTTTTTACAAGTGTACTGTTTCTCTTCTAAATACCTTTTAAGCATTTTACACTTGAGCAAATATCTAACAATAACTTTGTACAATGATAATTTAAATTAATTTGTCTTAGCTCTTGCTATTGATACTCTGGTGTCTATGTATTGAGTTAGGAAGTGAAGATAAGAGCAGTTACAGTATGCTGTAAAAACTTGGCCCCTTATTTAGTTGTAGTTCATACAGAATTAACAAGACATTTAGGTTTCATAGTTTGAGATTAAAAAAAAAAAAAAAGAGAAAATTGGTTACAATTAAAGGTTCCTGTTTAAATCTTTTTTGTTAAGTACCGGTAAACTTTTCAGGAAAAAAACCCTAGACAGCTCAATTGAGGGCATTCACCTTTTTCAAATGTTCCCCTCTTGAAAAGGAAGATGTAAATTTGGTGTACCAGTTAATTTAATATATTGATAACTATAATGCACTAATTGTTTGTTTTGTGTGTTAGGTCTTATACTGGAGAGTTTGAAATAGTAGGACTGAGTAAGTAGCATTATAGTTGGATGTTTGTGATATTATGGTGACTTTAATGTCTTCAGTTTAACCTTTGTTGAAGTTCTTAAAATCAACAAACCTATCCCATTTGTGATATTGTTTTTTTAACTGGTACCACAGCAGTAATAATGTGGAAGAAATAGATAGTCATCAAGAAATGGCTCTAAGCAATATGTCAGTTTTTAAAGATAAAGGACCTATTTTTATTATTAATAAAAACTTCCTTAGCTAGATATTTTTTTTATCATATATGGATTGTTCATGAATAGTATGATTAAAATTGGCAAATCAAGCCAATTTTATATGCTATCTTTCTTCTCAGAAAGTTGTAGAACTATTGCCACAATGTAACATACATAGAAAAGTCTAAAACATTCTCTGAGTTTTTGTCCACTAATGTAAATGACTAGTCTTTAGGCTTTTGTTTAGTAAATATACTTAATTAATGATCAGCCTCATTGTAAAAAGAGTAAGGGTTTGGCAGATAAAGGTTTTTATAGTCACTTCTGCTTTTCTTGGTCTACTGTACCTGGGTAGTTGTTCTAACTAGTCACAGAGGAGATACGTTTAATTAAGAATGTTCAATTTTGTGTTAAACTGAAAGCATTGAAAGGTCCGATGCATAATTGTTGTGGTCAATATAACGTTGCTGTTGATGGTGTTGCATGCATGCTTGTCATAGTTAAAACCAAGTGATAGAATGATGTTCTGTCTTTACATTAGTCTGAAGTCTAATTGAAGTCAGAGGGAGAAAAAAAAGAATGATATGCGTCTTTTCGTTTAGAATATTTCATGCAGCTTTTTACATATTTATTGTTATTGTTATAATCATTGCTCTTTTGTTGTTCTTGTTTATTAGTATTTTAATTATTGAGCCTTTTACAGAAAGGTCAAGAAAGTTTATGACATTAACATTTTTACCAACATTTGTATTTATTTTTTTGTTTTCTTAATTATATTAATGTTTTAATTGTACCTTTAATATTGATTAGAAAGAATATGCATTCATTAGATATTAAGGGCAGTTTAAATGAAAAATGCCCAGGCAGATTGCACATTGATAATCTCAGGTCCACAATTATGCTGCCTTTTTGTTTTCTTTTCATATGAGTTACCTGCATGAGATTTATTGTTTTACTAGTGATAAGTAAGCATGCTAAATTTTAGTTGCTCATTTTTGCTAAGATAAAAACATTATAAGCTTTAATAAGGAGCCCTGCATTTACAACTTGAAATATCTTAATATATCATTTGTAAAAAATGGGTAATAGTGGAAAAATGCATCTTGGCTATTATTTTATCATTGCAGTCCAACAAAATATATTATTATACAAGTTTATAGCAGCATTTCTAGTAAAGGCAGATAGCTACTTTACAAATATTAGCCTTCATAACAAAGCAAAAGTAAAAACATTGTTGTAAGAAAAAGTTTTCACTGGCTTGCATTTACCTAGTAACCTTACACATTGTCTCTTATGAGAGTTATTTGAGTTCACTGTGCTTAAAGATTCCTATCCTTATCCTGTGCATATCTGTAATGTTTGGTACGTCTAGAATTTTGTCATCATAGCAGTACCAGTATTTGTCTTTGTGAAAATATTAAGTCTGACCCTTATTTTTTCCAACATAAAAATAGATATTTTGTTAATTATATTTGTCTAGATGAAAAAAATAATTGACTTCTTGTAATGATCACAAATTCTTCCCTCAGCATATCAATGACTAGCTGCCAAATTGGGCATTTACCAGTGCAGGCTAAAATTTAGTTCTCTTGTTTATTAATATCCCAATGCTAATATGCACACCTAATAGTAATTGGTGAGAGTATAATCTAATGGTCATTGTGCTGGCTGCATATCACCCTAGATAAGATTGTGAACTAAAAACAGAATGGTTTGACATTTTGGAGTTCTGTTGTCATGTGTTGCTAATTTGAATAATTTTGTACAACCCAGTACCCACATTTTTTTCTGACCAGGTAAGATGAACAAAGCCATGAGGATAGACATTGACCTTGCTGAGAATGAGCAGGACATAGAGAGAGAGGTTGCAAATATCAAAAAGCAAGCCAAAACAATTAGACCTATGTTTCTGATTGATGAAGTCACATGGCTCCCTGAGACAGCTAAGCTGATCACAATTTTAATGAAACAGTTCCCCCACAGCCACATTTGGTGTGCTGGCATGTTGCCAGAATGTCGACCAGAGGGTTTTGAAAGTCAGGAACTTTTAGTAGGTGGTCCAGACTAGGCTTTTCATATTTCTATTCTCTTAGTTTTTTTGTGTTTAAAATGCTTTGTATTCTGAGTTTGAACATAGTTTAGCTTAGTAATTAGATACGATAGATAATCATTTGAATCAATAAAAAAAAAAGGTAAAGAATTAGAGATGAATATTTACTTAAAGTAAAAGATAAATCCATGATCCCCGAATTGGCTAAAAGTTAAGCAAGGATCAAAATTTAGCCATTGTCAAAAGTTTGCTCTATCTTCATCATACCTAGCCAATTATCACCATTTTACCCTTGTACTCTTTACTTGACTTTTTTTCCCCCCAACTATGTTGGATAACACAGTATATCAGCAAACAGTATAAGACTAATTCTATAATTCTTTTGCATAAAACAATAGGAAAAATACAACTGAAAAATTATAGTCTGTGGGTAAATATCATTACTTTACCGTTGTTGTGACCAACAGGGCTGCAGTGGGCCCCCGCACTTTTATAAATTATTTTTTATAAAATTATTAAATTAAACCTTTTTAACTTATTATTAAAGGATTCCTGGATTCTCTTAAAATTGCAAAATATTTGAAAAAGTCATGAAAATCTACTGAAATTATAAAAATTTTCTGAAAACACGTTTTTTATAAAAATTTTCTGAAAACTCATGTAAATCTTCTTAAAAACAGATGAAATTGTCATTTCAGGGTGTCATACAAAATGGAAAATGCCAATTCTACTCGCAATGAAAAAAAAACATGGCATTGTTAGCTTTCATTTGAAAAAATTGTAATTATAAGTCGAATTGTAACCAAAACAAGAAGTTCAAATACTTAATTTACTTTAATAGTTACTGGCCTATAAATATAGATATAAAGATCTAAATCCATCTCTTAACAAAAAATCAAAAGCGACATTTTGGTAGTCGATAGTAAATTGAAAAGAAAAATCTGAATGTTAATCGACTTTTTGTTGGAAAAATACTATCTACTGTAGATGGCTCGTAAAGTAAATGTGACCGTGATTTTGTACTTAGTAAAGTATGAATAAAATGCAAAGACGAATTTATTTTCTAATACAAAATCTAAATTTTCACTTATTATCCTTATCCCTACACAGACTGGGCCCAGCGCAATCTGTTTCGCATAGGGCCCCACAATCTGTAGGACTGGCCCTGGTGACTGACCCAGCTAATGAAAGTCAAGCACTTCATTACTAAACCACTGTGCTGCAATGTGATTGATAAACAGTAGCTCTTTAAAAAAAAATCAATCAGCCTTTGTACAAAATGTGAAAACCTGATTACCGGTACTTCATCTTCCATTAAACTCAATCTGAATATCAATAATTTCAACTTAATCAAAGAACGGTTTTCCATTTAATTTTTGTTTTTTTAGTTTGATGGTGATGTTTGTTTTGCTACCGTGCTAATGTTTCTCTGTTGTTGTTTTTTTTAAGTCAATACTGAGGTGTCCACCATCAGTCCAAAGGGTTTTGAGAATAGTAGATAACAGGACGGAGCGTAGATTGCTGTATCACCTTCATGTAAGTAGCACTGTGTAGGAATAATAAATTACAGCCAAATAACTATAATATTCCATTTAGTCCTGTCCAAACTTAATAATGATAGAATTGTTAAGTAGTTGTTTTTTTTTTTTACTCTGTTCTGTTCCAACAACAAAAAAAACATTTGATAAATTTTTTATAAATTTTTTTCTCTTTCCAACTACATGCATGTGAAAAACTGGGCCACTTTTATTGCCCTGCTAGTTTAGGTAGATAGTATAAGAAACCCCTATCAACTTTCTATGCCTGGTTATTTATGTTATCCTCCAGGACCTCTCAGTATCTTGCACTTGGTAAGAATGTTACTATATTATTTGTATGTATGGTTACATTTTAAACTTTAGCACATTTTCAAAATTATTGGATGCTCACTACACTTAAATCTGACTGCATAATTTATCTTCCGAATGAAGAACTAAGATTATTTCCACTACTGTATCTTTCTTTTAGTTTCTTGACATTATTTTATTCCAAATTTAAATCTAGCTTATAATCTCTCACCCAGAGTTCTAAGGCTGGGTTACCTACAGATGGGCCTCCTCCTTACTTTATCATTCACTCCAAGCATGGCAGCCCTGATGTCCAGCCCTATGACTGTGTGCGCTGTGCTGAGCTGTTGTCAGATTTTTTATTGAACACTTTGAACCTGAAGATGTCATTGCCGTCTCATGACGGGGCCCAAAGTGATGCTGCCAGTCAAAGCAAAGTTGAAGGCTGCCGTCTGCACTTCAATGATGCTGTTCTAGCAGTTTCAATGCCCAGGTCCTGGCACCATTACACAAACAGAGGATACTGGGCCATATCTCGAGAAGCACTTCATTCTAACATGATGTTTTTAGGTACGTACCATTGACAGCTACATGTTTATACTGGTAGCCAGTATCTTTCAACTTAGTTTGTTTATAGTTAAGTAGCACGTCTTTAAACATTGACACTCCTTACAGCAAGCTAAAGAAAGAATATTAAGAGAAGGAACTCTATTGATTCATTTTTTTTTTTTTAATGTAATGATCTCCCTTTCTCTCCAGGATCTGGTCCTTTTTGTCAAACGCTATTAGACAGGCAGATACCATTGAAAGTTGAAGGAGCCATGACCTTTACACCAGAGAAAAATGTGGCAGGTCAAACATTTGCAATGTGTCCAATAGGATCTGTACATGGGCTGGAGTACAAGGTAAGTGGAGTCACAGTAGTCTAGATGTGTTGGCCCAGCAAATAAATGTTTTTGAAATGAAATGTGAGATCTTTTAGATCTGTTTAAAACAAAAACAACACAACTTTATCCCTTACCTGAAAATGGTAGAGCAAGTTTTAGTTTACAGATCTTTCTTTTAAACAGGTCTGTTAGAAGTTTCACTTTGATAATAATCTTAAATTCATTCAACCCAATCCTTGCTCAAAGTGTTCTTTGAAAGAAAGTCTTTATGCGAGTACGTCTTGGCAAATGGAACAAACAATAAGTATTCATATCTGTTATTTCTAAGCTTGTTATAAATTGGTTATTTTATTTGTATTCATAAGTTTCGTTCAGTTGTTTGCTTTTTTTTTTATCTTCTGCATAGTGATTCACTGACAATAAAAAGCGAAAACAAAGGTTAATAAACAAATTAATAATTTTAATATTTAATTTTAATTTTTTGATTCCTTTGACACCTTAGATATCAGCTTATAATATCAGCGTCTTTCTTATGAGTAAATGTGGTGAGTGGGGTAATCAGAAAAAATCTGTACATTATAATTATTGAATATATTTTGTCTGTTGCATGGCGAATTTTTTTTTATATCTGTTGGCTTTCATTGTGCTTCCATGCGTTTGTTATTCATTGTGAGATAATGTTCACAGCAGTATTCATACAAAGTTTCATTGAGATCGATTAGTCAAGTGGTTTTTATTTATTTTAACAACTAAATTATATATTAGAATTTAAAACATTTTTTCTTTTGACATCTATAGGTGGTTGTTGGTATCCCAAGTGCTAGGGAGTTAACAAAATATACAGAAATCAATGAAGGGATCATAAGAGGTGACCATGGGCCCAGAGTCCCCATGAAAAGGTTGCCATTTGCAGAAGAGATTAAGAGAAAAAGGGACGAGTTACTCAGACAGGGGCCAGAATTCTGTACCTGCTTTTTAAAGGATGGGGCTGTTAAAAAAAAGTCATGGACACTCAGCACTGCAGACGTTCAACCCAATGAGCCCAAAAGTGACAAAATTAGAATTTCCACCCATGTTCATGGTAACTATAGAAAAGGTCACTCATTACCAGATGACCTTCTGTATGAAAAATGTGACCACTTGAATGGAACAATGGACTCCCCCTTGGCTGATAAGCAGCCTTGTTTATCAGATTTAGAGAAACACGACCCTGAAATGGACAGCGATGATCATACCGAATGCTTGGACAGATTAAAAAATGAAGTCTGTGGATACTGCAATACTGAGAATTGTGTGTGCCAATATTGCCAACCAGAAGAGTTAGTGGCCCTTCATAAGTTGGATCAGTGGGACAAGGCCTACATACTTATGTGTGCTTCTCGCTGTACATCACAGTTAATTTTAGTCTTGCCCTGAGTCATTTAGGAAGCTGTGAGATCCCTCATGACAGATATATATTCTGGAACATTTTGTATAACTCAATAACAAGTTTTTAATTAAACAAATATCTCAATACAGCAACCAACAAAAAATGTTTTTAATGTAAAAATTCAAATTATGTCTTTTTTATGAGCGTCATTCCAATCCACTGAGATATTAATAGACTTACATATCAATTCTGCCATCTTAACAAAAAATACTTTTACTGTAGGCACAGACAGATTGTTATAAAAGAAAAAGATATTTAAAAAAAAATTCTTAGTTGTCATGCCTATATGTGAGTCACATTTTCCAACTTGATCTAAATACTCTCAATTCAGTGGATAGGAAAATTTGAACCATACTTTTCTTTTAATATTCTACAAATATTTCTTCTTTGAAGGAATGTCTGTATTTTATAAGCTTTTGTAATTTTAAAAATGAAAATTGTTTAAAGTAAGTCAACCCACCCAAGAGTGTCAAAGGAAACTACTTGATAACAGTTTTACAAGAATATACTTTTTTAGCTTCAAGATTTGCACAGCTGATCCACATGAGTTGTAAATCTGTAATATAAATAAATAGATAAATACACCATTTGTGTATGTTGACTTAAGCCCACCAGCAGTTAATTGCATAAGAGAAATTCAGAATGTTTTTTAAAGATTCAGTTGGAATTAGGTCTAAATCACCTGCCAACTAAAAGTTGTTTGTACTTTCTTGCCCCTTTGATTAGGCTTAATCAGCTGCATACTAAAATCTTTATGTGCTTGCTTACCCCTGTGAATAGGCTACGTCACCTGCCAACTAAAATATTTGTATAATTTCTTGCCCCTGTGACTAGGCTAAATCAGACACTTACTAAAATATTTATGTCCTTGCTTGCCCCTGTGAGAAGGCTTGATCAGCTGCTAACTAAAAACTGTAGTCACTTGGCCCTGTGAGTAGGCTAAATCACATACCTGTCAACTAAAACCCTGTGTGCCATGTGTTCAGAACATAACACTCTGCTTCTGACAATTAATGATAGCTGCTAATCTGAAATGGGCTTTAATTGTTATCAATGTTTCTGAGTTTGAACTCATCACATTATCTCCTGCCATCCAGGAGGAGGTTTGGTATTATACATAATGTTACAAATGAACAGTGATAGGTAGAGGTCAACGTATGACCCCGGCGAGATGACACAGCAGCGAGTTTTCTCTGGAACTGTTCTCTGGAATCTACATGTAAAAACAAAGACAGGATGTGACGTGTCCTCACGTGTTGTTCCAGGGGACGAACAGATCTAAGTAGGGTCAGTTACTAATGAACAGTGACAGTGTGACCCCGGCTTGATGACACTGAAGCGGGTGTTCTCTGGAATCTACATGTAAAAACAAAGACAGGATGTGACGTTTCCTCACGTGTTGTTCCAGATGATACTAGCAGTGTTTGTGCAACTTTGGAGGAGCGATTAGGGACTCTATATAAGCCAGAGAGTTTATGTGAAAGTCAGTCGTGAGTGAGCCATTAAAGACGATGTAAGACGTGTGCGGCTCTAGTGGAAGAGAAATGTGTACGACTTGATGCAAGTTAACTAGGGTAGAGTTAACTGGAGTGAACTACTGTCGTTAAAGTCTATACAGTGAACTACAGTGGACTTGAGCCGTTACAGTCGATGTAAGACGTGTGCGGCTCTGATTCGGTAGACTTGAGTACGACTTGGTTCAGCTTTGGGAGACCTGGAGCGACACTGGGAAGTGTGTCGTTGGTCTGTTCTGTGGAATACGGCTCGATGCAAGTTGAGAAGAGATGAATTGCAACGAAGTATAGCTAACTGTAAACTGACAGATATTGTAGTCTTCTACGCTACATGTTACAGTGACAAATTGTTAGAGTTAATAGTCATTAAAGTTATATGAAACTGAAAGTTGAGTCGTCAAGTTCTTTACAGTGTTTTTATTTGTGTACCTACTAGTACATTTAGCCAGAAGATTCAGAAATAAATACGTAACAATAATAATCTCATTTTCTGAAGGAATGTTTGAAACTTAAAGTCAAACAACTGATTGTTTACAGAAGAATGATGATTTGGATTAAAAGTTTGTTTTTGGCTTTGCAATGTTAATAAAAATAAGAGTGAATATTATTTATCAAATTTTCGTTTTTCTTTGTATTGTGAGTTTAAAAATAAATAAATTTGTGTTTGTTCAAGGTTCATAACTATCAGCTGTACATTACATGTAAAACTTCTTGCCATATGGAAGTGTGCTTGAGCTGCCATTCAGTTCTGTATTTATCCTATGTTAGTTGTTATTTATTGTGGTTGATATGTGTTTTATTCTTAATCAATATTAGTACCAGTTAAATAAAAAAGATTTTATTAGATTTTGTATACTTCCATAATCCTTTTTTTTTAATACAAATCTATGCTTTTGACTAACTCCTAAGTTGAAACTTCTGTTTTTACTTTTTTTTTTTAATCAATATTTTATGAATACTGATTATTCTAATTGGACTTTTATTTTAACATTGTTGAATAATCTGTTTGTAAAAGAGATTTCCTTTGAGATAGTAAAGATTATAGAGTGCAGCAAAAAAATATTTTTTACTTATCAATGTTTTTTTTTTTTTCATAATTTTTGAAAAAAATGTATATACTTTCTACTAATAACTGTCAAGAAAAATAAAATAAAAAAGATACTCATGCCTTGTGTTTATGTATTATATATTAGCTGTAGCTCAAGTTTAAAACTGTTGCATTAAGTTTAATATTATGTATTTGACCACCACTCTTCATTTGTGCTAAAAAAAAATGATTTCAGCTTGATTGGTATTAACACCCCTGTAAAACCTTGTTCCCAAGAAAATGACAATGGTGCCAATTTTTTGTTTGTTTGAATAGATGACTGGCCCTGAGGTTCTAAGTTTTTGTTAATGTGGTACATACATATCCAAGATGCAGCTTTCTCTTATCTTTCTGCCTCCCATGTTATTCTATCCATAAGAAACAGGTAAAGGAGCAGTGGAATTTTCTATGGAGATCTCAAGATGAAATAGAGGTCACCTTGTTTTAGCTGCAGATAATTTTGTTAAATAATCAGTGATATTCTTTCCAACTATTGTCAATAGGGACTTGTACACTATAATTGTAATTTTATCCCTAATTTCCAACTAGGTACTGTGAATAGGGACTTGGACAGTGTGGATTTTTTAGACTAGTACACTATAATTATTTTAATTTGTGTAGTTTGTAAAACTCCCAATCAAAATGCACAGATATGAATGAAAAACTTTGGACCATAAGTTTTTTAGTTTGAGTTATTAAAATTAGTGACTTTTTGGTGGAGCAACAGTAAAATAAGATTTTCTTTGACAGTTTATAAATGTATATTGATTTTGATGTAAGTTTTACCTGAAATAGGATCCAATGAGATTTTGTAATTTTATTATCCAGTAATTTTTTTATAAAATGTTTTTTTTAGCTTTTTGACCCATAAAATTAAAGATAACTACCAACAAATTCTGCTCACAAACACCAATTAAGAATCTTACATTAACATTTAATGTACCGGTATGTAAACTATATTTAGAAAAATATTGTGTTTATGAAAACACTTTAGATATGTTTGAATTTCAACTGTCACAGATAAAGTTTTTCTTCCCTTTTTCTCCATTTCTATGTATTTGTTGGATTATCTTGTTTCATCATCAGATTCTGATTCACTGTTTTCTTCTCTTTCAAATTTCCTCATTTCTAAATAAACTGAATACTCTTCTTTGCTCAAGTTACCAAACATTTTGGCCAACTGGTGATCATGCGAGTCCAAGATAGTCTTTAGGGGAGGATTTGGGTTTACAATTCTCTCATCATCTTTTCTTTTTATTTTGATAAAGTATCCTGTACGAGTTAAAAAAGTATGCCTGTCTTTGATGTGATCAAAAGTGCGATTGAAAACTGAAGAGCGTGCTATTTCTTCGATTTCGTAAACCATTTCATAATACACATACTCAAACTTCCTCACTGTCTCTTCCCAATCCTCAACAAGTACATGGGGACACCTGGTGACCAGGTCAAGGACATCCACTTTAGTATCCACCAAACCGTTCAGCTTGCCCATGATGCTGAGGATGTGTTCGAAACCCATGAACAGGGTCTGAGGCGAAGATAATAAAATAGCATCAAGATGATCCTCTGAGAAACCTAATTTTATCAGTCCATCCAAGTTGGATTTGAAGATAGCTGGTAAGTCTTCCATAGGCCGTCTTTCCTCTTTGAACTCCAGGGGTAAATTTTCTAGGATCTGGATCTTGGTACCAACAGCCAAGTTGCAAGACTTGAAAATGTCTAGAATGGAAACTAAAAGCTCAGGTTTTTTAGTTGTCCATGTTGATCTTGTTAGCAGATTGACAGCTCCATTTTCAGAAAATCCCAATTCAAAAAGACTTTTTAACTGAAACAATATAAATACATTTCTGGAGTTAGATTGCAATAAAAGGTTAACAACAATATCATGGTGCTTAAATGGCTTTATAACTAAACTACTATATTGAATGGCTTGTGGGACTGAATTAGTTTCAAGGTAGCTATATATGCAGTAAGCTTTGAGCAGAAGGAGATCTTCTGTGCATATCGATGTAAATCTATTTACTTAAAAAATATCTATCACATTTACGGTAAACCACAAATAACTAATACAAATATAATTTAAATATTAATGGAGGTAAAAAAGTGACATTTTTATACCAATATTACCAATGCACTTTAAATATAAGTAAAAAAAATTATCCTCGGCTGAAAATGAAACTAAATATAACTTAACTATAAAGAAATGGACGATGCACAATAGGAATGGACTAGTTTCATCATAATCATCGAAATAAAGGAGAATTTTAACAAATACAATGGGGTGTTCGATAAGTACCTTAGGCTTAACATGAAGGTGTTCGATAGACGTAAGTTACTCTAGTAGACTAGAGATCTATTTGTCTGGGAGTGGATTTTTTTATTATAGAAAAAATATATGAAAAGAGGGTGGTGGGTCAAAAAAGGTTGAAGACCACAATTCTATGCCTACATCTCTATAATTTTTCTAGATCTATATCATATATATAGTAGATTCTTATATTAGGCACACCGTGTTCGAGAACTAGATCAAATTTTTAATATATTTTTTTATTTGGTGACGGTTTAACTTACAAAAAAACTGAAAGCAGATTCTTATTCTGCAACTAAAGGACTATAAAAATAGCTGTGTTTCTTTGAATTATCACTCATAGTCAAGATTTTATTTTAAAATAAATCAGGTCACTTCATGCTCCTATAATAAACGCAGTCTTTGTGCTTTCTCCTTTAGCGCACATTGAGCATCGTTAAGAAACACCACTATGTTATTGCTAATAAATTATATCTGTGTTAATTTTTAAATTATTTAGATTGTATTAAAAGAAGTAGATTCACTTCTGCAATATGTATTTATATTATATTGCCTCTCTCTCTTTCTATATATATATATATATATATATATATCATTTTTTTAGTTTATTGATTTATATGTGCCTACCTATATAATCTATGTGTAGAAACAGACAGAAATAAATCTATATAAATTATAGATCTATAAATTAATTATTATAATTTAATAAACATGATATTTTCAACTAGGCTACATGTATTCTCTGTCTCTTACTTTCAATTCCCATCCAAGGACCCTCTTCTTTTCATAATTTGGATGTTCGTTTTGTTACACCTTAACATCCCCTCCCTCCCATAGATGCTTTTCTTTGTGTTTTCATGGCTCTCTCCCCCTTCCCTCCACTGCCTGTATGATAGGTTTTGACACTACACGTTTAGTGTATACCTCTCCTCACCACCAGCGCTCGCCTGGCCTGATCAACTGCAGTGGGCATGGTCTCTGGCTTCAAATTAGCTGACCGCACTTTTTCTTTCATTCATAAATTATATATTCTAGATATCTCGATCTAGGTCAAGTTTATTCATTGAAAAAATCATAGATTAATTAATCCCAATAATATTTCTTATTACGATTTTGCCTTGTGCACTATAAGAGAATATATGTTAAATTCATTATTAAAAAATTCATTATTGAAATACTCCTTTTTTAATTTTATTTAACAGCTAACAGTATGAATGTGATTGGAATGTCTTTCGAAAGTCTTTAGTAAAGATGTTTGGAAGCTTATTTTGATATATCCACCAGCCTATGATTAAACAGGCTAATAATATAGCCTTCATCCCTTGTATGGGTATGAATTGCCAGGGGAGGTTAAAACAATAGCTTTACATACTTGGTTACCGAGAATCTAAAAAACTGCCATCTGCTTTGGAAAAGGGGAACAAAAATACAGGAACTTATCTAAAATTGGACATGCACTGTCCCCAAACGTCGTTTTTAGCTCCAAACATAAAAACTAATTAATTATAAACAAAAAAAGAGATGTGTTTCTTAAAGGAGAATTCGATGAGTTGTGCCTTATATAAGAAGCTACTAAAGACTAAAGTACTATATATCCATCTAAATCAGTTAATAATTAATTCTAGTTCGGCAAAATAAAATATAAAAAAAAGACTTGAAATTAATGAAAAGTTATCTTACGAGATTAGAAATAGTTCCAATAGGAATGCAGGCTGCCATAACATCAAACTTTGAGTTTATTTGTATTACTTTTGATGCTATTTCATTAAGTTTAGTTGTTTCCATTTTTTTAACTGCACTCGTATTATAACAAAAACTTTGTGAACAAGGGCTAATGAGCCAAATATGTTGCCAATGTTGGCTTAGCAATGTGAATGTCATTGATGAGACTGAAAGATTATGTTCGCTACGTCTAGATTTTTGTTTAATGGTGCTAAATCTAGATCTACTAGCAAATGTTATTCTTTTTGTTGGAATTATCAAATATCTGAAGAGCTGCATAATTACAATATGATCTAGTCTAGGCACTAAAGATCTAGAATCTAGATCTATGTGACATAATGCAGAAAATTCGACTGCATTTAGCACTAGCCTACAAATTTTACTGTTGAGTGAATCTGGGTTTAGAGAAATAAATCCATCCAGAGACCTATTTGAGAAGTTCAAAACACAGTTAATCAGTAAAAGAACTTTAAAGAAGCATGCTTTAGAAAACAAAATATAGCTATTCTTGATCTGAAGTGTGATAAAGAAAACAAATTCTTCAGTTATTACGGACAGTGCAGTTGGATAAAAAAGCAGAACTTAACATTGAATGTTTTAGATTGTTATTATGCAAGTGTCATTTCGTTTGCTTTTTTTTTTCTGGGTTGATTCTCGAATATACAATAGTTGTTTTTTTTAGTTTTGTTTATTTTGCAAAAGTCAACTAGAATTATCTTTCCTTTACACTGCCGCAAAAACAAAACAATTTAAATATATTTTTTCTTCTAGTGTTAAGAGTCTAGAATTACTGCTGTATTTCTGAACTGCTAATTGATCTATTCCTAGATTAACAATCTATTTTCATTAAAATTGATCATCCAATTTCTTTTAGATTTACTATTATGAAAAGTTCATAACGTATTGAAGTAAGTAGCCACGTGAAATGGTCAATGGAAATCTTTGCCGTTGCCAAACTTTGGCAGGTATAAAAAGGGGGGGGGGGGAACAGTCAAGACGCTGTATCAAGAAATCATCAATAATTTATCGACCATTAAAATGTGACGTCAGCCTTAAATTCATAGAGTCAGTTGTGCTTCTCGATATAGACGTGTGGCGCCAGGTCTATAAAATAAGTAAAAAAGTTAAGCTCCCCTTTCAGTCCTCAGACCTTGTGATCTATGGGTCAGATCTGTTTCTTTTTTTTTTTGCCATAAAGTAAGCTCATATAATGCGCCACAAAGACACTTCTTTGAAATAGATAATAATGTCAACATAAATGAATAAAATAATAACAATAATTCAATAACACACAAACACTCTTATTCTGCCTATACCCCCTTTCCCACGCGTTCTTCTTACAGTTACACAATTCCACTTTCCAACATTCACATTTTTTCAGTGCAAAGTAACAATTTAAATTTTAAGACTCATCAATCCAAGCACAGCCATCAGACTAACACACAACAATAAAGGGTCAGTGATAGCGCATTAACACACAGGTGTAAACCAGGCCATCAACACAGCCCCAAAACAT
Organism: Biomphalaria sudanica; assembly: GCA_036873155.1. Taxonomy (NCBI): domain Eukaryota; kingdom Metazoa; phylum Mollusca; class Gastropoda; family Planorbidae; genus Biomphalaria; species Biomphalaria sudanica. The sequence goes on from JAZGLO010001495.1 coordinate 580,596, forward strand.
TGTTCAAGTTGTAGTAAGGGCAACGTTGAGGGGAAAGGGGAGAAGCCATCAATCGAGTACCAACTGTCAAGCCGCTAATTAGGTCACAAACACTAAGCATGATAGATATGTATTATATATAGAGTAAAGTGCGAAGTTCGAGCGCATTAAGCCAGCTGGCAGCAATTTTCAAGTTTGAATTTTTATAGCACCGTAACGGTCTGACCTATGAAAAAACTGATAGTATCTCTGAATTCCTCGTCCTTTTTTCTATGAAAATAGATTGGATTTAATGTATCACTAGGCTTAGTTAAAATTAAATATGAAGTCAAAGAGGTGTAGGGTAAGTATCGCCAAGCGTACTTTTCCTCGAGCGGATTTTTCCCCAGTTAGTAAGCTCGATCGGGTTGATGGAAGGTTCAAACAGATCAAAGAAAATATATCTAAAAACATGTTTTAATATTTAATTTTTACTATAAAGTCATTTTCTTTTTACTCCAGCGCAAGAACATCATCCATTGCACCATTTCCTACCCTCCACAACTTCAAATAGTCTCTTTAAGCTGATGAGCAATCAGACTTAAAAATAGCCTTAAGCCCATTACCCATTTCCTTCACTACCGGTTAGTAAAAAAGAATAACTCCACAGCTCCTGAGTTTGACCTCACCATGAACTTAGCCTTTACAAGGAAAAGGAAATAGTATGTGTCGGAAGTAAAGAAAAAAGGTGCATGCGCAGTAGCAATATAGAAGTAATTTGGTAAACATTCAAATAAAAAAGTTTTAGCAATAAAAAGTGAACTGTTCGAACCTCTTGACAAATCGGGACTGCTCGAACTTTACTATAGATACGTTGCTTGTGTGTGTGATAAATACTAAGCGTGCTCTAAAATAATGTTTTTTTGGTCAACCAGGTGGCTTGTGGAGGGCAGATCTATTTACATCTATAGGTAACACAGTTCACAAGCTACCATGGCGGGATTATCTATTGGCTACCAAAGCTTAGTAGGCTCTCTCCCAAATAAATAATATCTGGATTTATAAAGGGCCTTATATCTAAAAATAGCTTAGACCTAACTATATACCGGTATGATAATATGTCGGTAATGTGTTACTGGGCTTAGCACCTTACACTTATGTGTATTGTCAGTTTCTAAGCAGAGATGGGCGATATGGAGTGTCACCTTCAATATGGAGCATGTGAAAATGACTAAAGTCTGTCTGTCTTGACATGGCGTAAAAAGAAAATGATATAAATAACAAAATTCAAACATTATAACACTTTTGAAACATCATTCTTTTCACAAAATTTTAAGATTATAACATTTTTAAAACACCATACTTCTCATGTTTTCGAGAGTTTCTTAAGATGTTCGATTCTTGAAGGTAGTGGTAAAACAGTGTTCGAAACTTTAAGCTTTTGAAAGCATCTACCCGACCCACTTTAACATCAAATATAATTTTAACTATGAGTAATAATACAATAAAACATATTTACTTTTTAAGACAAATGGATGAGGAGTTAACAGATACAATCAGTTTTTTCCTAGGTCTAATTCTTACAGAGATACACAAATCCAAACATAAAAAATGCAGGCAACTGAGCTTAACTTGTTCGATTGATGTCAGTTACTCTAGATCTAATTGTATTGTACAAGTTTGTTCTAGTAACATTCTAGTTCTAGTCTCTAGTGTATAGACTGTGATCATTAAAATGTGTCACTATAAACTATGGAACAAGAAATGTGCCTCTAGCCACTCTAGTTAGTGTTTTATGCATTAGTATTAGATATAGATCTAGCTCTAGCTACTTTACACTATTTACAGTACTTTACTTTTTATTCTTCTGTCCTGAAGTTCAGTGATTTTACTAATGGTGTTACTCTTTATCTAATGAAATTAAAATATTCGTTTGTTATAAATCTCACTATTTTTTACTATTTTGTATTTTTGTTCAAGTTTCTTTATGTTTTCTTGAGTTGAAGGATCCCAAACATACTGAAGACTGAATCAGCAGAATCATTAATTGTGACATTTTTTAACTTAAGACTAAAATTTGAGTAAAATGAATCATTCGTACTCAAATGTGAAATTCAATGTAGCTATAACTTCAAGTTCAAAGTCAAATAGATCTAGATCTAGATTTATATAGTGAATTTCTAGTGAAATAGATCTTACTTAAATCTCGATTTAGATCTATAGAGTTAATAATGCTACCGGAACCCCACTCGTTTTAAATACTTAGATCTATAAATACCCCACTGTATTTTTAAAATTTGCCTTTAATAAATAGGCTTTATTTCTATGGCTTAGGTGAATCAAGATAGAATCTAGTCAATTCCTTTTGTCCATTCTCCATTTCTTTATTTAGACTAAATTTAGATCTAGATTAGATATTAGATCTATTTAGTTTCAATAATTAAATCTAAAGACAATATTTTTACATGGACTGGAGTTAAAGTGTATTAGTATATAACGTCACTTTTGTTTACCTCATGGGAAGTAGGTCACAGGTTAAGGCAAATATGCACAAATTGTACTCATTTTTAGATCATGATTTAATGACAAATTGCCTTTGATGTTGTAGCTCTGTATTATTTGATGTTGTAGCTTTGTATTATGTGTTAAAAACCAAACATCCCGTGTGTGATGGTGAAGACACTGTATGAAGAGGAGATCATCAATAATTGATCGACCATTAAAATGTGGCATCAGCTACAAATACAGAGTCAGTTACTAACATTGTGCTTCTAGATGTGTGGCGAGGTCTATAATTTTTTTAAATACTTTTTTTAGCCACAAAGCTCAATGGTTACAAAGGCAGTCCTTTTAAACAGATAAAACTGTAATAACAAATGGTTAAAATAAAACATTAACACATGGACATAGTTATTGGCACAATATGTCACTCTCTTATTCTGTCTATACCCCCTTTCCAGTTTCTCTCTTATACAGTTCTACTTTCCAACATTCATACATATTCAGTGCAAAGTAACTCTAAGAAAAATTTCAAGACTCAGTCCAAGCGTGGCCATCAGATCAACACACATCAGAAACAATTCAATTATAGTGCAACACGCAAGGCCATCAACACAGCCCCTAAACATTGAACTAGTTGTAGTAGTAGTGAGAACAATATTGAATGGAAAGGGGGAGGAGCCAATTATTGATTGATCAACTACCAATGGTCAAGGTGTGAATTAGGTCACAAATGCTAAGCATACTAGACACATAGGGTAGCACTTTTTTCTTGGGTTGGGATGAGGGATTCACCAACATTGTGTAGTGATACATAGAGTTGCATGAAACAATTTTTATTTTGGTCAGTTAGGTAGCTTTATACCGTTGTGTCCTCCAATGGTTTGGGCAGGGCTGGATTTTTCTATAGGCAACACATTTCACAAGCTTATATAAACTAACTCATATTTTGGTTACATTGACATAAAAATTTTGTAGTAGTATTTCTACAAATAAATATATTTATTTGCTTTTCTTCTTAGGTGAATCTAGCCTTCTTGATTTCAAATCATTTGTCACTGAGCAATATGCCGCAAGATCAGATTTCATATTCTGACAAATACTTTGATGATAAATATGAGTACAGGTAATTATTTTACTCTTTAGAGTCTCAAGTTCTCAGTTGGTTTTACACTATAATATCTTTCTAACATTGTAATTTTTTTTTTTGGTAAGATAATTCATTATAACTTTAAAAATTTTTTTTTTTTTTTTTTTTTTTTTTGTTAAAATACTATTATTTATATTGTTTTTGGTAATATAGGTAATGCTTCTTAATTTAACATATTTTTTGTCTGTTAATGTCATCATTATTGACAGGTATACCATACTCACAAAATATTTATTATATATTAATCATGTGTCTTCCTTGCAGACATGTCATACTGCCAAGTGATATTGCCAAGTTGGTGCCTAAGAATCACTTGATGACTGAAACAGAATGGAGAAACCTTGGTGTCCAGCAATCACCTGGTTGGATTCACTACATGGTACATGCCCCAGGTAACAGAAGCTTATATATTTATTGCATTATCTTGTTTATAGGGATTTCATTTTGTACTTTTCGTCTGTGTACAAAAGTTTTTCCCTTTTTTTTAAAGACACATCCAATATAGCAGAATGTCTGTATTTGTTTAAATTTAAAAACAAAATAGCAATATGTACTCATCTTGTTTAGCTCACAGCTCCATGTTCTACTGTAAATTGCTTTCTAATATGTTGATCAGAGAGCACTTCACCATTGCAAAAAGCTCAATGCCTTGACTTAAGAACAATTTTTTTTTTTTTGGTATCTTAATACAGCTTACTTTTTTTCTTAGCACCAGAATGGTTATGTTTAGATCTGTCTGTCTGGTACAATGTTTGTACACATTATTTCTTCCACACCCATTCTCAGATCAATTTGAAACTTTACACAATTATTTGTTGTACCTAACAAAACATGTATCAATCGGGGGGTATCAAAAAATGAAAATAACTGCTACTTCTTGAGAGATGTGGTTGTATATGTTGAGTTATTTTTTTTCTTTTTTTTTCTCATGCTTCCTATTCTTGGATCAAGTTGAAATTTTGCAAAATTATTTAGTTCAATAATAAATGAATCAATAAAACAATGAACCAATTAAATAATGAATTAGTGGCTATTAATTTTGTTTTATATGGAAAAAAGGCAACTTATTCATATTTATCATTGAGATATATATGGTTGTGATTTTGTGGTTCTTCCCCTCAAATTAGCTTTGTTTTTAACAATAATTTTTTTCTTTAACCCTTTGGACCCTCGCAGTGCCCTGCCCTTACTTTCCTATTCCCCTAGGCCCTAGGCTCAAGAGGGGAAAATTATACTTTACACAAGCATGATTAAAAACAAACTAATGGTATTAAAACTTTTTAATGAACTACTATTTTATTTTGAGAGAAAATTTTTAGAATCTTTATCTCCTATATATTTTCTTGGTATACCAGTCTTATCAGCATGTAGACCCCTAATTCCTTCGATGAATCTGGTGCTGGTATAGATGTAGATCTAGTGTTTTTATTTATTGTAACTGTACTAATTTTGTCTAGATCTAGATGATCGTTGAGTCGATCTCCATTTCCCTATCATTAGTATCATTGTCTAGATCTAGTTCATTTCTTAGAATCAATGAGGATAGTTTCCTGCTTCATGCAAAGTTTATTTATTTGGATTATACTAGAGTACCTAAATCAATAAAGTGTTTTTTCATTTTGTAATTAAATTTACCATTTAAAAACACAAAACTCATGGGTTCGAAATAATTGTCATTTACCATAAGTCGAATAGGGAATAGTCCTACGTGACATGTTTTTTTTCTTTGGATTTTTAATTATGGACATTAGGTTTAAGGTAAGGTGTCGGGCTGGCGGGGTGTGGAGTTTTTACGCGCAGACCGATAAATCGGGCTAGCGGGTTCAAAAGGTTAATATTTTGCTTGCTTAATTAAGGTTTATTTGTGTATTGGTTTTTAGCAACTTAGATGTGCTGTATTTAATTTTTTAAAAAAATTATTGCTTGTCTTATTGTTTGTTACAGAACCTCATGTGCTTCTTTTTAGACGTCCATTACCAATATCTCAACAGAGAGATCAAAATGGAGTTTCAGCACATGGAGCTCCCATAATGATTGGGTGATCTTGACATCTCACTGTATTTTTTAAAAAATTTTATGTTCATATTGTTTAATATTTTGTTCATTGACATTGTTACTTCTTTGATCTTCTGTATCTACGTGTACAGGAAAATGTAAATGTATTAAAAATTATTGATAAGAATATTTTGATTGATTTTATAAACTGACTAGTTCTATCATTTTTTCTTTTATTCATTTATTCCCTTTTAACTCTGTTTTTGTTTGTTTTAAGCTGCTAGTAAGCAACAAAAACATTTTTTTACTAGAGTTTGAAGTGAAAATCACTGCTTATATATTGTTCTCCATTAATCACTATTGTCAGATACTGTTTTTTTTAAACCTTTGCCTGCTAATGTACAGTGTTGTGTATTGGGGGGGTTTGATTGCAAGATATTGTTCATTCATTTTTTTTTATGCTGGTTCACATTTGTCTTCTATAAAGTTTCATGGCTTTTAGAATGCAATAAATTCTCTGATCAGTTCAAAGTCTTTCTAAACTTTGTTGACTCAATCATTAGTTTGTATTGAATTTGATATGATTTAAAAAAAAATTTTTTTTATAATGTTGTTATAATCTTCTTCTTGTATTAGAACAATGAGAATCATTAGCATACAATCTCTCATACCCTTGTAAGTAAAACAACCTGTTTGAAAGATGTTCTCTTTTATTGTAATCAATGTACAGGCTTACTAATACAAGAATTTCAAACCAGTTGTCACTGCACTCACAGCTTGCACTCACCATATGGTACATTTGGAATCATTTCTTTACAAAATTATAAATAATAAATGACCACCTCTTTGGCTGGTGAATTAAATACTGGAAACTAAAATGATTTGACCAGATTACTTAGGTCAGTGACTTCAAGGAAAAAGAAAAAATTGTTTGCAATGTAAAACATAAAAACATTTTTGCCTCAGTATTCAAGCATAACATAAAAAGAATTGTTTTAACAAAAATAATTTACCTTTATCATCTGATGTCAGGATTATGACAATTTTCTGTAACAGTACAAGTCACATATTTGTACATAGTATTATGCATAATATGTTATAGCATTGGTTTCATGTAGCACGATACATCATTGTCCCAGATAGTATAAGGTATCATCTCATTGTTCACATATTATGTTTGTAATGGGGGACACAAAAATAGTTTTGGAATTATTGCATTTCAAGTCACACTTTCATCCGGGTTCAATTTAAAATTGAACGGATATAGGCTTCATGTACATGTGCCTAGTATAATGAAAGTTAATGAAAATATCCTTAAACATAGAATCAAATGAAAGCCAGAGACTTTGAGGTTAAATAAACAACAGTATCAATGATGCAATTTAAAAACAAATAATCTAAAGAATCTAATCTCCTCATGCAAACATGTTCACTTAATTTGTTTAGACATGTTGATAACTTAACAATAGTTACATCTGTCAGACCCAAACAAAAAAATGCACATGCATAAAAACATTTAATATATTTTACACTTGTTTGTATTTCAAGCATCAACTCCACAAACCGAAATATCCTTTTCCAAAACTAGAGAGCTCAAGACTTATGACAGCTTCCGTTCAATATATGGGTTAAAAGTAATATATGCACATTGTCTATAAATAGCTTAAACATCTAAACCAATAATAATTAGACACCCTACTATAGCTTTTATTATTATTATGATTAAAGATTGCAAGGTCTAAAAGAGGTACTTTTTTTTTTTTTTAAATTATTACTGCATCAAAGAAGTATGGAAATGCTAATAGTATACAATTATTTATTAATAGTATACAGTTAGTCTCTAGGTGTTTCAAATTTAAAAGACAGAATTAGTTGATATGACAATGTATTAAGTCATTTATTCATCAGTCAATCTTAATATTGGTTTCATCAGGTATGGAGGTTTATAAGAACAATTATATTAGAATATTCTATTGTATGAAAGTTGGACATGCATCAGATACTTTCAAAGCGGTTCACACCAAACAAAATTGACAAGAAAATAAACTGCAGAAATTCCCAAACATTAACAAATTCGTTGCTGCCACAGATATCATACAAGTCAATAGATTTAAGTCTTAGCAGTTTTAAAGGAACAAAAGCAAATTACACGGAATCTGACTTTCTTTTTCCTTATTTGAGTCATAGAACTATTAGGAGACTTTTTATCACCTTGCACTAGTCACATTCAAACTAAATGAACAGCCCAATCTGGCGCACCATCTCTTACTTTTAATGAATTTTAGCTTCTGCTGTGATATGAACACTATACAACAGGCAAGAATATGTGAGAATAATAAGCTGTGATAACATGTAAAGGAGTTATATACATAATCAGCATAACATTTCATTGATGTCAGACTAGATTCCAACAAACTATTTACAAATGGTGATGTTACATTGTTATATAAATTAGTTTACCACTGTGATCAGATGTTTTGTATAGACAAATTAAATACAGTAGAAGAAATATTATGAGGTTAATTGGTTGCCTACCCCTGCATTAGCAGCTAGAAAATTCTTTAACATTCTAAAAATGGTTCAAATCTAGATGCCAATGTTGGTGTACTTTTATGCTAAACTAAACAGCTCTCATCAGTCACTGGGAAAGTATAATATTTCGGAAACATGATAGATGTCAGTGTAATATGATCAATATTTACTAGCTGTTCTTAATAATAATAATAATAATAATTTTATTTATAAAGCGCTGTTAACAAACAAAATGTAGGCTCAAGGCGCTGTAATAACATTACAAACACAAGAGCTAACATGACAAACTAATCTAAAAAAGTTTTAAACAGATAGGTCTTAATGTTCTTCTTAAAAGTGGTGTAGCATGTTGTCTGTCTGAGATCAATTGGGAGTGAGTTCCAAACCTTTGGTCCGTGAACTGAAAAAGCCCGCAGACCGTAGCTTTTGAGGGAGAAACGTGGCACTACTAAAAGTAGTGTACCTTAAATGTTTGTCTGAAACAAGTCACATTTCTTTGCATTTATAATTTGAAGAAACCAGTTCACTTATTGTAAGACAAATTTCCTTACGGACAATAAAGATTATTATTATTGCAGATCACTAGGCTTGAATTTGGGTCCTAGAAATGAAGTGAATCAGTAAGTTTATTAGCATTTCATACACAACATTCTAAGACCATGAATATAATAGTTGGTCTTTATGAAGGTTTGCTCAACATTGTGAACTCTTGTGATGATGTAAAATCAAACAACTTAAAAACATGGCATTGTGTTGGAAGAAAGGAAGACAAAAAAGAAAAAGTTGGTTAATGTCAACATCCCATTGTTCAGACAGGCTCTAAGAACAAAACAAGAGACAGATGATGTGTTGTGAGTCAGTGCCTCAACTCTTGGGTTAAAAAAAAAAGAGTTTACAAGCTAGTATACTATTCTTTAACAGTATATGGCACAACACAACACACACCCATACTATAATTTAATGAAGAGGTTCTTAAAGTGTATATTATAAATATCATATCAAGTGAATTGCTGAACTGATAATTTGTTGTTTTTTTGCATTATCAGTGACATCAGACAAAACCAGGAACACACTTGTACTGAATGATGGGTGTGAATAGAACAGAAATGTCTACAACTTTATGAATGTTAAACTTTTCAAACCTACAGGAACTCTAATATAAAGTCAAGAAAGAATGAATACAGAGACTTAGAGCAACTGGGTATACGTAAGAGAATGGTGGTAGACTAAGTATAACTTCTGTCTCAACAGACTATTAATGAGCCTTGAGTTGTTTTTTTTCTTTGGTACCTCGCCCTACATAGGCTTAACTGACCCCAACGCATCCAGGATTTACATTTGGCACTAATTCAGGTGCTGGTGTTTCTGGAATAAAAGTTGGAAGAAGATATCCAGAGTGAAACTTTATATTTTAGTTTCTTGTTTTTTAATAGCCATTTGTTTTTCCTCGACCTACTTTAATGTGTTTATTAGCTTATATCATCTTCTTTGTTGAAGTAACTATCTGTATCTTATGAGATAGAACATAAACATTTGTATCTTTTAGCAATCTAACACTTGATATCATAGAAGACTAATGAGCTTTGTAGTTTAAATTCATTTGATTTACTTCAAAACTTCTTACTTCTTGAAACTTTTTATCTTTCAAGGTTAAATTCAACAGATTTTTTTTGTTAGTGTTTCATCTACCTTTCAATAAAGCAACAGTGTAAAGATCAAACAAAAATATTACTTCAAAATGTAATACCACTTTTCAGAAGTTGAAACATGCAATCTTACACTATGAACATTCACAGAAAAGAACAAGCCGGATGTTTGACAGTATTATTTATTCAAGATGTTCAATACTGTTATTCTCTTCATACAATGGAAGTTGATGACTACTAAGTCTGCACATCAGTTTGACACTTACTAGATCTCTTCATACATCTCAACATTTTTTTCAATACTCAGCACTGACCTTAATACAAAGCCTAAACACTGCTCTAACTAAAGGAGTGCTTGAACACTGATTATTTAGGAAATCCAGATTAGAGCAGCGAAACAAAATCCAATATTTAGTGAATGCACAATGTTAGCGTAGAACAACAAGGAAATAGCTAAAAATCTGTTTCACCAGTAGAGATAAAATATAATGCTAAATAAATATAATGCTAATGTTAAAAGGTTTCAGATAAAATACAAAAAATATTTGAAATAAAAATGCAAAACCTATATATAGATTATCTACATATTAGAGTTCAATGCAGAAAACTGCTTACAATCTTTGTCCATGTTAAAACTCAGATGAAAACTTACAATAAAACAACAGGAAAAAGGAGCAGGGAGAAAGTAAGAGTTGTATCAGTCTCGTTGAATCGTCTGAAGTTTTTTGAGTCTCATTAATGGACCACAGCCTTATGATGTCTCAGTCTTTCTATTAGTCTTGCCACACTTCCTAAATGTGTATTTGAAGTAGGTTCTGTCTATAAATACAAGTCTTTAGTTAATCTATATTTAATTGAACATTTGACTTAAACTTTAAACTTGATATCTTTAAACTATATACTGATCAAGTTTGATTCACATCAGCCAACTCAATAAGTTTAGTTTTCCATGATTAAATATTTTTTTTACAACTCTTTAAAAAAAAAAAAAGCATAATTCCATTCCATCTATTTGTGTTCCTCTTAAGTGACCAGGCAGCAGTGTCCAATAGGGAAAATGACAGGATTTCAAATATGTAACATTTTTATGTCTCTCTCTATATATACATGAAATGTGACTCTGTGATAATGTGAACACAGGTAAACATTGTATAAAAATAGTGTACATGTTGCTTTGAAGAAGTTTACTTACAAGTGTTAGAATACGACCACACCATTTCATGGGATCATATGACTCATTGCATCAAACATGATGTAGAATGTAGTATTATATCATAAGTAGTACATAATCTATACACCAGAACCAACTTATCCGCCATAACACATGCATACATGGTTGGACATAAACAGTTCATGACACAAAGTGACATGGACATACCACACACACACACACACAGAAGCTCATACCACTTAAAGAGTAAAAGTGATATGCAACACAAATCAATAGGATTTCAGAATCAAAAAAAACTAAAACTAATCTTCGTTGACTAAAGCATCAAGTTTGATGCTGCTAACTAGATCATGTTCAAATCCCAATTTACCACATCCTTCAGCCAAGACTAACTCCACAACAATCATATCTCAAAGCAAACATATTAGACAATAGTCATAACTCAATGCAAACATACTCGATGATAGTCATATCTCAATTTAAAAAATACTGCATTATAGTCAAATCTCAATGCAAACAACAACCATCAATCTTATAACAAAGAATATACATTTAAATCAACAAGAGGCACACTAAAAAAAAACTGGCCACACTGATTCTCCTCACTGGTTATGAAACATGTTGACATTAAATGCATAGCTCTCTGGTAACATGTACAATGGCCTGAGTGCTGACATGAGATTGATGCCATCTGATTACACTGAATGTAACAAAAAAAAATGTATTGGGTTGTTCCCCTTTCAGCAATGATGGCTTTTAATATCTCAAAATAATTTTCCCTTTCAATATTATTTAGTATTTAATGGTTAATGGTCCAAATAAGTCTCATTAGAAGATGGGATGAAATCACTGCTAATACAATGATGTGTATTGTAGATGGATCAGTACCACCAACACTGCTAGTACAATAGAGCGCACCAGTACTGTAAATGGATTGGTACTATTGACTCAATACAATGAAGCAGGCCAAGTAGACAGTAGTTCAAACTGTTCAAATCACTGATTCTATTACTATCTAACTTTATTATAATTTGCATCTCTAAACTCTTGAAGTGTGCAGGCTTCAATTTCAGCCATCACATGAGTCTTAGCAGACACATGAAATCAAATGTAAACACCAGATGAATCAAACAATGCATCACAATGACTTCAAAGGCTGCATCATTTCATTTCTAAGCAAGTTTGAAAAAAAACAAGTCATAATAAATGTTTATAGAAACTGTTGCATTTCAACTTTAAATCCTGTGAGAAAAACATTGATCAGATGCTTTTGTTCAGCAAGACATTGGTTCGGCTAAGAGGTCATAATTGTCTGATAACCAACACTTGTGACATTTGCACAACACTACAACAGCCATAAGTCTGTGTTAATGGATGGCTTAAGTGGTACAAATGTCATTAATAGCCAGTTCAGTGCACACACACACAAAAAGACTTGATCCTTTATGATTTCAATGCTGTAGCCACTATAGAATAATATTCAAGCCATAAGTGTTTATATATATTTTTTAAAAAATCTTCTTGAAAAAGTTTGTCAGATAAACCAGAAGTGTAGAAAAGTTTATTCCAAAGCAATTACTTAAATGTCTTGTAAACATCTTTACTGTACAAACATAAGCACAGAGCTTCAAAAAAAAAAAAAAAAGTTTTTATGTTAAAAAGGTCATGCTGATCTTGTTGGTGTACAGCAGATGTGTTGAGGGCAAGGTGTTGCTTTATAATTTTTTTTTTAAATCTTAATTTCAACCCACTTCTTGGTTTCAAGGTTCACTTAAAGATCACAGATCTTGTAATTATATTTTGCAGTCAGCAAGGGAAACAATGCTAAACACTGATTTTATTAATGAATAACGTATTCTGAAGATCACAGATCTTAATAATTTTCAGTTGGGAAGTTTACCATTTGTAAACTCCAATAAAAATGGCCACATTCAGAAAATTCCTTATCCAGTCTTAGAGAATCACAAAACTTATTTATATAAGGAAATCCAGAGTATTAAACTTGAATGAATGCAGTCAGTAGAGATCCGTTATAGTCTTTTTAATCTCAGAAATTCCTTAAACAGTATTTTTTAAAAAATTTTACACTGACGGTGACTCAGTGGTTTGACCACTCTAAAGAGTACAGATGGAGTACTTTAACTTGGTACCCATTATATTAGTGGTCCAATATATCCAAATGTTGTGAAACCACTGTCAATAACACACATATGTACAGATGTTCCAGCTACAGTGACTGGCACAGCTTCAGCAGATTCTAGGACACACCAGAACTGTGACAGCCATGGGATGAACACAAAGTTTTTGTTTGACCTTGTCTGGAGTTGAAAGTCTCCATCCAGCTGGATGGCATCTGGAAGCACTAAGACAGCCCAACCTTGGCAGGCAATAATCAAACAAGATGTCCCCTGAACTCGGCACCTGCTGGCAGCGTGTTGTGTGGTGATGGAGTTCTTTGATTAGAGCCTGGTCCACTGTAGGATGGGTTAGGCGATAGAAGAGCTGATGAACCTAAGAGAGACAAATGAAGAATTTCTTTTTAAAGGTAGAATTAATTCTGTATATTAGTAAAAGATACAACACAGATCATAAGAATTAAATATGTGAAAAGCAAAGGATCAATTACTAGTTAGATTACTTATTCATTTATTCAACTGCTAATTTCTGTAACTGATAAAGTTGATTGTCCTTTTCTGTTCTTAATAGTTGACTACAGAAACATGACTAATGTAAATTTTTCTTTAAATATTTAAGCTTTAAAGAAAAAAAAAATCAACAAACCAGGAGTCGGAGTGTATCGAGGCTGTGATATTATTTCCTGTGGCTCATAATTTCTTGCTGGGAGGGGTGGCATAAAATCTCTGGTGTTGAAACCTCCACGACTGGAAGAGCGTGTTGGTGGAGGAGGTGGTGTCTTGCCAGTTCTACTTGATGGACGGCTGGGTGGATAATCTGAACATTCATTCATTCCCTAAAATTCAAGCACAAAATTATTAAATGATACTGTCTTACAAATTTTGATTAAACCACTTCCTCTTATAAAAGCTTTTAAAAAATACTAATGATAATTTAAAAGTTGACATTGTTAAAAAGTGGTATAATTTGAAATAAAAACAACTCTAGTTCAAAATAACTTTGTGAGTGTTTTATGGTACATTGTTGAAGATTCTTTATTTATTTGCTTTTGTCTTATAGAAACATGTTTTTATTGTTTTTAACTGGTGCTGTAGACAAACTAACCCTTCTAAAAAGTTTCTATGAAAAATTTGTAATAATGTAAAAAATGATTTCTTCGAAAACATTATTACTTTTTTTTAAAAACTATCCTGTAGTTTCTTTCACATCTCTTATAATACCTTAAATTTGATATATCAATTTATAAAACTGCTATTAATTTTAACACTTCAACAAAAGACAAGTCTAGGCCTGATTAGCTCCTCTCACCTTGCTTCTAATGTTTCTAAACTCATAAGCATCTTCGTTGGTCATACCATTGTCATAACTTCCTTTCTTCTGTCGTGGTTGAGCAACTCGATAAGGGTCTATAAAAAAAAAAAAAAAAAAAACTAGTAAACTTATATAATTTTAAATTTCAGACATACCTTTAAAAAATAAATAAAAGAAGGTAATTATGTTTTAAAATATGCTATAGGTGTATTCAAGTGATTAGCTATATCCAGGTGTTGTATGGATGAACTAAGGAGTGAGTTACCTTCATTCCAAAGAGAGTTCCTCTCTTGCTGATCTTCTGGATGGTAAGGTATCTTATGTCCACTGCCCATTCTAGGGGACTCTATCTTCTGTGGACTGTAAGGCCTTGACCCAGGGTAGTCAGGCTGTTGAGGCAAAAAGACATGGGTTTCGCACTCATGCTGTTCAAGAATAAAGAAAACCTCTGATGTCAACATAGTGAGTAAATAAAAACCAAGCTTTGGTTGGAGTGGTTTCTGTTAGTAGCTTTATTACATCTTTGTTAACATTCTCTGATCAATGTTTTTTTTGTGATTCACATCATGACTAAATAATTGCTGTACAAGACGTGTATTACTCAATCTGGACACATCTTTACTGCAGAATGAAGACAAGACTAAATTGGATGAATTTAGTAGTGATTGGTAAACAAAGAGACACAGTCCCAACTAGTACAACTATTAAAAAAGCAGTTCTTTTTCTTTTGTACATCACTTTCAGTGTATAGTTTTACTAGTTGGGTTTAGAATCTACATTCTGAATGGTTTTAAAAGATACGCATTAACTATACTGTAAGATTATTTTAGTAGCAAATAACCCTCTATGGTAGCAGTACAAATGTATTGGAAGCTTTCTTGCTGTATGAACATTGTTGTGAAAAGTTCGACCCCCCCCACCCCAACCAGCTAATCAGTTTAGAGGATTTGAAACAAGATTATTGTTTGCTAGTCAAACTGTAACATTTGAAACTGATGGATTGTTCTTCAAATACACTGCCTATGAATTCCCTTAGAATAGTTTCCCTGTTAGACCAAAAACCTAGAATAAATTTAGTTAGTTGTCAGAAATAATTAGCTCGATATTAAGATCTCATCCAGTAGCATGCAATTTTATGTCAGGACTGCTATTATTATATGATCAAGCTTCACATTTCTAAAATAGATAAATAGTAAATGATTCAAATAGCACAGAGCCCTTCAACAACTTGCAAACATTTGGCCATAAAAAAAACAAAAAAACAAAGAAAGTTAAAACCAAGAAAATAAAAAGTTACCAATGACCCAATAGTTTAGACCTAGAAATAAATATTTGGTTTGGATTTAAACTAATATAAGACATACAAATAAAAGATTAATTATTTAAAATAAAATTATTAGGAAATGGAAATTGCTTTTGATTTAAATCAGTAATATCTTATTATGAGAAAAAGAATGTGATAAGAAAGGTCAAAGGTCATAAAGCGTTTATTCAATAACTGCAATCACCAAAAAACTCTATCTTTCAATAAAAAAACAAAAAAAAACCCTAAAATTCCACAACCAATTTAATGAAAAAAAAAAATAATAATAAAAAAAAACAAAAAAAAAACGAAATACATTATTTGCACAGTTGTCATTGGTGGACATATTTTTTTCCACTTTGGCTCTTGATGCAGACGTGGTCACATTTTCTTGAGGCTGAGGATTTTCCTGAGGCTGAGGATTTTCTCCCTTGATGAAGTTTCCATACAATTCAGAACAGAGAGAGAAAGAGAATTCATTTCATCTTTATATCTATGAGAAACTTATTTGTTGACCCAGGACAAAAAGAAACTTTATACAAGACATCCCAACAATATCTCTTAACACAGAGATGCAGGAAGATAAACTACTATCAGCTCAAGTAAAAGTTTTGGGCTGGTGAATATGTTTCTAAATATACATCCATCAGCTGCATACAGCTTCAAATAATTCATTCACATCACAGTCTGTAATGTATTCTGTCTACTTACATCACAGTCTGTAATGTATTCTGTCTACTTACATCACAGTCTGTAATGTATTCTGTCTACTTACATCACAGTCTGTAATGTATTCTGTCTACTTACATCACAGTCTGTAATGTATTCTGTCTATTTACATCACAGTCTGTAATGTATTCTGTCTACTTACATCACAGTCTGTAATGTATTCTGTCTACTTACACCACAGTCTGTAATGTATTCTGTCTACTTACATCACAGTCTGTAATGTATTCTGTCTATTTACATCACAGTCTGTAATGTATTCTGTCTACTTACATCACAGTCTGTAATGTATTCTGTCTACTTACACCACAGTCTGTAATGTATTCTGTCTACTTACATCACAGTCTGTAATGTATTCTGTCTACTTACACCACAGTCTGTAATGTATTCTGTCTACTTACATCACAGTCTGTAATGTATTCTGTCTACTTACACCACAGTCTGTAATGTATTCTGTCTACTTACATCACAGTCTTTAATGTATTCTGTCTACTTACACCACAGTCTGTAATGTATTCTGTCTACTTACATCACAGTCTGTAATGTATTCTGTCTACTTACATCACAGTCTGTAATGTATTCTGTCTACTTACATCCCAGTCTGTAATGTATTCTGTCTACTTACATCACAGTCTGTAATGTATTCTGTCTACTTACATCACAGTCTGTAATGTATTGTCTACTTACATCACAGTCTGTAATGTATTATGTCTACTTACATCACAGTCTTTAATGTATTATGTCTACTTACATCACAGTCTTTAATGTATTCTGTCTACTTACATCACAGTCTGTAATGTATTATGTCTACTTACATCACAGTCTCTAATGTATTTTATCTACTTACATCATAGTCTCTGATGTATTCATCTGAGAAATCATCCATACTTTTATCGTAGGTACCATAACTCCTAGTGTCATCTGATGGAGGTGGGTAAGGATTTTCTCCCTTGACAGAGTTTCCATACAATTCAAAAGTGTTGGTGTGACTAGTGGTGTCACTAGTAGCTAGACAAAGAAACATTTCTGTTAGTTAATACAAGCTTTTCTTGTTTCAAAACAATTTGTATTCATTCAAATATTTAAAGACTTCCTTTGATTTGATTTGTGAGAAAAACTTCATAATGCTCTGATATGGGTCAGCTTGATATAAGATGTTCACTCTTAAGATTCTTTAACTTAAAAAAACCAAAATCCACCAGAATGGATTGTTGACCAAAACTGTATAGGTTGAGAATTTAGTTGAAATATGTCCTCCAGTCTTCTAAGACATTACATTTTTGGATAAAAAAAAATTAAGTGGGGTTGGTCAATGTGCTCACCTTATGACACTTATTAATCATTAGCTTTTTTAACAAGTGGAACTAGCATCATCTAGCCAGCATACTTCTAAGTGTTGAAGGGAACTTACTCTATAAATCTAATAGACTGCACAAAGAAAGTGATCTGCACTGACCTAGACAGTTATAACATGATTTGTTTCTTACCCTCCAGCCTTTTCTTTCTCCTGCGTATGAAAAATAAAATGAGTCCGACGTTAAGAGTTAGGATGAAAACTCCTACGATACACACCACCAGTATAATAATGACAGGTATCTCGTCAGCATTCTGAAGCTCTGAACTAGATATATCCACCGCTGTGACCACTGCTGAAGACAGAGAGGGGAAACTGTGATAGTGAGCTAGTTTAGAGGGGTGACTGTAATAGTAAGTTTGTTTAGAGAAATATTGTGATAAAAAGTTTGTTTGGAAGGGATACTGTGTTTATTTAGAGAGTAAACTGTGATTGTGTGTTTTGTTAAGAAGGATACTGTGAAAGTGTGTTTTGATCAGCATTTGGTATTGTGTGTGTATTAGATAACCTTTGTTAATGTTTGGATGAATACACTATGTTAAAATGAATAGTAAAGTTAGTTGCTGCAAAGGTATTCAATCTTTCTTTATAAGTGTACTAGACTTCTGTTACAGACACCTGTTGCTTTTTTTTTTTTTTAAACAACAAGTATCTGAATTTCAAGTCATTTATAGAAAAAGTAAATTTCATTTCATGGAAACTTTGTTTATAATTGATTTAAATTAGACTGTTCATATATAAAGAACAACACAAGTTGCCATTTGAAATAGGACCGTGTTAAGTACCTGATGTTTTAGCAGTAATTGTTCGATTCTGGTACTCGCTCCATCCTCGATCATTAGAAGCCCTGACTGTGATAGTGTAAAGAGTACCCAATTCCAAGCCTGAACACAAGAGAAATATTTCCAGATCATTTATCAAATTATAATGAACTGTTTATTATATTTAAATTGATTTTATTTAGACTTAAAAAAAGAATTCATGTTATTTGATCTTTGTTGTATCACTAGAAATAATACCCTAAGTCCCAAGTCTTTCCCAAACCTTTTTCTTAATGGAACACTTTGCACATTCTGAGTATTTATTTATTTATTTTTTTGTGAGAAGTGTGGTCGAGAGGCTAAGTACGCTTGAACTTGGTTTGGCTACATATGAAGGGTGCTCGAGGTTTGACACCTGACTTGAGCAGAGTTGTGTTTACTGCACAGCTAAAGGCAGCACAGAAAATCCTTCTCCCAGATACCCCCTTCCCCCCACTGGTCCACAAATGAGATTGGACAATAGCGCTCTACGCATTAAAGTAGTGCTATATAAAAGCTATACTTTAATTTAGAGAGATTAATTGACGTGGTGGTCTGGTAGTTCATTATTCCAGTAATTCATGCAACACTTTTTTCGGGCCACTCACAGTTTGGGAAACAATTATACATCACTCTGTAGTGTAAGAACATGCCTAATAGCTTCCAATCATTTCACAACCCTTTCCTTTATTACATGTTTGAAACAAATGCTTAGAAAGTGTATTTTATATTTCAGAAGGAAGATATTTTAACTAGCACATCCAGTGATCTAGAGTGGTAGTAAGGTCTGCATAAGGTGGATTAAAATGGGCATTCAAAGAGGATAGGAGTCACAGTTTTGAATGAGTGGACGCAGTGTCAACAAAGGGGTGGGTGAGTGGGATTTATTCTGTTCAGGTGATTATTTAAAAGCGAGTAAGGCTTTTAGTTGGAAGATTGCAGATTACTCTTTGTGGGGGAGGAAATTGATTTTCAATTTGTTTAGTGTGATCATTTCTTTGTACATAGCTGCTTGTGTTTCCTAATTCTCATTGGTTGAGCCACTTCCTCTTTGTGATTGCTGGATAACATTCACTTGAGAGTGAGGTACTTCATCACCACATTTTGCCCATTTTTGGAATAGGAAAATTGATTTAAACTTAAACACTGTTTTGTGAGCCACAGCCAAACATGGGAAGCATGGTCGAGAGGCTAAGTGTGCTTGAACTTGGCTACCTAAAAGCGGGCTCGAGGTTCGACACCCGACTCGGGCAGAGTTGTGTTTACTGAGCGCCTAAAGGCAGCACGGAAAACTAACTCCTAGAAATCGCCTCCCCCCCACAGGTCCACAAATGAGATTGGACCAAAAGCGCTCTGAGCATGCTATAAGCATGAAAGTAGCTCTATATAAAAGCTATAATAATAATAATAATTCTAGTGTCACGTTTGGACCTACAATCTCATGAAATTACCTTTGATCGTAAATATGGTGGCTCCGTAGGGCACTACATCTGCAAACTTGTAGTTCACTGAGCCTGCTTGGTTGTACCTGACACGGAAAGACTGAGGAAGGCCACCATCAAATCCAGGCTTCCATGTGATGGTGATACTATTAGATGTGGCATTGACAAACTCAATATAATAAGGTGGGTTTGGCTTACCTGGAGAGAAAAATATTTTGATGAATACATCATTTATTATTTCTTATGCTCTGTTCCTAAGGCTACAGAATTTCATTAATGAATTTCTAATTTTTTAAAAACAGATTTAACACTTTCAAATGAAAAAAAATTAGCACACAAATTTTGAGTGTCATGAAGATCAGCAAGTCATAACAAGTTAACATGATGGTTAAACTTGTTGATAGTTGATAACTATAGTCAATGTGTAGCTCTAAGCTTTATATGATTGTAATCAGTTTCAGGAAATATTGTTTGCTCAAATAAATAACAAGCAACATATATTACTATTACTGAATATAATACTATATCATGAATATATGATAATAATAATACTAGAATAAACTTAATAAGTCAAGAATAAATTTAGCTGGAAATGCAAAGACACTTTCCCCAAATTAAAAAAAAGGTAACATAACATGCTGAGTAAAAAAATTTAAATAAAAACTCGTAGCCTAATTCTAGTAACTCACTGGTCCCAGTAAGAGTGATACTGCGAGAGTCACTTCCCTTGCTGTTGGTGGCAGTGCAAACGTAAGCACCATAGTCCTCACTGTCCAAGTCTTTCACCTGCAGTGTGCTCTCAAAGTGCATCAGGCTCGTGTTGGTGATCTCAATCTTGTACTTGTGACTGGAGTGAAGTGGGTTATTGTTCTGGGAATCACACACAAACACACACAATTAAAGGAAAAAAAAAACAATTGACATCTCATTTTGCAGACTCAACAATTCTCACAAATAGCAAGTCATTGACCCTAACCACTGAATGATCAGGTGCAAGGAACACACCATTCCTGGCCATTGCCAATCATTTTACTTTTCTAATCTTTTCAAATTTGAAGTTGTTACATTTTAGTCACTAATTCTAGTGCGATGATTAAATGTATATGAGTGGTGGCATTCTCCCTAGAGATTGAGTTTGTTTACAGCACATCAAATACAAAACAAGAATTCAAACAAAAGAGAAGCAATAAAAAGAAAGATCAAAATATAAACATACCCTACTCCAGGTGAAGACAATCCTGGGTACACCCTGGGCTATACATTTGAGATTCACTGTGCTCCCTTTCTCCCCAGCAGATCGACCAATCTCTGGTGACTTGTCAATGACAGGAACAACTGAAGAGAAAAATAGAGTTCAATGCTACATCAGAAGATGAGACAAACACAAAACTCATTGAAAATTTTTGTTGAGAATCCTACAACAGCTAAACATAGAGCGTTTCTATTTTACTACTATTTAGGGTACGACTAAAACAATTGGAAAACAATATTTTATGTTACACAGAACTTGAGGTAAATGATATAATTATTGCCAGCCAGAAGTCACTGAATCATTGCCAGAATTGTAGCCTTCAGTTGAGAAAATGTCTAAAATTGACTAAGAAAAACTAAAGATATACTTTTTAAATGATTGTAAAAAAAACAAAAAACAACTCAATGAAAAAAAAAAAAAGCTCACATTTGACAAGTAACTCTGCAGTCTTCACACTAGGGGAGCCAACTCTGTTGTCTGCAATGCAATTGAAGAGACCACTGTCATATCGAGTCAAGTTAGTGATGGAGAGATATGACACACTTCCTTCGATACGATTGTGAGTTCTAGTCATGTCAAAGTTATCCCGGGACCAGGTGATCAAGTTAGGCACTGTGGGATTGGCGTCAACCTTGCAAGAAAAGATGGCGGTCTCTCCCTCGTTTAGAGACAAACTGTTGGTGACCTCAATTATTTCTGCTGGATCTGAGAAAGAAAGTTTGAAAAAATTAAGACATGATGCTAAGAAGTTATTGTTAGGTATCTCTTTTGATTACCTGTCTAGTAAAGTTTCCCTTTCAGACATTGAGATCCATGGGGCAGGTGATGTAAAGGTCATCTATTTCTGTGGCCAACGGTTAAAGATCAGGGTGTCATGTGGCCAGCACAATGACCAACAGCCTTTATTTTCCCCAACTCAAGTCAGGTACTTAATTAAAAATCCCTGTCTTCACCAGGATTCAAACCTGGGACCCTCCATTCAGAAGCCAAAGCCTTTACCGCTTGGCCACCAGGCCTCCAATTACCTACCAAACTTGCAGTAATTAATTATATCAAGGTGGTCTGTGATGTAATTTAAGCAATATATAAAAAAAATGAAAGTTTAGCAGACAGTATTTTCATGAAGCACCTGGGGCCAGGTATCTCTACAGATCTAAGTAATTATCTCTCATCAAATGATGCGCGCAAGTTAAATGTTTTGTTTTCCGTCCATGAATGTCTCTCACACTTAGCAGCGTTTAAACTTCATCTTTAAGTATCCACTTAGTTCATTGGATGTCCTTTTTAAACAAAAAGTTTTTAAACTACATTAACCTTTCAAATCTACTAATAACTACAAGCTACAAACAAGCTAGAAAAAGTCATTTGATCTAGCATTCACTAAAATAATAAATATATTGGAATTAAGAGGGAAAAAAAGTCTTACTGTTAAATGGCTACTAAAGGAGATTTCCATCACTTCTCAGAAAGATAAATGCATTCTGACCCTAGTGTTTTAATAAAGACACAGACTAAATAAAGGTTAAAACCCTTACATTTGACATTGACAGAAAAGTTAAAAAATGTGAATCCTTGGTTGTTGCTTCCCTTGACCATGTAGTTTCCCTTATCATCTGTTTCTACTTTGGAAATGTTCAGCACTCCCTTGTCCAGGGAAAAGTGGGCTGGGGCTGTAAACAAGTAGCCTTCTTTGTACAGCTCATAGGTCACCTCTGGGGGGTTTGCATAGGCAGTGAGGTTCAAAACAGTGCTCTCTCCCTTTTTGCAGTCCACCCTAGAGGGCAGGGTCTCATTATCAAACTCTGGTTTGACTGTAGAGCAGGCAAGAGAGATACAATTTTGTTAGTATAAATTTTAATAAAGCAATGAATGATGAACTATTAATACACATTAGTTTACAATCCTTTTATGATCTCATGAAAAATTAAGCAAGACAGACTTCATCATAAAAGCTAAGAAAATGCTTGAAGACACTGAATGTGTTTAACTGGAGATCAAAGAGTTAAATGTTGAATGTGTTTTACTGGAGATCAAAGAGTTAAATGTTGCATGTGTTTTACTAAAGATCAAAGAGTTAAATGTTGCATTTGTTTTACTGGAGATCAAAGAGTTAAATGTTGCATGTGTTTTACTGGAGATCAAAGAGTTAAATGTTGCATGTGTTTTACTGGAGATCAAAGAGTTAAATGTTGCATGTGTTTTACTGGAGATCAAAGAGTTAAATGTTGAATGCGTTTTACTGGAGATCAAAGAGTTAAACATTGAATGTGTTTTACTGGAGATCAAAGAGTTAAAATCATGCAAATGTTTTAAAGTATTGAAAAAAATACTTGCATAGAACATTCAGAGTGACAGCATCGTTAACACTTCTGTCCAAAGCTTTGTTGGTGGCCATGCATGCAAATATTGCATTGTGGTCTCTGGACGTTGGAATGAAGCTTAGGCGGTTGGTGGTGTTTTTCCCACCATTGGTTGAATCCACTGTGCCCAGGTCCACGCCTGCCATTCTCCTGCCATTCCTTCTCCAAGTGATCTCAGCTGGGGGGTTGCTAGATGAGGACATGCATACGAGGTCAAGAGGAAGGCCAGCTTTGGGTTGGGATGGGTTCTTTGTTATCACCACTTGAGTAGGGGGGACTGAAAAACAAAAACAAACTTAATTAGATGTTCAGTATTACAGTAACACTTTTTGAAAAGGTCAATACTTACAAAGTTCTGACTAGGCAGCTACCTTCCGAAAATCTTAACATCTCATCAAGACATAAACACAATACCTAATTCATTAAACTTACCACTAAAACAGCATTTAGTGTTGACATTGTGTTTATGTGTATGTGTTTATAATTAGCATGTAGTTATTCCCCTTGATAAGAAAGTTTATATGAGTGTTGTGTGTAACTTGTGTTATGTGAGAGTGTGTTATTAAAGAGTCTGATGTATCCAGTCTCTAGTGTTGGCATCGCTTACTGAGCTCAGTGTTCTATAGTGTAATATTAAGCTTATTAGTGTATCATTATTTAATTAAGCTAACATTTAGTCCGCCTCCTCCATAGAATATGGACTTCAAATGTTCTAAAAATGTATGCACACTTAAAAACAGTATAAATGGTGGGAAGCGTGGTCGAGAGGCTAAGTGCGCTTGAACTTGGCTTGGCTACCTAGAAGGGGGCTCGAGGTTCGACACCCGACTCGGGCAGAGTTGTGTTTACTGAGCGGCTAAAGACAGCACGGAAAACCAACTCCTAGATACCCCCTCCCCACACCCCCCCCACTGGTCCACAAATGAGATTGAAAGTAGCGCTATATAAAAGCTATAATATATAATAATATATGTAAATATTTTTAGAGCCTCAACCATGTTTTCAGAAGCAGTCGCTACTCAATTAAAGAGGTCTATACAATAGCACAATAAAAAAAAAAGCCTTTACAATTGAGAAAAAAACAACTCAGAAATACAAGGAACAGGTTAACTAGTCATCCCCCCCGCCCCCCCCCCCCCCAAAAAAAAAAGAACTCTAATAATGTTTGTATCCTTTGATAGTGAATACTATCAATAATGTGTTTTACATTTCTACAATTCATTTCCATGCTCTTGGTCACATAACACTAAGAGAAGATCTGTATTAATGTAAGTACTTAAGAAACACAAGTCAGCTCAAGTTATACACAATTAAAAATTCTTAATTTTCATAAAAAAATATAAACCCTCATATTATAGAGTAGAGCATTCATTACCACTCATGGCTAAGCTGGTATACAAGAAGCAATACTCACAGTGCACGGATAACGTGATGCTGACATCCATTGGTCGGTTGTCTGTGGCTCGGCTGGTAGCTCGACATTTGTACACGGCCTTGTTGTCGTCTGCCGAGGCTATGATGGCTATTTCAGAGGAAGCAATCTTACCTAAAGCTTTATAGTCTGCATCTCGGAGTATTTGATTTCCTGTAGACACACAAGAATAGAGTTCCTAATACAAACAGGCAAATGACAAGCATTGCATCAGCAGGAGACACATTTTCTACTGGATAAAACTTTGCCTAACTTTACAATTCCAACATCAACTTAACTCTGTGGCACTTCTTACTTTTTAATCACTTACCTTTGTACCACTTTAAATCAGCCAGTGGGTTGCCGCCAACAGACATACAGGTCATCCGTTGCAGGTCACCAGCCTTAATGTTCATGTCACTGATGTAGCCACTTATCTTGGGCTCATTTGGAGGATCTAAGGAGATTGAAATTAATAGTAGCATATGAAATAACCTTGAAAATAGAACATTTAGAGCTAAATGGTCAGACTTTAGACAAGGGAAAGTTTAGTTGTTTCAGAAGTTTAAAACAGTATTGGAGACTAATTTATTTTGTTAGGGTTTTAACAAATATCTGCATGCAGGTCCAAGACAATTGTTTATAGTTATGCTTGTAGGTTGCAATGATCCTGGCCACATAGAATTTTTTGTTGGACATTGACTATATTTATACAGCATTAAATTAACTTTTTTCACAAGTTGGTCTAGTGGTTAATGTTTTGGCTGCTTCTCTGAAGATGATGGGTTTTAGTTCACAAAAGAGGCAACTGAAATGTTCTTCATGACTTGACATTGGGGCTGAAGTTCATAAAAGCTTTCATCAAGTACTAAGCCTCAGCGATCAATGTAATGGTATAGGACTGTTGCCCATATATCCTTATCATTACTTTTTTGGCCTAGAACTCAATATCAACTGCCTAAGTCTGAAAGGACTGTCCTAAAACTCTTTTATCTCAGGGAAAAAAAAAGTTTATTCTACTGCCACAACTTACAGAGTACACTGAGTGTTTTTGTAGCTGTGACACTTCGACCAGGAAAGGCTGCAGTGTTTTCACCCAAGCAGGTGTAGTTGCTGTTGTCATCAGAGCTGCTCACCATCACATTTATCTCTGACCTGGTGATTTTCCCTCCACTGGGAGAGTCTCGGAATGTCACTGTGAAAGGTTGAAAACAAAATGTTAATTTTTTTATAGAAATAATGTGACCCTTAGAAAAATCTCATATAAAAAGAAAATGTCAGGAACACAAAACCTGACTGCTTAAAAGTCTGGGATGGTGACTGAACTAAATATTTATTTATGTGTGCGGATGTTCATAGTTTCACTAAACCCTAATGGGAGAAAGTAAAAAGAATACTAATTTTGTTTGCTTTAGTAGGTAAAAAATAAAATGTAAATAAATTACTTGGCTAAAAGCTAACTTTCTGCAATAAAGAGTATTAGGTTCTTAATGCTTAGGAAAATGAAAGGGTTGAAGGGAGGCTGCTGCAAGCTTGTTAACCCTAACCTCTCTCTTCTTTTTTGTGGATATTAAGACTAAATTTGTTTTTGTTTCAATCTACTGATATTATATACAAATGATCATAATAATTTGATTGGCTGAATGTGATATGATAGAGTTAACAAACAATCCTCTATTGCACAGAAAATACTGCTAGTACAAGTGTAAGCCCTTACCTTCAGAGTCACTATCACTTATCACATCAGCACCTTTCTTCCACTGAATAGTCGCAGCAGGGTTAGAGTTGGAAGTCTCACACACCAACTTCACAGAGCTTCCTTCCTGAACTGGTGCATCTGCACCTGAAATTCTTACACTGGATGGGGGAACTGAAAAACAAACAATAAGGTGACAAAAACTAAAAAACACAAAACAAGAACAAATGAAACCAATCCTATATTTTACATTTATGTAAGCAATCCCTGTTTTGATAGAGTCTAAAGGTCTTAATAGTTCCTTTGGGATTCATTTAATCTCAACTGAGAAGGGGGATAAGCTCCCCTTACAATGAACAAAATTAAATTACTGTTCACACTTTCCACAGAGATAAGCTAACTTTAAGACCCTCAAGACTTAAGACAGGTTGAGGATCAGTTGATAAGATAACACTGGAGATGATGGTTACACTTATAGTTTTTTTGCATGGTAGACTAAATATTAGCGATAAATAAATAAAAAAGGTAATTTTTTGTAAAAAGCACTCCTGAGATCTTCAGGGTTCAGAAAGACCTTTAAGCAGGAAACATAAACATGGAAAAGAAAAAGAAACAGACATCAACGTATAGATGGGCCTATCTTGGCAAAAGAGGAATGGAGATAGTCAAAAGATCATGTGTGGTGCCCCAAAGGTCCGACAGCCTTATGGAGAGACAGGTCAAAGTGAAGGAAGCATTAAAAAAAAAAACTTACTTAAAAACAAAAAAACAAGAAAACACAACTAGCTTTCATGTGGAAATAAATTCTGAACAACTTTTGAATGTTGACTTGAATTCAACTCATAATGTAGGTTGAAGTAAGTTTTTTTTTACTTGGGATAAAATTTGAGATAGGTTACTCCAGTGCTTGACAGACAGTAGCTAAACTGCACTGAACATGTTAGAAAACTAGGACAATAGCAAAATAAAATGTACAACATCAATCATCACCAGCTTCAAAGAGGCTGACTTTGTCAATAGGGTCCCATGAAGTTAAATCAAAAAAACTACATTATTCTTACATTGCACTTGTAGGGTGTAACTTTTCACCAAAGGTCGGTCTGTCACCATGTTCGTCACTCGACACTCGTAGATGGCATCATTATCAGAGGAGCTCACAGTGAATATGTATTCGTTGGTGGACTTCTGTCCCCTGGTCGTATAGTTATGCTGTACAGCCCGGCCATTGCGGTACCAGGTCACGCTGCCCAACGGATTACCTCCCTCAGAGGAGCATGACAATGTCAATCTGGTATCAATGTTGATAACTCTGTTGTCATAGCCAGTGATGACAGGGGGACTTGGTGGATCTAAAAGAAAACAATAAAGGTTTACCATCATCATCATTCAACTCCAAGTGATACCCTGAAAATCTAAAATCCTCTCTTTCAAAAGCCCTGGACTAATTCCTAATTCCATGAGCTGTGCACATGTCTCCTTACAAGTCACGAGCATGTGACTTCCTAGACCTGTTGAAATGGAATTCTAATCCAAGACATGGTTTCCTTTCTTCCCCCACCAGTGAAGCACAGTGAGCCAAAGTTTGGGGTGTATCTTACAAAGAACAAACCAATTGGACAAGGTCCCATATGGAATGTTCTATAACAGTGTTTCCCAAACTGTTTTCCGTGGAATGATAGTGTTCCGCGAGGCATGAATAGAGGTTCCACGAACTACTGGAATAATTAGCCAGTAGGCCACTATGTGAATGAATTTCTCTAAAAAAAAAGCATAGTGTTCCGATTAGTACTCAGAATGTGCAAAGTGTTCGGTTAAGGAAAAAGTTCTAGCTGTTCACTGTTCTAGCTTAAGGTGATAGACTTTTTTTTTTTTTTCAAATGAATTTTTATGAAATGCATATGAAAAGCAAACAAGCCAGACCCTAATAAATTGATTGAGGATAATTCTTTAACTTATACTGCAGACATGATTGGACATAACTATGACACAGACTCACATAGTACACTGATAGATACAGTGGTTGACAAAGGAGGTCCAAAGACTGCAGTGTTTCTTGCTTGGCAAACATAGATGGCCTCATTCTCTGACTTGTGATTGGTCAAGGATATTGTCAGTGTACTCCTGGCGGTCTCCCTCTTGTCGTTTGGTCGGCTTTCCACAGAATATCTGATATTTTCTGTCACCTGCACAGTTGAAGTGAAAATGTGTTACAATTAATGCAAATTCTGCACCAAACATCTGCAATAGATTTATTTTTCTAATTTAAAAAGAACAATTATTATTCCAGTATAACAATTTTATAGAGCGTTCTTGCAAGTATTGAAAAGAAACAAAAAACTATCCTCAAGATTAAAAATGTGACTCATTTTTTCATAAAAAAAAAAGATTAAGCTTATCATGACACAACAATTACATACTTTATGACCATTCCGGAACCATTCAATGGTAGCTGCCGGTCGTCCATCCCTTGCCTCGCACACCAAGTCATGAGATTGCTGAGAATAGGAAATCTCCACAGTAGACCCATTACTATAGTCCAATATGGTTGGGGTTTCACAGGGCACTGTAGATAAACATTGCACACTATTTGAACTAGAACAGATGGAGCTGCAGATTATTCAAATACAGAAAGACACAAAAACAACTGGGATATTTAATGAATGGCATAGGACTGGATAAAAAGTAATGCTAAAGGGAGATTATCCCAATTAAGTTAATCACAGTAATCTGTACTTTGTTTTACATTTTAATTTCAAAGATCCAGCTGATTTTCAAAAGATATCACCTTCAAAATGTCAAAGGTTATCATGGAGCCTAAAGGAAATAAGTAATGGAAAACAAAATTGGGAGAGATGATGACATCAAAACAATGTGAAGGAGCTATTTGGAAAGATCACTATTGCCAACTAAAAATGAAAACATTGTGCTATCCCAGATGGGGTGTGGCCGAGAACCTCTGAATCTGAAAATCCTATTACCTGATGGGTCAAATGTACATAACTTTAAGTAAGCGCTTAGAAATATGATTGTGCATTACTAAAAAATTGTATGCATTTTAAAATGGACAATTTATGAATGCTTCCTTATTCTGTACATCATATCTAGACCAATCATTATAGAAGATCTCAATAATGACATGCGACATCAAAAAATGTGGGCAGTGGAGACCAAAAGCTTGCTGCCATTTAATGAAGATATTTGGTAAATGACATTTTTAAAAAAGCCTTAACAAGAATGTAGAAAGCAGAAGTGGATTGGAGCAAATCACTAGTAAGCTTATGACCCATTATGATGAGGGGCAGTAATAAGATAATAGACATATTGGTCAATCCTGTATCTACAGCTAGTATAGTTAGTTACCTAGAACTGTCAGCGTTGCTGTAGCCTGTAATTTACCGTCTCCGTCTTTGGGCAGCACCTGACACTCATACACTGCATCATCCTCTAGGGCAGCATTGACAATCATCAGATTCCACTCATTGGGGTGGGAGGAGGTGATGGAGTATCTGTCCAGGCCAGGTATAGTTCGGTTAAAGCCTGAGGAGGTAAAGCCCAAAATTAAAGGTCAGTCCTGACAGATGCATCTTCCACGCAATGGGAAGGCTGTGGGGTGGTTGGAGGTGATGAAAGTTGTGGGCTGATTGAAGGTAGTAGAGAACCTGCTCTGATACCACATACTGTCATTCAAGCCTGAAGAAGCAGACCTAATGTTAGGATCAATAGTAGGAAAACACATTTGAAAAAAAGTAAATTGCATGGATCACATTTCATCTTAAAGAAAAGCAATTAGACCAGGCAATGATTTTAACTCAGATTTGATAGTCTAGGCCAATTCATGGCAATGTTTTGGGAAATAGACACTAATAACAATTTGTTGGCACGTTCATGTATTCCCTTCATTTTGTTTTATCATCTTATTGAGCCATATATCCAAGAGAAATTTCAAAAGTTATATTGCAGCAATTAGCATAAGCCTGTGAAAATGACTTAAGAAATTATCTTTTGAGTGAATCTGATGAAATAAAATTAATTGTTATGGTCATAATAAATTGCTTTCGCTATTATTTGTTTATAACTTCAGGAAATCCATACAATTGGTAACAATTACTATCAAATCCCAAAAGTATTGATATCTCAATGTTGAAGATACAGTTTAAAAATTGTGATACTATTGTGTCTGTGCAAACCTAGACAAGATGTCAAAACTGCTTAAAATAAACCATAAATGTCTATGAAACACACACACGTAAATATAAATAGAATTTGTTTTTAGTTTAAATACCAATAGTTACAGATCCTTATTTCACAGTTAGAGCTAAAATATGTCCAAATTAGAGAACAATAAAATAGTGATGGTTGTTGATGATATAGTCTTCAAAGATTTTCAATGGGCAAGCTCTCTACATTCAGGATAGAATTATTTTTGTAAATAAATAAACTTTTTTGAAGGGGGATATATTAGAAATAGGTATCAGGCAAAACATACACAATAAAAATACTACAATATCCTCAAATAATCCCTTAACCCATAACCTCTACATCTTCACTGT
The DNA here is from genome assembly GCA_036873155.1 of Biomphalaria sudanica. Classification (NCBI taxonomy): domain Eukaryota; kingdom Metazoa; phylum Mollusca; class Gastropoda; family Planorbidae; genus Biomphalaria; species Biomphalaria sudanica. The sequence continues at coordinate 611,888 of JAZGLO010001495.1, forward strand.
GACAGTTGAAATAATCATCAAGGAAACCTAATGAATCCTCAAATTTATGATTATTTTTCTCTGAGTCTTTAGTAGGAATCTGACAGCATTTGGTATGATATTGTTTGTTTCTAGAATAGACTCAATGTACCCTTACCCAGAGAGAATCCATCCTTTGTCCATTGGGCTAATCCTTTCCTGTCTCCTATCACACATTTCAACACTGCAGTCTGGCCACGTATCACATTGGTATCTTTCGGTCTTTCTTGGAAGTACTGGGCACCATACACTAAAACTAGAATTGATACAAAGTACTGTTACTAAAATAGCAAAGTAAAACTGTCAATGTAAATGTAGCTATTGATGCACTTCTTCAGGTAGTCATTACAGTTGGGTGGACTCAGGAATTCAAAATCCCAGTCTTAACCAAGATTTAAACCTGAGACCCCTCCATTCGGAAGCCAAGCTCTTTACAACTCAGCCATTACAGCCCTAGAGGAAAAAAGCAAAATGAAAAGTAATTCTAATTCTTGTTTTATAGATTTCACACCTTTTGACTAGAAAGAGTATTCTGTACCAACAGCTAGATAGCAGAGAATGAAATCAAGTGCTGCTAAAACTCATTCCAAAGAATAATCAGCATCCTCTCAAACAAACTTAATATTACCAACCCTTAGGACATGTTGAAATGAAGCCAAACTTGTTCTTGAACAAAATATTATTGAACATATCCAAACCTCGCCAAGAGCATGTGTTATTGGAATCAAATGTAATTTAAAGACGAAAAAAAAATGTGCATGCTTTGAACCAGCCTTAGGCAAGAAGCATGTTTGACTGTAACCTTATAGTTTCCCTGTGAAACTAAGCATATGATAGCAGTGGAAAGTTTTCAAAATAGTTTACATTTGTATTTGCCCTGAAGGTAAACAAGCGATCCTATTGCTTTCATCCTACACCTGACATTGAATATTCTTGTACAAACATGAGACCAAAACATAGTGTCTCAAGAATTGTGAAGTTTTACAGAAGGAACAGGATCCAATCCCATTGTTCCTAATATAAACCTGACACTGACTTAGAATGTTCTTTGTTTCAGGGCACCAACAGCTCAAAATAAGCAAACATGTCGAATTAAAGTGCTTTAGTTACATTCATCCTTTGCTACTTCACACTTCACTTTTCAAAAGGGGTTGGGGGGGGGGGGGGGATTTATGACTACTATATCTCAGATAGTGAGGGAAAATCTGTGAAAGCTGTGAAAGATGATTAATCCAAAATATTGGATTAAATATTAAATACTTTATTAAAATTTCATAAAATTCTTCTCTATAATTTTTGCTATTATTACCCTGTTGTTAGCAAAGAAGAATGCAGAAATTTTTATGGTGTCAATTTCAAAAACTTTTTTTCTCTTCTTTCTAGTCCATTTATTTATAATCTGTTATTAATTTGACTAATGCAGTAGTGGATTCTCTTGATATTGGTGTAGGTGTGTAAATGAAAACATTGCTTTTTTAATTGATGCGCTGTCTAAAAATAACATTTTCAATTTTTCATATTTTGTGTAATTTAAAAATATTTTACAAAATTATTTACATGTATAAGACTAGGCCTGTAGGGGAAAAAAATATATATAAATATTAACATTTACATGAATTTCTTACATACAGTTCATTTCTACATTCAAATGAAATTTAATTATGCTAAATCATAACTTTTCTTTTTAAAGAAACTGGTAGGTCATCTCAGTGTGTAGTTCCAACCGAAAAACATTATGGAATGTTGGATACAAAGGATGGGACATCAACACTACAGAGATGATTTTCATAGTCCAAATACTCGTTACACACAAAAATCTTTTCTCTAGACTCTACTTTAAGGAAATTCGATTTTCACAGGTTGTCTTGGAAGGCATCCTTCATGAAAAACTAGGGAATCACTGTATACAGTAAAAAGTAATGTTGGCAGGATAGACATGGGCCAAACTAAGGGGAATAACTTATAACTCATAGCGAAGTGTTGTTTACAATGGGAGCATAAGGACAAATTAAGTTATATATCTATAGGGTGAACTAGTTTCTTTGACATCCATTTCCCCACCTTTATTTGTGTATGTTTTGTACCCTCAAAACTTAGTTCCTCAATGAGTCTAAACAGTGTAAAGTGTGTGTTGACTTACCAGCCAACAACTGAGTCATCAGAGCTACACAATGACACCACATTTTGTGTTCTTCTACTTTCTATCAACTTGCCAATGGATTGGGTTCAACTATTTGTGTGTTTACAATGTCCAGTTTGGACAGTCAGTTCTTGTCTGTTGCTTCTGTTTAATCCACCAGGAGACATGTAGACCTAAAGTGTGAACAAAAAAAGAAATAAAGTAATTACAGACATTCATATAAATAGTGGACAATAACTCTAACAAGTTTCCTAAGCAATCACAGCTGCACAATCATGACATTTAGATACTCATCTCACATGTTCACTTTACAATCATCAAATTTTAAACAGTGGCGTCACTAGGGGGGTGCCGGCTGCACCGGGTGACACCCGATAGGGGGTGACACCCGAGTGGAAAAAATGCACTTTTCCAAAAAAAAATAAAAATAAAAACCAACTTAAAAATGTCACAGAAGCAAGATCATAGAGCTTAGAAATGGTTGAATAAACGTATTCTTAATGGGGAAAAAACAGAAGCAAGATGTTCTTGTTTTGATAAATAGTTTGACATGTCCACAATGAGAAACTCGCGAGAAGAGTGAAGAACATTTAGCAGGCTTTCAAATTTGGAACATTTTGGCAGCAGGACTTAGGCTACAAAAACAATTGACAAGGGAAGTCATTGCTTGACCTATAGATGGGAAAACGAAGTAACATCTTGCTTATAGATTACTTGATATCGTATTGTTTCTAGTAAAGCAAAAGTTGGTATTTGGTGGCAAATTGAAGAAGACTTTTCATTGAATAATGGAATTTTTGTTCTTGGGATTGTGGAATATGAGCCAGTACTGAAATAATAACTTATAGGATTGCAAGGCAGCAATGAAAAAAAAAAAGTTACTTTCCAACCTTGTACCAAACTCAAGAGAGTGTATAAATGTTTTAGCAAACCACTTAAGGGATATACTTATCAGAGACATAAATGCTGCAAGGTACTCGGGTATCTTGTATTACAGCACACCTAACATACATATCTGAAGTTGTAAGATTTATTAACAGTAGCAATGGCAATGTTTAAATGACAGAAATGTTGTAGGATATTCCTCTTCAAGTGGTTACCAAAAGCTGATGGTATCAGTTCTGATCATTTAAGCGCCTGGAAAGAGATGGGCTTAACGTATTGATATGATGAGCTCAGGGGCATGGCAATACATCTACAATGTCAAGAATTCATAAAGGAGCGTAGGCAGTATTAATGAAGAACAGAAGAGAAACTTGAATGGATGTGTGCATCGTTTACTTAAGCTATGTGGTCAAAATTGTTAATCCGAAAATGCCTCTAACATACATTTTTTTTTGGTTCGGTTTTCTAGAACAAGATGTTCTTGACTTGCCGCTGTTACCACTCGATGGAATATTTTCATTAAGGATAGAGTGTCTTATGAACAACTCATCGTGTTGCTGTTAGATCCACGAAAGAACGACTGTATGAAAGTGTGCAAAAATCTTTGCCGTCGCTCTAAAAATACAAACACTAGAGATGTCTGTGAATACATGCAGACCTTTCATTGCTTGACTTTCTTGTTGGCGGATGTACTGAGGGAAAAGTCAACTAAACACAAGAGTACCTTCCAGTTTTAATGATTAAAGTGGCTGGCAAAGCTCGAGCACTTCATTGACTCTACGAAACGTGTGACAAGTGAGCTCAAAATGTTATTGAGATCACTTTTGTCCAATCAAACTAGCATGTTCTTGCAACAGAAAATAAGGTTTAACAATATGAAAATATCAGAAGATGCTGGATTCACTATTCAAACAGTGAACAAGAGGTCAATGCTGAGTGCATCTATCTCATTTATACTGAGCCAGAAGACAAGATATTTGAACAGAAAAACCAAAACTAGAATACATCAACAGGCTGCAAAGTTAATATCAAGGATTCAACGAATCTGTACCAGCTTTTGATTTAAGCCATTAACTGTTTGTCAAATGTATCTCTATGTTTCTGTTAGATGTGGTATGTGTACCTGGCGTCATGTGAAAGAAGCTTTACAAAACTAAAGTTAATTAAGAACTATTAATAACGTTTGAAAAACGAATACAAATCAAGCAATTCTATCCAATGAAGAGAAGGTCGCAAAAATTAAACTCATTGATAAGTTTCACATTTGAAATCCTGTAAAGGAAACTGTAAGTTTGTATTTTCTAAAGTTCTTGTAGACTTTTAAACGTTTTTGTAACTGTCAATATAGTTTTCATAAAGTTGCATTTTTGGTCATTAGCCGTCCTCAGGAAACTACCAATATAATGTTAAAAAGTTTCCGTTAAGAGATGTTTAATGTTTACTCAGCATGTTCAGTGGATGTTTGTTTCTAATTTACAAAACTTGAATGTTAATCTAAATAATAGCTAATGATAAAATGTTAAAGACAACAAAAAAAAAACTAAAATAGAATCGACACTTCTTTCAGCGTTGTCTAACAGCTATCAACCAACTGTATTATAGCGCCAAAAAAAAAAAAGAACTAAACAACGATAGTTTTTATTGGGAAGAATAAGTGGAACGCTAGGGGTGGGGGGTGACACCCATCCTAGTGACGCCACTGATTTTAAATACAAAATTCAATCATGATAAGCAAAACTGGTTTGCTTGTAGATTGTAGAACAAATACATTGGGTAGAAGGAGACATGGAAATGCATCTAATTTAATTGAAGTGATATGTATGTATTTCATTGTTTTGGTACAATCTGATTCAAAGCAGGTAAATGAGATTCAAAAAAAAAAAAAAAATGGAAAGAAAAAGAGAAAAGATTTACTTTCAACCTCTTGCTAACAAAAAGATAACATGCTCAATGTTCCCATCCATCTCATTTGTATTGGTTCAACAACAAGAGCCAGCTCCATAAGTTTCTAATGCGAGTGTATTAGATCATCCATTAAGTGTGATAGACAAAGTCAGTTCTGGTATACTTTTAAAGTCACCAGGTATTTGACCAAGTGAGGACCACGTTAAGGGGAAACTAAAAAAAACAAACTTTTGATGAGGTAAACTTAGAAAACGGAAGTGACGAAAGCACGCGCTATACGCGGTGAAGTCCAAGATAATGAGTGGGATGACTCACGGCAGGCTATTGGCTCTACTTAAATCACCTGGACAAGCTAGGAGGGGGGATCCTCCAGGAAGCAGAAAAGATAAATAGTGGAGTGTGGAGGATGTCTACTAAACACAACAAGGTCAAGGGAAGGGAAGAGAGGAGATCATGAAGCAAACAACAAACAACAAACAGAGTTCGACATTCCCCGTTGTGGCCCCAATGTTACATTCTCACATTGTTTTCACCTCCACACTCAATTCTGGTAGACTTTGTGAAATGGCTCACTTCTTTGTTGTTGTTGTTGTTTGTCTTTGACACCTCGATGTAAGGCGCTACACATCCATTTTGTTTGTAAAGTCACTTCGCTTTTTCGACAATCTTCGACACACAAACTTGCATCTACTCACACCACGCACACATAGTTAATAAATGTACATTCCTCATCACACCTGAGTCGGAACCTGGAATCAAGTCTAACATCAAACATACCCCCCCCTCCCCCCGAGGACGATGGTAAAGAAACGTGTCACATAAGATAACTCTTTCTGAACTGACCAAATCGAACACGGCAGCGCATGTCAATGACGACAGTCCTTAGAGCATGCAGGTAATCGAATGTCACCCCATGTCACAAATTATCAGGCGCAACTCTGAAAGTCTGCTGACGCTATTGACAGTGCACTCTGTTTTCTTGCTTCTCTTTGAAGTGCTGTTGGATTGGTTGCGTCTGCTGCGCGCGTGCCCAAATGGCTACCAAAGAAAACGTAACTCTGTATTTTCTCAGCAAGTGTATCATTAAAAAATAAACTCTGGGTTTTGCTTTCCTAGGAGGACTACTTAAAGTGTTGCATACTATAGATCTACATTCTATTGAATAAAAAGGCATGTTCACACATTATAGGGAGGGGGGACTATCAATAACGGAAATGTCGAAATACATGAGCCGGAAAGTGAACACCACGTGATTGTGTGCTCAAATGAAACATTCGTCTTTCATAATAAGATTTAAATGCAACGACACTGACAATCAGTGGGGCAATCCTTTTCTTTCGGTCCCAAATGATTGTCCAGTATTTTGAAAGGAAATTGTTTTGTTGTGGCTGTTGTTTGGCATTAGTTTTGACATATTCACGAAGCACCGCAGCGTGAAATTCAATGGTCTCTCCTGAAACCTAACCCCAGTAAGTCACAAGTGCATTACTGAGAAACGCCAGTGCCAGCTAGTGGTTAAGTACGTAGACTAGCAGTACGTACACTTGCGGAGATCAGCGACCTATTGTTAGTTTACATTTCTCCACACAATTTCAATTTATCTCTCGTCGAAGAAGATGCGCAGAGATGGAAAAGCTGCTCAGAGCATTCAACATTTGGCCGAGCACGCACGTCTGACTACAAGACAGAAACACATGTCTCTCTAACAGGCAGCCAAAAGTCAGAGGTAAGACAAAGCAAGGGATTAACTAAGACTTGGGATTAGAATATAGTGCACGACACTGGTGTGGAAGATAGACGCACTCAAATCAAAAGAGCAGGAAGTCTCTAGGAAAATATGGCCGTAAATGTACAAGTCTTTATAGGTTAAGGAACACATTGAAACTGTTTTGCTGGTTGACATGCTAAAGATGACAAGAAACAGCATTTATTTGTGTTTTTTATGTTAAGCCCTAAGCTCAGTTCCAAGAAAGCCACTACTCTTTGTTAACATTATAAGATAACTGGAAAAGCCAAATATCTATAGCCGGTGTACAATACCTTGTTCGGAAAGGTGTTGAGATATTAGATAAAGATTGACCCGCATAAATCTAGTCACAGAGCGGTCCGAAGAGTTGTTAATATGTATAGAGTAGCTTCATTGTTACTTAATTGCTATTAAATTGAGAGAAAGAGAGAGAGAGAGAGAGAGAGAGATATGGAGATGTGGGCTTCTATTAAAAGTAAAACTTAGTGATGACTACTCTATATGTAATGGCTATATATGTGATGGCTGTGTATGTGTCAGAATGTCTCTTCATTGTATGCATTAATTTATTAATTTAAACAACTTATTTATTTTTTCATCTTTTTTCTATAGGATGAAGCTAGTTTTTAATTTCGGGTAGACATTTGCCCTTTACCATTCAACTACCTTCAATTAAGCTCATTTAGCAAATGCTACTTTGAAAATCAATAAGTAAGTGAAACTATTATGGTTTAAAACAAAAAAAAAAAAAACTATTGCTACCAAATAGCAAACGTTAAACATAGGAGCTTTTAAAAAGCATATTTTTTTGAAAGTGATGCTCAGTTTGGTACTGGCCAAGTTATAACAGCTATATGCCAGTGAGTCTTGGAACACACACACAACACAGACACAGTGAGTGAAGTTCCAACCTTGGAGTTTCTAGGAAGATGTAAACATCACTTATTGAGGATCGCATTACCAATGAGAAGGTTTGTGACAGCATCGATACATCGATTGGACATTACGATGATTTCCTGACATGTCAAAGAAAAGTAAAGCCACTTCACAGGAACGTGATTTGAGAAGATGCTGCATGGAACATTTCCAGAAAAAGGAAAGAGATACAGCAGGCACGATTAGAAAATGACCTCCAGGAAATGAGCGACATTCTAAAGATGACAAGAAACAGGAATTGGCGAGGCGGTTGACATGCTAAAGATGACAAGAAACAGGAATTGACGAGGAGGTTGGCATGCTAAAGATGACAAGAAACAGGAATTGGCGAGCTGGTTGACATGCTAAAGATGACAAGAAACAGGAATGACGAGGTGGTTGACATGCTAAAGATGACAAGAAACAGGAATGGACGAGGTGGTTGACATGCTAAAGATGACAAGAAACAGGAATGGACGAGGTGGTTGACATGCTAAAGATGACAAGAAACAGGAATAGACGAGGTGGTTGACATGCTAAAGATGACAAGAAACAGGAATTGGCGAGCTGGTTGACATACTAAACATGACAAGAAACAGGAATTGACGAGGAGGTTGACATGCTAAAGATGACAAGAAACAGGAATTGACGAGGAGGTTGACATGCTAAAGATGACAAGAAACAGGAATTGACGAGGTGGTTGACATGCTAAAGATGACAAGAAACAGGAATTGACGAGGTGGTTGACATGCTAAAGATGACAAGAAACAGGAATTGACAAGGAGGTTGACATGCTAAAGATGACAAGAAACAGGAATTGACGAGGTGGCTGACATGCTCAAGACGACAAGAAACAGGAATTGACGAGGTGGCTGACATGCTCAAGAAAGAAACAGGAATTGACGAGGTGTCTGACATGCTCAAGACGACAAGAAACAGGAATTGACGAGGTGGCTGACATGCTCAAGACGACAAGAAACAGGAATTGACGAGGTGGCTGACATGCTCAAGACGACAAGAAACAGGAATTGACGAGGTGGCTGACATGCTCAAGACGACAAGAAACAGGAATTGACGAGGTGGCTGACATGCTCAAGACGACAAGAAACAGGAATTGACGAGGTGGCTGACATGCTCAAGACGACAAGAAACAGGAATTGACGAGGTGGCTGACATGCTCAAGATGACAAGAAACAGGAATTGACGAGGTGTCTGACATGCTCAAGACGACAAGAAACAGGAATTGACGAGGTGGCTGACATGCTCAAGACGACAAGAAACAGGAATTGACGAGGTGGCTGACATGCTCAAGATGACAAAAAACAGGAATTGACGAGGTGGCTGACATGCTCAAGACGACAAGAAACAGGAATTGACGAGGTGGCTGACATGCTCAAGACGACAAGAAACAGGAATTGACGCGGTGGCTGACATGCTCAAGACGACAAGAAACAGGAATGAATGGAAAATATTTTTTGGCATATGAAGTGAATGAATCTGGTATTATTGTGTATATAAACTACTAAAATAAACATTCATATTTCTATTTACTTTGGTCCAAATGCCAATTTTTCTTCACTCTATCAGGTAAATAGTAACTTGGTTTTCTTCTAATCGAGACACATTTAAAATATCCATATGTAGTTCAACAAAACATAATATATCAGTTTAAAAAAAAAAGTGTATAATTTTTTCCCCCGTTCTAGATTTTTTTTTTTTTTGGGTTCATGTTTCTGAGTAAAAAAAAAACATGTTCAAAGTTCGTTTCAATACATCCCGTGGTCTAAAAGTCACTGCTCAGAGAGTGGTGTCCAAATGTAAAGAGTGTTTGTGTGACAATACTAAGTCAATGTGAACTGTGTGTACATGTTCAGTGCCAGGTGTGCCAACTGCCAACACACGTTGTCATGTAATCAAAAGTATAGCGTCAACACACAAGTAACGAAGGCAAACAGCCCCCACAGTTTCTCCACAAGTGACGACACTACACGGCCTGACCTCAGACACCTGCCTCCACAAGTGACCACTATACCACTGATAGATTGCCACAAAAGCAATATTCTTTTCACAAATATAAATACAATGTACGAAGCGTTCCCAAAATATCCAATCTGAAGAACATTTAGCACATGTATAATGTCGGTCTTAATGTGCTGGCCACATACCATTGTATCCTCATAGACAGTTGGCAGTCACGGGAAGGGGAACTCGCCTAGACTTGCTCTATTTTTTTTATCTGTAGGTATCTAGGAGACATTTTTTTTTTAAAATATGAATTGAATGAATTACTCGTTATGGACTTTGGAATATCAATTTGGAAGTCAATTTGAAAACGAAGTCATACTGAGTTAGCAGCCTGTGAAGAACGTCATAGGCACTCATAGCCCCCGAATAGTTCGCAAGTCAGCATCAACTTGACATCGCCTTGTCTTGTGTTACATTTAAGCATGTCAAGTTCGAGATTAGATAAACTGTCTAAGACACACAGTGATTAACTGGTCTACAAAGAACAAGAACTGCTGTGTTTTGATTCAGATTTTTTGAACTTAAAATTGACCCTCCCCCCCCCCCTTTTTTTTTACTACGAATATATCATGTCCAATGTTTGAAAAACAACTACTATAGCGGAGATGATGCCATTGTTTCTCTGGCCAATGATTCATTGAAGGTGCCAAGTTGTCCAGCACAAACAGCTGCAAGCAGTCCCTCATTAGATATTTCAGACTACTGAAGAGAAGCAGTCATCAACCGTAAAACAAGAAGTCAGCATCCTTTGGACCTAAATTTAAGACCTTCACCAGGGATCGAACTCAATACCCACAGCCCACAGACTATAAGACAGTCATTTCACCAAGCTGCCACCGCACGCTTCTTCTCCTAGCTCTGAGATGTAGCATCGTTTACCATCTGTACAGAGTCTTGGTTCACCTTGGCTATCGATGGGTGTGTCTAATGTATTTGGTTCACCTTGGCTATCGATGGGTGTGTCTAATGTGTTTGGTTCACCATGGCTATCGATGGGTGTGTCTAATGTATTTGGTTCACCTTGGCTATCGATGGGTGTGCCTAATGTATTTGGTTCACCTTGGCTATCGATGGGTGTGTCTAATGTGTTTGGTTCACCTTGGCTATCGATGGGTGTGTCTAATGTATTTGGTTCACCTTGGCTATCGATGGGTGTGTCTAATGTATTTGGTTCACCTTGGCTATCGATGGGTGTGTCTAATGTGTTTGGTTCACCTTGACTATCGATGGGTGTGTCTAATGTATTTGGTTTACCTTGGCTATCTAATGTTGAGGCATTTCAAAAGTAAAAGTCTGACACTTTCGTAAGAGTGGAAGAAGTGTCAGCTATATAGAATGACTTGAATCTAGGTTTAAAACCAAGATGTTCTCAATGTGTACACTGTTTACACACGACATCAACAACGAGGTAACTATATTTAAATTTTAATGTGATGTTTGTCTACTTCCTGCTTGTGCAATGCCACAACAGTCAAGTACTTTAGTCCCCAAACTCAACCCAACTCCATGTGTGCAATTGTTTCACTTCGAAAAAAAGGGAGAGAAGTCATTTAATTATACGACGCTCCTAGGAAATCGAGTTCGGATAAATCAGGAGTTATTAAAATGATGCCGCAACACACAGGATTAGTGGTCGATATTTGGTTGCCTAGATCTCATTCTTTGTTAACTAGGAAAAGGGGTGTAGGCCTCCTTCAGTCGAAAAACGACCATGGATCATCTCATATAGTGTATAGACATAGAGCTGTATTGTATAACACTTGTTCGATGAGACAAAAAAGAGATTGAATCTTTTGATGTAGTTCTTTGTCGACCAGGAAAAGGGGTGTAGGTTTCATTCAGTTAACAGTTAAAAAACAAACCAACTATATAGTGTATAACACTTCAACTATAGTCTGTGTTCGCTTAGACAAAGAGCGATTAAATCTTAAGTGTATTTTTTTGGTGCTGTTCCCCTCCTCAAAGGCTGATGGTCAAAATCTAAATCACTCTGACCTCTAGAACCATTCACTTTAGGACAATAGTTACTTTTATTTAGGTCACGCTTCGTTGCGTATTTGGTTAAGAAGACTTTAATTAACTAGCAGATTAAAAGAAAAAAAAAGTGTTTTAAAAAATCAGAGAAACTTAAGGCCTTCCTGTCCGACTGGTCAGCATAATAGGCCTACAATATCCCAAGAAACGATTGAAAGTTATTGAGGCTTTCAGAAAAGTGCTCTGACATACTATTAAAGAAGAACTAATGCGCATATCGGGGTTAGTTTCAATCAATTCGTTCAGTGGACCTTACTCTATTTCACCATTCAGTTCAACCAATATTGGTTCACTGTTCTATTGCATTTCTTTATAGTTATCTAGAATTCATTTTGACTTTAGGACTCGCAGTAGATTGAGTTTAAATGGATTTAGCTTCAACACAATCAACCTTCAGTTGACGGCTTCGCGAATCTGCTAGTCTTGTTGTTCTATTCAGAAACCATAATGCAACTAAACCCATTCTTCAACTGAATGCCACAGTCAGTGTGTAAGAAGTGTACAATGTCACGCACCCAACTAACAACTTATCTAAGAAAGCCAAGCAGAGATTTCAATGGGGGACATAAGTATTCAGAAAGAATGCTGAAACACAAGGAGAATACAGGAGGTTTGTAATGATACGTTTTTACAAAAGAAACAAGGTTTGAGAACCATTTGTTTAGTTGTGTGTATGTGTGTTTGTTGACTGCGTGTAAGAAGGCGCCTTTGCACGTTTTGTTTAATATGTTTGTCTAGTGTGATGCTGGTATTCATTAGTCTGCAGCCTGTTCTGGTTGATTTTTTTTCGCTTTGTTCTGGCAATGTAAACATCAGATGGATAGTTTCGGTCTGACAGACATGTTATTGTAGTCTGTCACGGCACAAAATAAAATAAAAGAACTTTTTCTTTTTAAACATCACACGACGTTTTACTCGTAGGCATGACCAGGCCTCTATGGGATCGCTACTGATCTCTTCACCCATCCTTATCTTTCTTACACAACGTGATTTGAATTACCACCAACTTGAAAACAAAAATCTTTGCGTGTGCTTTAGTGGTGAGTTTTAAATTCATACGTGGGATGTGTGGTTGAGAGGATAAGTCCTCTTGACTACGTATCAAAGGGGCTCGTGTTCGAATCCCGACTCGAGCAGAGTTGTGTTTGCTGAGCTCCATTATAAACTAGAAACCTATTTGTCTTCACTGAAAGCAACCAATGAGGTGAGTAGAACTGGGAAGTGCTGACAGCCGGAAATGATAAAACGCGGCAGCAAAGTGGCTACAATTGGGCTACAAAATAATCTGCGCTAAAGTCACACTAGAATTCGTTCAATTTTTTGTTTCATTTTACCCAAGAATCTCAACAAAAATAAATGTATTAATCTCCTAGCTAAAACTATGTATGTATATATAGTAAATAAGTCAGGCCTCGATGTGATAAAGTAAGACATTCTATGAGATGTTTATTTTAAAAAAAATGTATGTCTGTTAAATGGGGGGGGGGGGAGTGATGTGTGAAATGACGGTGAGACTCATAGTCTGACCAGCTCTGGTATGTGGAGTGGTCTAGCTGGATGTAGACACTACATCGCTGTGTATTCATTACACCCGTCTCTAGGTATTCCATACGCCAATGGCTAAAAAAACAACATTCTAAGCGTGTCTGGAACCCAGCAGAGAGTGGACCTTCAAAGTCAATTTGTCTCAGACCCCCACTTTATCAGCCGAGGGGTCATTACAAGCGATAACGTCGTCCAGTCTCAACGTTTCTCGTCGTAACTGACCATATCTTGACGGAATGGGGGCGGAACCCAGGGGCTCTCAACACGCGGAGACGTGAACCGCGTTCGTGATTTATGGCACTAAACGTCTTGCCGAGTCTGGCTTGCTATTAAAAACAAGTTTGTCTGGACTTCTAATAGGCTACTAAATTAACTTCAATGAGACTGAAGTGTTTCAAAAATATATCCTCGTTAAAAATACCCTGCGAAGGAAATGTATGAGAATCCCTGTGTGTCTTATCATAAATGTTTAATACTAGTTGGAAGTGTTCTTTTTACTAGGTGCCAGGCTCAGTTTTAGTTCCTTGTAACTTTTGTGTCAATGCGAAGCTCTGATTATAGTGGACAATGTGTTTCAGCTAGTAGACAGTTTGTGGTGCTGATAATGACTTCACTTACACTTTTCAGATCTAGTTCACATAAATTGCAGCATTAATCTTCTAGGATCAAATTCAAAGGAAACCTTCTCTCTCCGTGACAGCCACAAATAAGACAGGAGAAAAACAATGACTAGTGTTCCAACAAGATTGCAAACAAGTATTACTTTAAGTACAGACACACAGATTTGAGGCATATTCACAAGCTGTGATCGTAAGGAAAAGAGAGAAATGAAATAGTCCATCAATCCAAACACGAAGCTTGTCAAAAGCAAAAGATAGATCCAACCCAGACTTCAACCGTTCTTACACTATTGCGCCATCTCACTTGGCTATACAAATGATCTCAGTAACATACAAGAAACAAAAGCAACGAATGCTCTTGGAATCAAACTTTGTTTTAGACATAAAGAAGTAGAACATGCGGTCTGTTCGGTTCACGTATACGTTGAGCCATCATTCAAAAGTGTCAAGCTTTTTATTTACATAAAAGTTCGCTGGACTTTGTTTCACAGACAAAAGACAAGCACGAGACAGAGCGCCAGTTTGAGACTCCCTCAAAATGGATGCAAGCAGCACGTGCATGCTAGTGTAAATAGTAAGTTGATAACACGGTGGCGATAACAAGCAGGTAGACTAAGATCTATCGGCGACATTTTCCATACATCAAGGATATTTTGTTGTTGTGTTGTAAATGTAATGGGACGGGAGAGCCCATCCAATGCGAAGTACAACAGACAATAGAGCAGAAAGAGGCTGTGAACTTGAACCCACAGGGGGAAGAGCTGAGAGACCAAAGCAGCCATGGAGGAGATCAGAAGTACACCAAGTACAGACTGCTACTCAGAAGTACTGCCCAGAACAGAGGCCGATGGCCAAGTGGCCCTATACTTCACTGGGAATCAAAACATGTTATAACTGATTGTTATAATCTCCAGAATCATAACATCAACCATTCATCGTCATGGTCCACCATTTTTCATTTCAGTAATATGTGCGGGATGGAGCGCGATGGCTGACTGATTTAGCTCTTGGCTTCCGAACCTGGTGTTGTGGGTACGAGTCCACCCGACTCTAATGGGTACCTGACTTTAGTTGGGGAAAGTAAAGACTGTTGTGCTGGCCACATGACACCCTGATCTTTAACCGTTGGCCATAGAACCAGATGAGCTTAACATCATCTACCATATAGATCGCAAGGTCTAAAAGGGGGAACTTTGTACTATGTGTGGGAGATTAGCGGGGAAAAACAAAAAGTCAGATTGATAGAAATACAATGCACTTAATGCAGACTTTTTTTTGGTTTCAAGCCCATACATCTAGGTACTGAGTTCGACATCAGAAAACTCTTTCTGCTTTACTCCACTTCTTAAAGTACTTTTTAAAAAAAATATTTTCTCATCCGAACACACACAATAAATAAGCAATAAGAGATTATACTTCCTACTGATAAGAGAAAGAAAAGAGAGAAATAAGACGTCTCTTCCCTCGCTAAAAGATCGACAGAACAAGTGGCAAAGAAAAAAAGAGGAATGAAAAACGTGAAGGAATGTAAGAGGAGGGGGAGAGACAGGTGAGTGTGAAGACAAATGAAAAGGTCTACACGGCATATGATCAGGTGAACACAAGATACAAATTAGAATGGCAGGGAGGAGGAGGAGGAGAGCACTGAAGCCAAGGGGATACATTTGAAGCTATGAAAGAGAAAATATGAAGAGAGAGAGAGAGAGAGAGAGAGAGAGAGCAAGTGGCAGGAAGAGAAGACAGAGGGAATGGTTACTAAACACAAGAGCTGCTGTTGATTCACTCATCCAATATAATTGGGTATATATGACAAGTACCTGACAGATTGACTTCCCCTTTATTGGGCTACTGGGAGGAATTGTGTTTCTTTAGAACTATTCTAATGTCAACATGACTAATTTTCTGTTCTTTTTCCCACTGATTTCCCCAGGACTTAAAGCCTATTACCAAAGTACCACTTGCACAACAACAAACTTCCAGCTCTGAGGGCTTAGGCAATGTACAATCTATCATTACCTGTTATCAATATTCGTTTCGACAACAGCCCAAATAATGTAATGCTGAATAACATGGGTACGAATCATAATGGGAGTCGGATGCGCACATATATTAGTCATGTCCATGGAATGACCATATAGGTAAAGATGGCGGACTCCAAGGGAATCTGTGGCGGAGTGACACAAACCGCTTTGCTACCCATCAAGGGAGCTCGAGTTCGAAGCCCGACTCGAGCTAAGTTGTGTTTGTTGATCGCCTAAAAGCTACTTAAGATATATATTATTTTATTTTATATATAATAATAATGTATATATATATAATATAATATATAATGTATATATATATACAGACACAGAGGGTCTAAAAAACGAGATTGGATCAGAGCGCAGCGTACTGACGTGTCTTTCATCCCTCTATTCTTTCTTTTTTTCTGTCTATCTCTCTTTCTCTCGCAATGTATCCAACTCCTATCATTCTTCTCTTTCCTTAGTGACAATCTGTGTCTATTCTTCCCTCTATTTATTCCTCTGTCTTTCTCTCTCTCACAATGTATCTAACCCCTTTCATTTCTTCTCTCTCTCACAATGTATCTAACCCCTTTCATTTCTTCTCTCTCTCACAATGTATCTAACCCCTTTCATTTCTTCTCTCTCTCACAATGTATCTAACCCCTTTCATTTCTTCTCTCTCTCACAATGTATCTAACCCCTTTCATTTCTTCTCTCTCTCACAATGTATCTAACCCCTTTCATTTCTTCTCTCTCACAATGTATCTAACCCCTTTCATTTCTTCTCTCTCTCACAATGTATCTAACCCCTTTCATTTCTTCTCTCTCTCACAATGTATCTAACCCCTTTCATTTCTTCTCTCTCTCACAATGTATCTAACCCCTTTCATTTCTTCTCTCTCTCACAATGTATCTAACCCCTTTCATTTCTTCTCTCTCTCACAATGTATCTAACCCCTTTCATTTCTTCTCTCTCTCACAATGTATCTAACCCCTTTCATTTCTTCTCTCTCGTTAATGAAAATCTCTCTCTCTCTCATCTCCCACCTTTCTTAACTGTATTCTCTCACGTTCTGACACTCCCACATGTACTGTTGATTCTTGCAAGTCTCAGGTCCGATAAGGCGACGTCATGTTATGTACGTTAGATAGAGATATCCCTGGTCGTGAGTCTTAAGACTGGTCGTGGAAGTTGTGGTGACGTAGTAAGCTTTTACACGACGAAGACGGCCTAGGTATGTGGGCCTTTTCTTTCCTTACCACCTGACCCTGACTATTTGGTATCACTGTTGCAACTCCAAGTTGAATTATTCACTTTTACTTATTTGACCACTTACGTGTAACGAAGATCTTTTTATAGAACCACATCCTCTTGCCATGTATCCGAAGCAATCTATTTGCAATATTATTTAAGTTTCCCCCTTTTTTTTTCTCCCTCCAAAAATACATTTGTTATGAGATTATTTTATGGCCGTACGTAATTCTTACAAATATGTTTAACGGCTTTATGTACATGTTTAAGTAAAATGGTTTTCTTCATGTGTTAGGCGGAATAATTCAAAATATAATTGGTGCATGTCTGTCTTAAAGCGTTCGTAGTCCTAATATTGTATCCTCTTTTATGCTAGTACTAAGATGGCTCATTTAAAAAAAAAATCACCTTAGTACAGCGACTGACAATAAGGAAAGAGAGCATGAGAGAGAGAGAGAGAGAAAATATAGGGATAGAAGGCTCAGACTGGCATCAAGGAAAGTGGGAGAGATAGATAGATAGATAGATATATATATATATATAGAGAGAGAGAAAATATAGGGATAGAAGGCTCAGACTGGCATCAAGGAAAGTGGGAGAGATAGATAGATAGATATATAGAGAGAGAGCATGAGAGAGAGAGAGAAAATATAGGGATAGAAGGCTCAGACTGGCATCAAGGAAAGTGGGAGAGATAGATAGATAGATATATAGAGAGAGAGCATGAGAGAGAGAGAGAAAATATAGGGATAGAAGGCACAGACTGGCATCAAGGAAAGTGGGAGAGATAGATAGATAGATATATAGAGAGAGAGCATGAGAGAGAGAGAGAAAATATAGGGATAGAAGGCACAGACTGGCATCAAGGAAAGTGGGAGAGATAGATAGATAGATATATATATATAGAGAGAGAGGGGAGATGATAGGGAATGAATACAAAGAGGAGAGAGAAAAATAAAGAATATTTAAACTAAGGAATGGATACATAAAGGAGAGAGAGATAAAGAGAGAGGGGGGGTGAAAACAAAGAGGTCAAGTGAGGAGAAGACAAACATAAAAGAACGTAGAAAGCAAGAGATCAACTCAAAAGAAAGACTTGATCAACGTGTGTCTGGCTTGTTAATCCTATAGGCTAGCGTTCAATGCTGTACGGTCCCAAGCCAATTCATGGCCTCAAAGGTAGATAACAATGTGTATGCTGGGGTGGCGGGTGGTGGTGGGGAGTTGAGAAAATAGGTAAGGATGAAAATGATATATTTAGCCGGTGAGTAATAAACAAGTCCGCCTGTGTTCCTCCAAGAGTCAGGAAGTTCCTCTCGCGTCTGCGGCATCCTCACTCCGGGTCAAACGTAAAAGTCAAGCGTCTGGTTATAGGGCAAAGTTTCAAAAGAGCGGCATAGCCAAAAGAAAAGAGTTCGAACCCGAGAAATAATTGCTGATACGTTCCATCAACCAGGCGGCTAGAACGAAACGATGGCCATGTATCGATATGGGTGCGGCGACACGATATAGGCCTACTTACTGTACAAGACACACAATCATATAGATCAGCCCGTCTCTCCCTTTTAAAAGGCCATAACGGAACAGAAGTCTCATACTTCTCCTCGTGGTATAGATCTTATAAATGAGCACTATTACCAGTTCGAACCAATTCAAAGCTCGATAGGCTATAGATCTATAATGCACGCATTCGGTTAGTATCAACTTGATTGTATCCAAAAACAAGGGTTATTTCTGGAGTGAGATGGCACTGTTCATCCCAGGCTGAGAGGCGAGCACTGGGCCATATGTATACATCCTACATGCATTATTTATGCATTAAAGTACAACTTCATCCATTATATATATACATGCATAAGCAGCTTAGCGGGCCCGCAAGATAAAATAAAAAGTTCTTAACTTCAACGTCAAGTGTCTATTGGAACTCACGCGGCACTGAACAAGTCAAACCACGAGACAATAAATATAGGCCTACATCATTCGCTCGCATTTCTATTGAAGGGGGTAGAAAATACAAACGCCAGATCCGTAAACAAGAACAAAAAGTCCACCGAAACCGTCAAGGTTTACTATTTAACCCCCCCCCCCTTTTTTTGTATTTCCCCGATAGAGTTAGATTAGTCCCAACGCTACTGATCCAATATACCCAAGTTTAACAAGCGTAAAGCAGACAAAAGACGCAGACACGACAAGAATGCAACACTGGCGGGCAGTGACAGTGAGATCAAGACAATAGACAATAGGAGTTAAAAAAACAAATGAGCAAGCATACGCAGAAATTGCCGAAACAAAAAAAGAAGGACTGCAGGCATTATGTAGACAGAAGCGCTGGATTAACAAATGAGAGAAGTCATAACAATGAAACCAGACGCTCCAAGTGCGGGCATTCTGTTGGGGCCCATATGGTTTGGGATGGGCGGAGCCACAAGGTTCGAATCGGCAGGGCCTGAAAGGTTCCGTTAGGTTTAAAGAAAAAAAAAAAGTTCCAATGTGTGGCGCCAAAAGATTCGATATCTTAAAGCCGTAAGGTTCGAATGGGTGACGTCATAAGTTAAAAATAAAGGTTATTCTATGTATAGTACACCGACTGAGAGAAAGTATACCCATAACAATTTTTAAAAATAGTTAAGTTTAAATAAATAAAGGCAGGTATACAAACCGAGAAAATTTATTTTTTTCCATAATGTATGTATGTTCTAATTTACAATGAGTGTTTTGTGTTAGGCCTATGTGTGATTTATTAAAACTCTATTCTCTCTATATCAACTCTTTTTTTATTTATATTAAGAAGTATAAAGCAGGCTAAATATAAGACTTTTTTTTTTATTCAGCTGTTTGAGAAATTAATCTAAAGCTTTACAAATATATAAGACTTGGATATAATTACATATATAAATATAAAAGTAAATGCAACAAGCATCTTAATATATTTGTCAGTGTTAAATCACTAAATGTTTATATAGTCATAAGCCAATGTTAAATCACTTAATGTTTATATAGTCATCAGTCAATGATAAATCACTAAATGTTTATATAGTCATCAGGCAATGGTAAATCACTAAATGTTTATATAGTCATCAGTCAATGTTAAATCACTGAATATTTATATAGTCATCAGTCAATGCTAAATCACTGAATATTTATATAGTCATCAGTCAATGTTAAATCCCTGAATATTTATATAGTCATCAGTCAATGATAAATCACTAAATGTTTATATAGTCATCAGTCAATGTTAAATCACTGAATATTTATATAGTCATCAGTCAATGCTAAATCACTGAATATTTATATAGTCATCCATCTATTCTAGATGAAAATTAATGATAAGTAAGACAAGATACAACTTTTCCAGATCACAACAACACCAAGGAGGTAAACATTAAACACTAAACTGGACAAGTCTTATCTAGCTCAATCATTTATGAAAGTTGTGGTTCCCAGTAAATAGTGGTTTGCTTACATAAACTTCTGAGACTTGCATCAAGAATGTAGCATTAAAACTGAACGTTTCCAAACACAAAAGAGAAGGGAGAGGAGAAAGTAGGTATCAAACAGCAATGCCATCAGAGAAGGTGAAACAGAAGAAACAAAAGAGATAATATGTCATACTTAAGGGACTTAGGAAAGATCTCAGCTAGGTGTACATCACTCAGGCCTTAAGTAGACTCTCAGTCTGGGACTCAGCATCTAAGACAAAAGGAAGAAAGTCTGGAGGGGGTAAGTAAAGATGGCTAAAAAGCCAAAGGGGTTGGTAACAAATGAAGAGGCTTGATGAGGAGTGGGAGTAAAGGAGTTTTACTTACAAAGACAGCAGTAAGAGAGAGAGAGGAGGGTGCTATTTTGAAAACAAGGTGGGGTGGTGACATCTGTAAAGAGGCTGTGGAGATCCCTAGAGGAAAGAATGATGTCCATTAAAAATAGAGAATGAGGTGGTCTGCCTGCTGACAAAATGGAGGGTGAAGTACACTATGACATATATACATACACATACATTATCATTTCTGTGCTCAAATGTTATGGGAAACGTCCAGATTGTGCAGTCAAAACAGAACACACAGAAATTATTTATGTGACCAAATATAAATGAAAGGTTTCCAGATTTAGCAAATACATTTTTTTTGTTTTCAAATATTAAAGGGACTCAAGATTATATAGGTAAACAACAACCAAAAACTAATTAAATTAGTAGCTAAATTGTAGGGCTAAGCATATAACAAAGAAATAAATTATTTTTTTTTCAGAATTTTATGTTCTAGTTTCTCTGAGAAATTAAAGCTTATAATTAAAATATTTATTTGTGGGTTCCATTACAGCAGAATAATTTTTTGGCTATTTTTTGCAACAGTATGAAAGTTAAGCTGAGTGAGAAAAAACAGTGTTAATGAAATGGGATTTGAAAAGCAGGATTTATGCTTTGTAATATCAGGAAAGAAACATTTAAAATCATATAGCTATAGAATCTAGAGCTAATACTCAAATTACAGAGACACTCCTGATGTGTATCAGATTTATAGGGCCTATATCCTTTTCTAGACTATTCTAGAATAATTGTAGACAAGAAAAGCATAGAGATCTACTCACCTTTTAAAAAATATCCTTTGATTTGATGTTTATGTTTTAATCCTTATGAGAGTGATCTCTGAAAAAAATTATTACAAAAGTAATAAAAGCTATAGATCTAGAATAAATTCTAATATATAATTAAATTAAATTAAACATCTCATAGATCTAAATGTTGAAAAATATAAATCTAGATATGTCTAAATGTAGAATTTTAAAATTTAAAATACTTTATAGTTATTAGTATAATTTATAGATCTAATTAATTTTAAAAGAAGAAATCTTTTGACTTTCATTCTCACATTCACAACCGATATTCTTGATTTTTTTTATAGATATATTGATAATTACATTTAGGTCTAGATCTAGACTAACTAGATATACTATTAAAAGTAGGCTATTATTATCATGATTATAAATAAGATATATAGAATTTATAGACATAGATCAAGAGTTTATGAGTAGATCTCATAGATGTATAGATCTAGATCATATCTAGTCTAGAACTTCTGGTCCTACATCTAGATTAGATAGATCTAGAAATCTTAGATTTTTAGAGTCTGATGGCAGCGTAGCCCTACTTTAATCTTAATTTTAATCTTTAAATCTTAGATTTAGATATTAGAGATGTCTTCTACTTAAATTTAATTATATATTATTGATCTAATTATATTTCTATTATAATGATAAGAATAACAATAAATTTTGAATAAGGTTATTATTAAAAACAACAAAAGTGTCAAAAGTAGACGACTAGACTTATCTGAATCACTACGTCTACGACTATGAGTGATACTATGACTCTGAGACTGTCTGAGTAGAGTCTACTATGACTTGTTTGACTCTTAAGAATGTCAAGACTCAACTCAACAAACAACTTAACAAGACTAACATAACAAGTAATCATAATTCAAGTGTCACTAACGATGATAGTTGATACTGTAAAAGAATGGTTAAGTGTAAAGAATATAGACTTTACTTCAATAGATCCAGACTTAGATCTAGATTACATCCAGAGTATTAAAAAGAATAAAACGAACAAATAATAATAGTTGAACAACAACAACAATCGTGCCTCATCCATTCACTTCCTGTATGCCAGGTCAAAAAAAAGAAAGAAAGTCTATAGAGTCAGACTCCTGGAAGAAAAAAAAATCTTCTAGTCTAGCAATGTGTTTGGCTTGTAAAGTCATTCGGCTCATGGGACGGACAAACAGGCCATGCTTTTCTTTTTTAAAGAATCTAGATCTAGATCAAAAACTGATCTTTAGGGCCTATATATCTAGATAATCGATCTATGCATTATAAATACTAACTTGAAAAGCAGACAACAAAGAAATTGTAATGATTGATTTATTCCTAAATAGGCATTTTCCAGGAAATAATTATAAATTGTTTAAATCAAAAAATATTAAATTAAATAAAAAAACAAATTTCAATTTAAAATAATGCAACGCGTAGGGCCCTGTTCTTTGACGCCATGATTGTTATAAAGTAATGTTGTAAACCTTTTAACAATAAAAATGTTTAGTTTCAGTTAAGGCACATCTGAGCTAAAAGTATAAATAAGTAATAGTATATTTAGTTTTTTAAAATGACCATTGTACTTACTATTGTTAAGAAAAATATGCCACATTGCAAATGCGTCAGAGGGAACGTAAAAAAAAAAAGAACTATAAAAAAAATAGTTTGCTTGTTAACTGAGTTTCTAATCCGGCTTAGTAGCCTAGCATTAGCAGAAGTGAGCTTTCTTTTCACGCACATACCTCTCCAACCCACCCCCACTTCTTTACACATTCTAAATATAACAGCACCAGTCCAGAGGAGCGAAACTTCTACCTGGTGTTGGAAACGTTATAGTTTTTGTGGCACCAAGGGGGAATAAATGCGCGTTCCAGGCAGGCGAAGGGCGGACAAGCGATGGTCGTATGTCAGAATAAAAAAGTGTAAATAGAGCATTGTTTTAGGGTAACGGTTCTCTACCTTTACTTTTATGAGTCCCAACCAGGTGACGCGTCATTCAATTTCATCCCCTGCTTTCCTAGTGAAATGTTTCTGGGTTGTTATTTTTTTCTAAATCTTCAAACTATAAATTATGTAGCTTATATAATGGTGTAAGTTGCAAAACTATGAATCAATATGCTCCACTGTAGGATTGCTGTATTGTGTGTCACGCCACGAGGTGAATAAATCAAGGTCTATATCCAGTGCCGGCAGTGCAACCACGCTAGACCTCATCATCAAAAGGAGGCTTCCAGAAATTTGAAATAAAATAATTAAACAAGCAAAATATAAAAATTTCCTTTAAAAAAAAAGCTTATTTAAAGGGGAAGAACTCCGCCCTAATAACTGTATCTTTCAATGATGTACAAGCTATTTCCCTTTTCAATATCAAATATAATAATTAATAACCAATAATTAATTGACTGAGTGTTTTTGTTTATTGATTCATGTTTTTTTAGTTACAATAGATAATTGTTTAAAGTATCAGCCTGATAGGAGTAAGTGTGAGAGACAAATAGCATTAACAATAATTTAAGGGGGCTAAACCCAGCATATTTAGCCAATCTGTGAATTAAAAATAATTTAAACAAAAACAAAGCTTATGTTAAGTGTAATTGTATCAATTAGACTGGATCAATCAGGTAATTATATGTGCGTCCGACCTAGACATAATAAATCAGTGCGATAGAAATATTTTTACCAATTGTTTTTGTTTAGCTTTTAGCTTTCTCAATGCTCTATGATCCTATCACGTGGTCTGGACCAGTTGGGAAAGGGGAGGAAAGAAGGGAGTATCCTTGTGAATGTTTACATGATCTTTTTTTTAAATACATACAAAAACTGCGAATTACTGAAGGGGACTAAATACAACCACATCTCAGCATCTGTCAAGTACTATTTCTTTCCCTTGTTCAAGACTTTCAAAAAAAGAATAATTAATTATCAATATTTAATTGTTTTTTGTTTTTTTTTCTGTGTTGTCAGGTAAAAGAAATAATTGTGCAAAATTTCAGCTTAATCCGAGATTGGGTGTGGGAGAAATAACGTGTACAAACCTTTTACCATACAGACAGTGAATTAATATAAACTTTGTAAAACAACAACAACAACCTACTAATCATTATAAAACAAATGAAAAAAAACAACAACAAAACTAACTAAATAGTCACATGAATACTAATCGTAAGTCAGCAAGCCACGTGGTTGGAAAGGTCACATCCATCACAACGGACACACAGGGAATAGAATATAATGACTTTAATTTCTACTTGCAATCGATCGTAGACTCCACAAAATGTCTCGCACTTCATAAATGTACTAATACTAGACCATCAGCACTGTTGTTGAAGTTTCTTCAGTCTTTTAGCAATTAGAAGTATTACCTACTTTCATTTCATCCTTCTTGGAATGAGGTTGGTAACTTGTTAAAAAAGAGTCATTTTAAAAAAGTTAAGCTCCACTTTCAGACCTTGCGATCTATATGGCAGATGATGTAAAGGTCATCTGTTTCTGTGGCTTACAGTAAACGAGGGTGTCATGTGGCCAGCACAACCTTTACTTTCCCTAACTAATGTCAGGTGCCCATTAGAGCTGCGTGGACTCAGAGACGCAAAACTTAGATCCGCCCATGCTTGCTTTTCATGTTTTTAAAGCTGAAATCGCGACCAAAAGCAGTGGCACCGCATGCGCCTTTGAATCCGTCGGCAACCGAGGGGCCCAAAAGTCGTTCCAGAAGTTACACCGACGAAACGTTCGCGAGCGCGTCTCATTAATTTTGATGGTTTGTGAAAGTAAGCCATTTATGCAACCATGACAACTGGCACCTCCAGATACTCGAAATACACGACGTGGGGAAGGCTAGGAAATAGATGGATTTGTGTTGTGAAAACAGATCTACAACAGCTAAGAGTCCGGCGTGGAGACTTAATAATAATAATAATAATAATAGTTTAATGTATAGGGCGCTGTTAACAAACATGATGTAGGCTCAAGGTGTTATGATAACATTACAAACATAATCACGACAGTTAAAACGGCAAACTTATCTAAAAATGTTTTGTTTAGGTCTTAATGTTCATCTTTAATGCAGTGAAGCATTTTGTCTCTCTGAGATCAACCGTGACCGGATCAACGGGGAGTGAGTTCCAAACCTTAACATTCCCGTAAAGCACAGGATAGATCAGAATGGAGAGATGTACTAAAGCAGGCCACAGCCCTCCACGGGCTGTAGTGTCTCTGGGATGGATGAATATGTTGTGAAAACAAAAAGACTACGCTTAACCCTTCCTCACCCATTTATTCTGCTATCCCGTCCACGGCGCCTTCAAAACAAAGGCGGGAGGAAAGAGTTAAAGTAATAAGTAGTCTGAATGTTAGAAAGTTTGCTTTGTCTGTTTCACAAGTTTCAGATGTTCCTTCAGATTCGAACACTATTATATCCTAGCCCAAACCAGAAGGGGTTATGGCGACAAGCAGGGTATGAACCAGAGACAATCGAGAGCATACCACACGACCAGGCAGTAAGTGAAAATTAATAGGAATATTGTAAAAATAAGTCTTTTTAATGTTAACAAAATATTTTTTTGTTTTCTATACAAAGAAAATTTTAAACACTCATTAAATAAATAAGTTTGAATAAAAAAAAATAATGTGTAATTCAGATTCCTTTTTCTTAATAAATAAGGTCACGTGTTATCGAATTATTAACTCTTTCTCTCCGTAATTATTTTTACACGTTTCGAAGGAATTCTTTTTGCTCGTTATCATTTCCCTCCCCTGTTATGATTGGGCTTCAATAGCTTCAATAACCACACTAGCTTCAATAGCATCAATAGCATCAATAGCTTCAATAACCTCAATAGCTTCAATAGCATCAATAGCTTCAATAGCATCAATAGCTTCAATAACCTCAATAGCTTCAATAGCTTCAATAGCATCAATAGCATCAATAGCTTCAATAACCTCAATAGCTTCAATAGCATCAATAGCTTCAATAACCTCAATAGCTTCAATAGCATCAATAGCTTCAATAGCGTCAATAACCTCAATAGCTTCAATAGCTTCAATAGCATCAATAGCTTCAATAACCTCAATAGCTTCAATAGCATCAATAGCTTCAATAGCGTCAATAACCTCAATAGCTTCAATAGCTTCAATAGCATCAATAGCTTCAATAGCT
Organism: Biomphalaria sudanica; assembly: GCA_036873155.1. Lineage (NCBI taxonomy): Eukaryota > Metazoa > Mollusca > Gastropoda > Planorbidae > Biomphalaria > Biomphalaria sudanica. The sequence continues at coordinate 638,725 of JAZGLO010001495.1, forward strand.
TTTGTTGTTTGTTATCAGAAAATGTTTTCTTTGGTATCGAATTAAAGGGAAATGCATGCTCTTTTTATATAACACAAGGTCAAGTTTATAAAATTAAACATTAATTTAATTTAATGAGGTCAAATCAAAGATGGTATCGTCAATTAGGAGAGAAAGAGTTAAACCTATATTAAAAAAAAAAAAGAAGATATACAATGTTGAGAAACATAAACCTAAATCCAATTCTAATATTATATTTGGAATCAGTGCCACGATACATGAGTCTATATCTGTATGTTGCACTGTGTCAAATGACGACCTACAAGTCACGAACGATAAGATCGTCTGCTATCTTCACTCTAGGTTTAAACCGAGGCTATCACTCTAGATACTTTATTTTGACCATGACATTCACTCAACTGCACGAGTAACGTGTTCAGCGCCTTGGGCTCATACCGATATGCAATGCTGACCATAGTAAACATAGTGTGTAACATTAATTAAGCAAACATGATGCCCTTACACCTTGAGGCGTATCCAAAATTACATATAAAAAGGCTGTATTTATTAAGTTCAAATAATAAGGTAAAAAAAAAAAACAAGCAAAATAAAAAAAAATCTTTTCAAAGTTAAAGAAAAAAAAAGCTTATCTAAAGACGAAGAACTCCATCCGTAAAACTATATTAATAATTTACAAGTTATTTCCCTTATTTGATATCAAACAATATATGTGTGTGCAGATACTGAAGTTTCCAAACTATAGAATTGGCGTGTCGTAATATTCAATCGTCGATAAAATAAAAGTTTTGCAACTAATCTAGAACTACTTAAAGTCCGACCTTCTAATGGATAAAAGGAATATTGAATTTCCACACAGTCCGGCGCTTGAAAAAACAAAAGGTAAAACTGTAGGTTTATATTTTGATCTTTATCATTTATCAAACCACGTTTTCAGGGGTAAGGACAAGGGGATGCTCTCTAAAAGAACTACCCATACCCAAAGGAGAGGGAGATGCTCTCTAAAAGAACTACTTATACCCAAAGGAGAGGGGGATGCTCTCTAAAAGAACTACTTATACCCAAAGGAGAGGGGGGTGCTCTCTAAAAGAACTACCCATACCCAAAGGAGAAGGAGATGCTCTCTAAAAGAACTACTTATACCCAAAGGAGAGGGGGATGCTCTCTAAAAGAACTACTTATACCCAAAGGAGAGGGGGATGCTCTCTAAAAGAACTACTTATACCCAAAGGACAGGGGGATGCTCTCTAAAAGAACTACTTATATCCAAAGGAGAGGGGGATGCTCTCTAAAAGAACTACTTATACCCAAAGGAGAGGGGGATGCTCTCTAAAAGAACTACTTATACCCAAAGGAGAGGGGGATGCTCTCTAAAAGAACTACTTATACCCAAAGGAGAGGGAGATGCTCTCTAAAAGAACTACTTATACCCAAAGGAGAGGGGGATGCTCTCTAAAAGAACTACTTATACCCAAAGGAGAGGGGGGTGCTCTCTAAAAGAACTACCCATACCCAAAGGAGAAGGAGATGCTCTCTAAAAGAACTACTTATACCCAAAGGAGAGGGGGATGCTCTCTAAAAGAACTACCCATACCCAAAGGAGAGGGGGATGCTCTCTAAAAGAACTACTTATACCCAAAGGACAGGGGGATGCTCTCTAAAAGAACTACTTATACCCAAAGGAGAGGGGGATGCTCTCTAAAAGAACTACTTATATCCAAAGGAGAGGGGGATGCTCTCTAAAAGAACTACTTATACCCAAAGGAGAGGGGGATGCTCTCTAAAAGAACTACTTATACCCAAAGGAGAGGGGGATGCTCTCTAAAAGAACTACTTATACCCAAAGGAGAGGGGGATGCTCTCTAAAAGAACTACTTATACCCAAAGGAGAGGGGGATGTTCTCTAAAAGAACTACTTATACCCAAAGGACAGGGGGATGCTCTCTAAAAGAACTACTTATACCCAAAGGAGAGGGGGATGCTCTCTAAAAGAACTACTTATATCCAAAAGGAGAGGGGGATGCTCTCTAAAAGAACTACTTATATCCAAAGGAGAGGGGATGCTCTCTAAAAGAACTACTTATACCCAAAGGAGAGGGGGATGCTCTCTAAAAGAACTACTTATACCCAAAGGACAGGGGGATGCTCTCTAAAAGAACTACTTATACCCAAAGGAGAGGGGGATGCTCTCTAAAAGAACTACTTATACCCAAAGGAGAGGGGGATGCTCTCTAAAAGAACTACTTATATCCAAAGGAGAGGGGATGCTCTCTAAAAGAACTACTTATACCCAAAGGAGAGGGGGATGCTCTCTAAAAGAACTACTTATACCCAAAGGAGAGGGGGATGCTCTCTAAAAGAACTACTTATACCCAAAGGAGAGGGGGATGCTCTCTAAAAGAACTACTTATACCCAAAGGAGAGGGGGATGCTCTCTAAAAGAACTACTTATACCCAAAGGAGAGGGGGATGCTCTCTAAAAGAACTACTTATACCCAAAGGAGAGGGGGATGCTCTCTAAAAGAACTACTTATACCCAAAGGAGAGGGGATGCTCTCTAAAAGAACTACTTATACCCAAAGGAGAGGGGGATGCTCTCTAAAAGAACTACTTATACCCAAAGGAGAGGGGGATGCTCTCTAAAAGAACTACTAATACCCAAAAGGAGAGGGGGGATGCTCTCTAAAAGAACTACTGATACCCAAAGGAGAGGGGGATGCTCTCTAAAAGAACTACTTATACCCAAAGGAGAGGGGGGATGCTCTCTAAAAGAACTACTCATACCCAAAGGAGAGGGGGATGCTCTCTACAAGAACTACCCATACCCAAAGGAGAGGGGGATGCTCTCTAAAAGAACTACCCATACCCAAAAGAGAAGGAGATGCTCTCTAAAAGAACTACCTATGCACAGAGGAGAGGAGATATGCTCTCTCAAAGAACCCAGAGCTGTGATGCTGACTTCATCCAGCTAATACTGGTTCCAGCACAAACTAAAAAATAAAATAAACAGGAAAAAAAAAAAGCTCAAACAAGATAATTAATTACTCCTAGCGACAAATACAAATGGCGAGAGGAGGAGTAGGGAGAGGGAGAGAGAGGTTGAGCTCCTAAACCAATACTGAACGTCGTATCTAATTACTCCATTAAAACAATCGCGCAAAGAAAAAAAAAATCATAAAAAAAAAATTTCATCTTAATATAAATGGCTCATTGCGGGTTGTTTTGGTAAACATGAGTCGTGTTCTGTCAATGTTTACTCATTATGTCATCATGTCCGTATTTCTACTTTTTTTTTTTACTACAACACCTACACACCTAACCTCTTGCCCGCCACACCACCACACACATACAACGATGTTGTATCTCATTTGATTGTACTAAGCCAGTGTGTCCGAAACGTTCGTATGTAAGGGAACACTTCGCTCATCCTGAGTATTTAGCGGAACACTTTGCTTTATGTGGAGATAAATTCACCTGGCGGCCTACTAGTTAATTATTCCAGTAGTTCTTGGAACACCCATTCAGGCCTTGCGGAACACTGGGGTTCCGCGCAACACAGTTTGGGAAACACTGCTGAGTTAGACTATGTACAATATACAGACAAACAAGAGGGAAAAAAAGTAAAAGAATTATGATCAAAACATAGAATCGAATGTTTTATAGTACAAGGATTAAGGAAATTTGCAAAATCGTGCGTGGTAACAAAGACCTGGCTGTGACCTACATTAGTTGCAAACCTAACGTAAAATTAAGCTTAATTTAAAAAATGTAGTATTTTGATCACAAGTAATTATGCCGTTTTTACCTTATATTAGACAGGGAAGGCCTCAGGCCGACTTGACCGATTGCTACAATTGGGGCCCCCGCCTAGCAGGGGCCCCTCAATTTACATTAAGCATATCACTATTAGTCATGGCTCTTGTCACGGACTTTTAAAGATGTAGAACAACAGAACCAACACCCTATACGGAAGTGCTGAACAACTGAAGAAAACAGCACACTATTTTTTAATTGGCACAGTCTGCAAAAGAGCTGACAGCTCAGCAACAAAAAGCTGGCTAGAAGAAGAAGAAAGATGTAGAACTTAATGGGCTAACATAATTTGTGCAGACCTATCGTACGATTGACGTAACATTAATTAAAACACAGGCACCTTTTGCGTTTGACTTGCTTCCTATGCATGTTGTATAAAAATGTTGATATAATGATCTAATTAATAGTAATAGTGTTTATCTTTAAAAAAAATTAATGGTGGCTTCGCAATCATCCATTAAATAGGGCCCAGAAGTTCGTAAGACCGGCCCTGATAATAGTCAAAGAGGATTGACAATGAAATTGCGACCGTCTTTATTTAATTTAAAAAAAAAAGACCTGCCTTCGCCGCATCCCATCCCCCATGCTTTGTTAGCACATCGTCCGACAGTTTAATAAACACAGCAACAGTCTGATATACACTGCAACAGTCTAATATACACAGCAACAGTCTGATATACACTGCAACAGTCTGATATACACAGCAACAGTCTGATATACACAGCAACAGTCTGATATACACTGCAACAGTCTAATATACACTGCAACAGTCTGATATACACTGCAACAGTCTGATATACACAGCAACAGTCTGATATACACAGCAACAGTCTGATATACACTGCAACAGTCTGATATACACAGCAACAGTCTGATATACACTGCAACAGTCTGATATACACTGCAACAGTCTGATATACACAGCAACAGTCTAATATACACAGCAACAGTCTGATATACACTGCAACAGTCTGATATACACAGCAACAGTCTGATATACACTGCAACAGTCTGATATACAAAGCAACAGTCTGATATACACAGCAACAGTCTGATATACACAGCAACAGTCTGATATACACTGCAACAGTCTGATATACACAGCAACAGTCTGATATACACTGCAACAGTCTGATATACACAGCAACAGTCTGATATACACTGCAACAGTCTGATATACTGCAACAGTCTGATATACACTGCAACAGTCTAATATACACAGCAACAGTCTAATATACACAGCAACAGTCTGATATACACTGCAACAGTCTGATATACACAGCAACAGTCTGATATACACTGCAACAGTCTGATATACACAGCAACAGTCTGATATACACTGCAACAGTCTAATATACACTGCAACAGTCTGATATACACAGCAACAGTCTAATATACACAGCAACAGTCTGATATACACAGCAACAGTCTGATATACACAGCAACAGTCTGATATACACAGCAACAGTCTGATATACACTGCAACAGTCTGATATACACAGCAACAGTCTGATATACACTGCAACAGTCTGATATACACAGCAACAGTCTGATATACAAAGCAACAGTCTGATATACACTGCAACTGTCTGATATACAAAGCAACAGTCTGATATACACAGCAACAGTCTGATATACACAGCAACAGTCTGATATACACAGCAACAGTCTGATATACACAGCAACAGTCTGATATACACAGCAACAGTCTGATATACACAGCGAAATATACTTCTGCGAAACCTAGAGGCCAAAGACACAGCGCGGACGGCTGCCCCTCTATTGTCACCCAGAGGGCCCGTCTCTACGGTAACCAAAATGGCCGGCTTGTTGAATCGATATTTTGCTAAAATCAGCAAGCCCGAAAAGAAGTCAGCCATGTCCAAAGCCCTCAACAAAGAACGTAAAAGGCTCGAGAGGGAGCCAGATGAGCCTGAAAGCCAAGCAACGTGCAATGCGCCCTTCTGTCGTGCTGAGCTGGATAGAGCGATTGCAAAGTGTAAAAACAGAAAAGCTCCGGGGCCAGACAAGGTTACCCCCGAGATGGTAAAACACCTTGGGGGCATTGCAAGAGGTAAACTCCTGGAGTTTATGAATCGAACCTGGGCAGAGTCCAGACTGCCCGGGACCTGGAAGAGTGCTATCATTGTACCAGTCCTTAAGAAAGGAAAAGACGCGACTAACGTGGAGTCCTACAGACCCATTTCACTAACCTCAACGCTTGGCAAAGTTGCTGAGCGAATGGTTAACGAGCGGCTAGTGTGGTCCTTTGAGAGTGCCGGTATCCTGGCGCCAGAGCAGGCCGGCTTTAGGGCAGGCTTGAGCCCGATCGACCAGGTCACAACATTCGCACAGGAAGTGGCCGATGGGTTCCAGAGGTCCGAGAGCACATACGCAGTATTCATAGACCTAAAACAGGCTTACGACCGTGTGTGGAAGCAAGGCCTCTATCTAAAGTTAAGAGCCATGGGTGTGCGGGGCAAGATATACAATTGGATACAATCCTTTCTGTCAGGGAGGAGCACACGTACAAGATACCAGCACTCCCTTAGCAAGCCAAAACAACAACTAAATGGCCTGCCTCAGGGCTCCGCCCTGTCCTGTACACTTTTCATGGCCTTTCTGAACGATTTGCCCAGCTCACTAAGGTCAAAAAAGCTGCTATATGCTGATGATATTGTCCTCTGGTCAACCGGGAAGAAAGCCGACCAAATTCAGGCGGCACTTCAAGCAGACCTCCAAACCATATCCTCGTATTGCGACAAATGGCAGATTCTGATAAACGTTGCCAAAACGACCTGGTCCCTGTTCAGCCTAGGGATCGACATTCTCAAGGCTCCATTCGAGCTTCAACTCGGTGGGCTGCGACTCTTACGTGAAAATACGCCAAAATATCTAGGGGTTACCCTAGATAGAAAACTGTCAATGCTCCAGCATGTCCAGGATGTTGAAAGAAAAGCCTCGGAGAAGTTAGCGTTACTAAGAAAGCTGGCCAGCACAAAGTGGGGTGCCAAAGCTGACATGCTACGCACATTGTACCTCGGGGCAGTCAGATCACAAATCGAATATAGCTATACAGTTCAAGTATACGCTAGCAAGACTGCCCTCGAATCACTCGACCGAGTACAAGCACAGGCTCTAAGGTTCATTAGTGGCACCTTTCGGACAAGCCCAACAAACGCTGCTGAAATATTTACTAACGTGGCGCCCCTGTATCTTAGGAGGGAGAGGGCAGTACTCATGGCCTACGAGCGCTATAAAAGGGGCGACTCTAGGCTACCCACCTCAATCTTAGTGCGTCAGTGGAGAGAGAGGAACCGCATCAAAATGCGATCGTTCCTCCATATAGCGGCCAATTTGACAAAAACAGCTGGACTCTCCACCGACAGAATACCCATTAGGAGGATTAGTACGTGCCCCCCGTGGAGGAGATTGCCGGCCCCACAAATAAATCTGTCCCTTTTAGGGCAAGAGGGAGCCACCAAGAGGCGATTACCACCTGCCACATTAAAAAATTTGGCATACTCAACAATAAAATCCTACCCATCGGATGCCATTTTTTGCTACACTGATGGGTCGGTAATGAGGGACCCCGATAGATCGGGGTATGGGGCCCTTATAGTATACCCCGACCGGACTGAACAAGACAGGCTCTCTGGTCCATGCAGCTACGCTGCATGCTCCATGGATGCCGAACTTACAGGGATAACTAGAGCGTTCGAGGCCATTAGGGCCCGAATGCTCCAAAAAGAAACTAGCGCCACTACAGTGGTGCTGGTCACCGACTCTCGCTCCAGTCTCCTGGTTATGGGTGGCGGCGGGGGAGGGTCACCCGTAATAGAAGAGGCAGACGGCGCCGCAGATAACATCCGCCGGGCTATTGGAGCTGTCGTTTTTATGCAGTGGGCGCCTTCACATTGCGGCGTGAAGGGCAATGAAACGGCAGACGCCCTCGCAAGGGAGGGTGCAATGGCAGCCACACACCTCGAAGCACCAAGCACGTACTTACAAGCAACGGCACAAATCCGAGCACTCATTCATGAGAAGTGGTTAAAGTCCTGGGAGGAATCCGACAGAGCACGTAGTGTCTGGCAGCACATGCGTCACCCAGATCGCGACGATCCATGGTGGCGACTGAAGAGGTCAGAGCAATCGATCATTGCACAAAGCAGAACGGAACACTGTCCTATAGGGGCATACTTTGCCCGGTTCCGAACGAACTTTGACTCCCGATGCCGCCACTGTGGAGAGAGCGCTGAAACAGTGGCGCATGTCTTGTACGAGTGTCCCCAGCTCCGCGAGCTAAGGGGGGACCTGTCTGTGCAGTCACTCGAACTGTATGGTAGCTATAAGGCACTACGCCGGACGGCCAAGTTTCTTGCCAGAGCACTACGGGAGGATTAGTCCTTCCTGCTCTGATTTTTCAATAGGAGTTCATCTCAGATATACACAGCAACATTCTGATATACACAGCAACAGTCTGATATACACTGCAACAGTCTGATATACACAGCAACAGTCTGATATACACAGCAACAGTCTGATATACACAGCAACAGTCTGATATACACTGCAACAGTCTGATATACACAGCAACAGTCTGATATATACAGCAACAGTCTGATATACACAGCAACAGTCTGATATACACAGCAACAGTCTGATATACACAGCAACAGTCTGATATACACAGCAACAGTCTGATATACACTGCAACAGTCTGATATACACAGCAACAGTCTGATATACACAGCAACAGTCTAATATACACAGCAACAGTCTAATATACAAAGCAACAGTCTGATATACACAGCAACAGTCTGATATACACAGCAACAGTCTAATATACACTGCAACAGTCTGATATACACAGCAACAGTCTGATATACACTGCAACAGTCTGATATACACAGCAACAGTCTGATATACACAGCAACAGTCTGATATACACTGCAACATTCTAATATACACTGCAACAGTCTGATATACACTGCAACAGTCTGATATACACTGCAACAGTCTGATATACACTGCAACATTCTAATATACACTGCAACAGTCTGATATACACTGCAAAAGTCTGATATACACAGCAACAGTCTAATATACACAGCAACATTGTAATATACACTGCAACATTCTAATATACACTGCAACAGTCTGATATACACAGCAACAGTCTGATATACACAGCAACAGTCTGATATACACAGCAACAGTCTGATATACACAGCAACAGTCTGATATACACAGCAACAGTCTAATATACACAGCAACAGTCTGATATACACTGCAACAGTCTAATATACACTGCAACAGTCTGATATACACTGCAACAGTCTGATATACACTGCAACAGTCTAATATACACTGCAACAGTCTGATATACACTGCAACAGTCTAATATACACAGCAACAGTCTGATATACACTGCAACAGTCTAATATACACAGCAACAGTCTGATATACACTGCAACAGTCTAATATACACAGCAACAGTCTGATATACACTGCAACAGTCTAATATACACAGCAACAGTCTGATATACACTGCAACAGTCTAATATACACAGCAACAGTCTGATATACACAGCAACAGTCTGATATACACAGCAACAGTCTGATATACACAGCAACAGTCTGATATACACAGCAACAGTCTGATAAACACAGCAACAGTCTAATATACACTGCAACAGTCTGATATATACTGCAACAGTCTGATATACACTGCAACAGTCTGATATACACTGCAACAGTCTAATATACACAGCAACAGTCTGATATACACTGCAACAGTCTAATATACACAGCAACAGTCTGATATACACTGCAACAGTCTAATATACACAGCAACAGTCTGATATACACTGCAACAGTCTGATATACACTGCAACAGTCTGATATACACTGCAACAGTCTGATATACACTGCAACAGTCTGATATACACTATAACAGTCTGATATACACAGCAACAGTCTGATATACACAGCAACAGTCTGATATACACAGCAACAGTCTTATATACACAGCAACAGTCTGATATACACAGCAACAGTCTGATATACACAGCAACAGTCTGATATACACAGCAACAGTCTGATATACACTGCAACAGTCTGATATATACAGCAACAGACTGATATACACTGCAACAGTTTAATATACACAGCAACAGTCTAATATACACTGCAACAGTCTAATATACACAGCAACAGTCTGATATACACTGCAACAGTCTAATATACACTGCAACAGTCTGATATACACTGCAACAGTCTAATATACACAGCAACAGTCTGATATACACTGCAACAGTCTAATATACACAGCAACAGTCTGATATACACTGCAACAGTCTAATATACACAGCAACAGTCTGATATACACAGCAACAGTCTAATATACACAGCAACAGTCTGATATACACAGCAACAGTCTAATATACGCAGCAACAGACTGATATACACTGCAACAGTCTAATATACACAGCAACAGTCTGATATACACTGCAACAGTCTAATATACACTGCAACAGTCTAATATACACAGCAACAGTCTGATATACACTGCAACAGTCTGATATACACAGCAACAGTCTGATATACACAGCAACAGACTGATATACACAGCAACAGTCTGATATACACTGCAACAGTCTAATATACACTGCAACAGTCTGATATACACGGCATTAGGTCATTTACGCTAGAAAAGGTTTTTACAAGAAAAAGGGGTAGGGTGGGTGTGAAAAATAATTCAAGAGCTTTCTACGTAGTTTGTGTGTGTGTTTTCCTACATATTAAAAGAAGAACAAAAAACAAAGCATATATTAAGCATAGTTGCATCAATTAGTTTGGATCAGTCATGTAATTAAATCTAGACAATTAATAAAAAAGCATTAATAAAAATTTAAAAAAAGGGGAACAACCTTAATTCGAACTCATGGCTCAATCCTTATCAGGTATAATTCCTATGGATCGCAACCGCTGTAGTGTTGGAGAACTTATAAACATCGAAGATTGATTCCTTATATATAGTTTCTATAGTCTCGTCCTATTTTTCAGGTTTGTGTTCACTTAGACTCAGACGACGACCTATAAAGGGGAATACCACCACTTCAGTTAATTACTATTTCTTTTCCTTGTTCGAGATACCAAACAAAGTAATTTATTACCAATAGTTAATTAACTAATTGGTTATTTTTATTTTTTTAAACTGTTTCTTGTGTTGTTAGGTAAAAGGAATAATTGTACATAATTTCAGTCTGATCAGAGTTTGGGTGTGGGAGAAATAACGTGTACAAACTTTTTAACAGACAGAAAGACAGAGTTGATATAAGCTTTGTAATAAGCTTGACTATTTAAAATGCCTGAAGTATGAATATAGTCATCATGTCTTCTGTTCTGCCGGCGTTGTAGTCAGTGGCGTCACTAGGGGGTGCGAGGGGTGCAGTCGCACCGGGTGACACCCCTTAAGGGGGGTGACACCCAGAGCTGACCGCACCCTGACACCCACCCTAGTGACGGGTCTGGTTGTAGTGTTACATTAGGTACCAGGAAATTTGAGATAACATCGAGGGATGCTAGAGACTGAAAGATAATGCTGTGAAAGCCTCCTGGTAGAACATAAAGAAATGTCAGAAACAAAGGCCAGGCTAGTGAAAATGCCACCACTGGTCTAACAATTACATACCTGTGTCAGACCTGGACTCTCTGCATCAACCATGACAAGAGGCCAAAACTGAATTGGAATTTTATACCGCTATTATTATTATTATCATTATTATTATTGTTATGTGGCGAATTAGCTGGACTGCAACAGTACCGCCATCTGACAGGCAACGAGAATGTTCTTAGGATGTTGAGGGCCTGGAAGGTATCTGTGAGGTCAGTTGTCATTATTATTATTATTATTATTATTATATTATTATAAAAAAATTATAAAATAATATTCATTTTCTGACATTTTTAGGAACGAGGTTTATTTCAATGGAACCACCGTTTAAATGGAAACACCATTCTTTGTAGTCTTAAAAACATTTCTCATTTTTTCCCCTTCCTTCAGGAAAAGGTGTCAAAGTTTAAAAGGTTTTACTTACGAAACAAAGAGCTCTCGAGTTTAAAACCTCGTAAACATTGGACTTTTGTTTTGTTTCGGAAACAAGAACTCTGATGTAGATATGACTTTTGTTTTGTTTCGGAAACAACAGCACTGATGTAGATCTGACTTTTGTTTTGTTTCGGAAACAACAGCACTGATGTAGATCTGACTTTTGTTTTGTTTCGGAAACAACAGCACTGATGTAGATCTGACTTTTGTTTTGTTTCGGAAACAACAGCACTGATGTAGATCTGACTTTTGTTTTGTTTCGGAAACAACAGCACTGATGTAGATCTGACTTTTGTTTTGTTTCGGAAACAACAGCACTGATGTAGATCTGACTTTTGTTTTGTTTCGGAAACAACAGCACTGATGTAGATCTGACTTTAAGAAGGCGGAGAGGTAACTACATTGACGAAGTGGCTCCCCCAACGACTCCCCCCCCCCCGCTCTTTTTTCTATTTCAGTTACGTGACACGGAAAAATTTTGTTACAAAGATAAGATAATATTGGCTTATCTTGCGTCCTTCTCCAATGTACTTTAACCTCAAGTCTACAAAACGCAAACGTAGTCAAAGAAGTGTCATTGGTGAAACAGAATCTATACAGAGTGCTCCTAACTATTATGAGTATCACACAAGAAAACAAAGATCCATATCAAAGTTGTAATTGCTCAGTGATCCCCAAATTGAAAACACACTGCGGCCTTGGTGCGTTTGATGCCATGTTTTTCTTAGTAACCATCAATGGGTAAGTGGGTTACAGAGTTGGCAGCAATAAACAAAAAAAAAATATGCTATAATTTCCCGTCATTATTTTGACACTGCTAGGACTGGATAACAATGATGTCGGTGTTCCATTCTGAGCTCATAATTTTAGTGATTCAGCGCAAACATTTCAATCTCAATTTTCCTCCAAATTAAGAGCTTAAAAATGTCCTTGGTCGGATATTCAAGCTAATAACTAATGGGCTTTGTTGCTGCACATAAAAATTATATATGTGTCAGACGCGAATAGCCCAAATTTTCAGTAAAAGAAATTACCAAAGTCATTTCTCTATAGAAGAAGTTACGAAAGTTATATAATATAAAACCCACAGACCTATATATACTACAATAAATATAGGTATTTGCTCTCTATTTAAGATTTATTTGGGTAGGTGCTGTTTTACTATTAGATACCAAGTATCAGATTTTAGAAAAACCCAGGTTCGTTTTTTTTTGTGTAACGGTATTCGCTATCACCGTATAGATCTAAATTACATCTCTTTATTAGTATAATATGATCTATATATTTAAATCTGTATGAATGCGTTGGTAATATAGTAGATCTAGAGCTACATAGTATTAATGAGAATAGTAGATTTATGTTGATAAATTAAGTAGAATAGATCCATTGTTCTAGATATTTTGGAATCTACATATTAATTTAGTATCTCGTACAGCACAACAGAGAACTTACAATAGCCGTCAAGTCGCAATAGGTTCTGCGGTTCACGGGTCTGCTTATACCGTAGATTCAAATAAATAGTAAACACTGTACTCATCATTAATCTTCGGAATCAATGACATTGTCATTAAGTAGACTCTATTTCTAGATCTACATTTCAGATCGAATCTAGTTTAGAATTCTAGATTCTATTTTGAGACTAGATTGTCACTAGTTTAGATCTAGCTCTACCTGACTAAATTTTATTTATTAGGTAGGTGCTGTTTTACTATTATTATTTTTATTTTTTTAATTATTGTTACTATTTACTATATAGAGTTTATATCTAGATCTAGAAAAATTCTATAGCTAGTCTAGATCAGACTCAGTAGATCTACTATCTATACAAAATGTCTACTTATAGATCTACTTTTCAACACCAAGACCTACTATACCAATATAATAATAATAATAAGGCTTGTCATCGAGTTTGAAGATTAATGAGGAATGCAATATTTCCCGTCGATACGCAGCCCCAGCTGTGACCTACATATTTTCCCACAATCAGGGCAAGCATAACCATTAGTCGATTAAGATTTTCTTTTCGCCGCCTGCTTCAGTCCTCGGCAGCGGATTTCCTTTTGGTCTCAAATGTGCATCCCCCGGCCTTTGTGAGTGACCTCCAACTATCTGTCTCGTTCTGAGACCGCATGCAACCAGGTGCTCTCTTCTATGTCTGCTATGACAAGTTAGCGCCTAATCTGGTCTTTAAAGCGTTTCGTGGGGCACCTCTGTTACGTTGACCACCTTTAGCTCATAAAAAAAGACTGGTTTTTGCATACGTTCGTCCCCCCCCCCCATACGGGGTGGGTGCCCTGTCCAGCAAAACTGTCTGACCATAAGAAGTCCTTACTGTCCATACCGGCGTTGGCAAGGACATCACTGTTTGTAGTGCTGTCTTGCCACCGTATGTCCATGATGGAGCTCAAGCCTCTTTGGTGAAGGCGCTCAAGAAGTCTTAGTTGTATTCTGTATCATACCCATGCCTCAGATCCACATAGAAGGGTTGAGAGAACCACTGCTTGTTAAACACTTTTTTTTTTGTAGGCAGTCGATGCAATCTATTCTTCCAACTCACTCCTGGAGGCGTCCAAAAGCACTACTGGCCAGACGGTTATCAACTTCCTTAAAAGCGAGGGTGTCATTCGATACTATGCTTCATAGATATGTGAAGTGGTCTAAGAAGTTAAGGGGAAGTCCATTTGGGGCTGAGTAGGTCTCATTGGGTCACTTCTGGAACATGACTTTTGTTTTCCCGAGGTTTATAGATAAACAGAAAGAGGCGGCAGCGTATGCGAATTCGTTGACCGCGATCTGCAGATCATGTTCATTGTGAGCTAGCAGGGCGCAATCATTGGCAAAGAGAAGCTCTGTTTAAACCATTTTTTTGTTGTTTTTGTATAGAATAGTAGACGTCGAAGATTGAACACATTGCCGTCCGAACAAAACCTGATGTCGATGCCTTCGTACAATCGCTGCCTCAGATAGCGAATAGAGTAAGAGGAAGTACAGAGCCCTGCTTCACGCGCATTTTCTATTGGTTATGAAATTATGAAAAAAAAAGGGATGTTTGTGTTAGTCAAACCCATACGTTGTCATACGGGTTAGCTGTTTTGATAGGCGGCAATGCAGGTCAAAGGGCAGGATTTTGGATATTTTTAGTACAACGAACATGGAAAACATTAGATCCAATGGCGCTTTTTATGATAGTAATACATCTTTTCTATTATGTAATTCTTATTATGTTGGAGATCTGAATCTGACAGACGGACAGACAAAGCTCATAGCCGCTTTTTCCCCTTTAGGGTGCCACTAAAAACGAATTCTAATCACATGGCTCGAGGCATAAATCTAAGTATTTTGGAATCTTTCTGTGTTACGAACCACACTATAGGATTGTCTATTTATACCGAAAAACAAACAACAATTGTCTACATAGCTGTTGTTTTCCAAGGAATTGATGATTGACAATAAATGGGGTAATCGTACTTTCAATTTGTTATTCTTCGGTACAATAGTGTCTGTACATGGTATTTTTCTACCAGTCAGCATACTTTTGTTTGTGTGTGTATATATATATGTGTGTATGTGTGTGTGTGTGTGAAAGAGAGAGAGACAAAGAAGGGGGATGATATCCTGGAGTCATGTGTATTAAATTGCAGGAGCGTAAGTGACAGATAGGTATATGGGCGATGTACTAAACTCTCGTGGCGAAATCTACGAGAAGATAGGGAACTTCGACACACACACACTAGGAACATAATGTCACAAATAATTGAATCTTGCCCGAGGTGATTATTTCAGGACAGAAACATGTGCGTATGTGTGTGTGGCTAAGTGTGTGATTGGGAGAGAATATGTATATAAACCTTATGAGGGTAAATGCAAGTGTGTGAAACCATCTGTGTGGGTGTGTGTATCTGTGTGTTGGTTTAGTGTATAGGATGACAGAGCTCATCGCAAAGGCTGTCATTTCAACAAATACCAAGATACATAAATATCATTAGCTTGATAATAATTACAATTGTACGAGCAACCTTTCATATGTTCTTTTACACAAACCATTAGAATGGGATCTTTGGCAGTATCATATAATCTGCTCCATTGGCACAGTTATCTAGAGTTGATACATACAAGATGGCAGCATTATAATTAGCTAGAGACAATACTTAAAGTAATACTTTAAAAAAAAAACAGAAGCATTCTTAACTAGGTTTGATTACTATAAGCGACCGAAAACCGCGCTGACTAAGTTTCGTCAGGTTTCTATACTGTAACCGTCACAAAGCCGCGCGAGGATTGCTCTACCAGCTTGCCCATTGTTGGACGACCCTCATGTGGAACGGCGAGGCGAACTTGTTGGACAGGGTTGTCAGGTCTCTGTACCATTCTCACCCCTGAGTAGATTAAAAAACAAAAGCTCAACCAGGGTTACTCTAACCGTCATCTAGGTTCCACTGCTAGACGTTTGCATAAAAGTCGCCATGATGAAGCTACGGCAGCTGCAATCCTCCATGCTTAAATATACAAGATGACTCGATTTTTTCTCTCTCACACTCAAGCTTCGAGATTCTAAGGGGGCATGGGGGAAGCGACATCATATTCTTGAACCCGCGCCCACGGTGCATTACTTCTCCTCACAGACACAATCCCTCCCACAACACTACTGTGTTCGACGAGTAACTTGCCTTGGCCCATTTCACGGATTCCCCCCCCTCCCAACACACACACACTCCCCACGGCCAATGGTTATTATAAATACTTATGAGTATTTTATAAATCAATTCTATAATTACATATTTTCATGTTGATTTTTCACGCTTGAAAAAAAAAGTCACGCTTTTGATAGAAATTGAAATGGACCAATCAGAGAAGCGCCCTGCACATGGGCAGACGACACGCCACGTGTGGTAAAATGAAAGGAACATCGATTTGAAATTAGAAAGGGTCAAAATGAAGATCAAAATTGAATATCTCATAAATAGTAATACTACAGACGTCAAACACTTAAGGTGATCTCCCTAAGCGTTAACCAAAACACGGGAAATAGCGCGGCCCTATGGCCCTACTGACAACACTATTGTAAAAAAATATCTCATAATGACAACACTATTGTAAAAAAATATCTCATAATGATAACACTGTTGTATAAAAAATATCTGATAATGATAACACTGTTGTATAAAAAATATCTGATAATGATAACACTGTTGCATAAAAAATATCTCATAATGATAACATTGTTGTATAAAAAATATATGATAATGATAACACTGTTGTATAAAAAATATCTCATAATGACAACACTATTGTAAAAAAAAAAATATCATGACAACACTATTGTAAAAAAATATCTCATAATGACAACACTATTGTAAAAAAATATCTCATAATGATAACACTGTTGTATAAAAAATATCTGATAATGATAACACTGTTGTATAAAAAATATCTGATAATGATAACACTGTTGCATAAAAAATATCTCATAATGATAACATTGTTGTATAAAAAATATATGATAATGATAACACTGTTGTATAAAAAATATCTCATAATGACAACACTATTGTAAAAAAAAAAATATCATGACAACACTATTGTAAAAAAAAATATCTCATAATGACAACACTATTGTAAAAAAAATATCTCATAATGATAACACTATTGTAAAAAAAATATCTCATAATGATAACACTATTGTAAAAAAAAAATATCATGACAACACTATTGTAAAAAAAAAATATCTCATAATGATAACACTATTGTAAAAAAAAATCTCATAATGATAACACTATTGTAAAAAAAATATCTCATAATGATAACACTATTGTAAAAAAAAAATATCATGACAACACTATTGTAAAAAAAAAAATATCTCATAATGATAACACTATTGTAAAAAAAAAATATCTCATAATGATAACACTATTGTAAAAAAAATATCTCATAATGATAACACTATTGTAAAAAAAAAATATCATGACAACACTATTGTAAAAAAAAAAATATCTCATAATGATAACACTATTGTAAAAAAAAAATATCTCATAATGATAACACTATTGTAAGAGAAAAATCTCATCTTGTACTTCTGAAGATGGCAGGGCTTAGTTCCCTTTCTGCTATATAAATTAATTAAATAGGACTAATTGATGAACTAATTGGTTATTATTTTATTGATTCGTGTAGTGTCATCGACAGCGAACAATTACGCAAAATTTCAATTTGATCCGAGAATAGGAAGACGGAGAATAAACCAGACAGAACGTAATAAGGGGGATTAAATCCATACATACATCATGATACATCTACGTCTCTCATTAAGTATCATTCATTCCCCTTTATTTCCGATATCAAACATAATAATTAATCACCAAGAATTAATTGATTTTTATTTTTTCATTGATTCATGTCTTGTCAGGTACAATTGTGCAAAGTTTCAACTTGATCCGAGAATGGGAAGTGGGAGAAATAAACATGTTTAAACTTTTTACCAGACAGACAGACAGACAGAGTGAGATGATAAAAACTTTATTAAAAAAAAGGTAAATCCTTTAATTTTTTGGCTCTTGTAAAGTTAAAAGGTAGCGGTTATTTTGGGGTATTAATTAATACCTTAATATAGTGTTTGGGGGCGCGGTGGCTGAGTGGTTGAGGATTTGGCTTCCGAACCTGGGGTTCTGGGTTCAAGTCTCGGTGAAGACTGGGATTTGGAATTTCGGGATTTTTAGGGCGCCCCAGAGTCCACCCAACTCTAATGGGTACCTGACTTTAGTTGGGGAAAGTAAATGCGGTTGGTCGTTGTGCTTTCCACGTGACACCCTGCTCGTTAAACGTTGGCCATAGAAGAAGGAGACTTTCTCTGTATATGTGAACGAGATCGCAAGGGGAACTTTACTTTTAGTATATTGTTATAGAATGGAGGTATATGAACTTTATACATGATCATGAATCTTTATGTTCATCAACTTGGCTGATAACAGAACTATTTCTACTTTCTTTAAAATGTAGTTTCTATTTTAATTACAATAACCAGGGCCGGCCCTAACAATAACTCACATGACAAACATGTTAGCGGATCCCCGAAAATGCAAGGCGTTCGGACTGTACAACACGATCAAGCTGTCATCTATCTGGAACTTGAATAGTGTTCATGATCATATAGATTATTTTTAGATTGCTCATTTCATGAAATTCATTTACTAGTATTCATCGTCGCAAAGTTAAGTTTGAAGTTAACAATTGATTAATCTGTTTTGTTGATCACATGGTGAGAACTCTGATTTGAGTAATGATTTATAAGTATCCTGGTTAGGCAATATCATTGCAGAAATTGTCCTATTAGAACTAAGCAAACGAATTTATGTAAGAATCTATATAAAAGCTAATCATGTTGATTTTGGTACAAAAGGTTTTGCATACACTAAATTGCAAAAGAAAATAGAATTAGTAGCTGCCATAGCGAACACATATGTATATTGAGTGAATTAGAACCAGGATGGACGAACTATATATATATATATATATATATATATATATATATATATATATATATATATTCAGTGAAATGAGATAAGCATGCAAGCAACACAGCATTCTGTAATCCTTTTCGAGTGACTAAAAATTAATTTAAAAGCGCATATTTCTTCCGACCTGACTCATTAAATACCATCTCAATGCTGCTGTAAAAATTAAAAGCTTTACTGAATACCATTAGATGCAGGGGACATTTATCATTCAATCTCTATCCACAATGAGCAAGATTATATATAGTATCCATTTTTAAAACTCATGGCGCCAAACCATAGATGTCATAGTTGTCATAAACTTGGCTGCACGGTGGGAGACCATCAAAATGCTAGAGGAGGTAGAGCCAAGGACATAGACGCAGGAGGATGTAGAGCCAAGGAGATAGACGCAGGAGGATGTAGAGCCAAGGAGATAGACGCAGGAGGATGTAGAGCCAAGGAGATAGACGCAGGAGGAAGTAGAGCCAAGGAGATAGACGCAGGAGGATGTAGAGCCAAGGAGATAGACGCAGGAGGAAGTAGAGCCAAGGAGATTGACGCAGGAGGATGTAGAGCCAAGGAGATAGACGCAGGAGGATGTAGAGCCAAGGAGATAGACGCAGGAGGATGTAGAGCCAAGGAGATTGACGCAGGAGGAAGAAGAGCCAAGGAGATAGACGCAGGAGGAAGTAGAGCCAAGGAGATAGACGCAGGAGGATGTAGAGCCAAGGAGATAGACGCAGGAGGAAGTAGAGCCAAGGAGATAGACGCAGGAGGATGTAGAGCCAAGGAGATTGACGCAGGAGGAAGTAGAGCCAAGGAGATAGACGCAGGAGGATGTAGAGCCAAGGAGATTGACGCAGGAGGATGTAGAGCCAAGGAGATAGACGCAGGAGGAAGTAGAGCCAAGGAGATTGACGCAGGAGGATGTAGAGCCAAGGAGATTGACGCAGGAGGATGTAGAGCCAAGGAGATTGACGCAGGAGGATGTAGAGCCAAGGAGATAGACGCAGGAGGATGTAGAGCCAAGGAGATTGACGCAGGAGGATGTAGAGCCAAGGAGATTGACGCAGGAGGATGTAGAGCCAAGGAGATTGACGCAGGAGGAAGTAGAGCCAAGGAGATTGACGCAGGAGGATGTAGAGCCAAGGAGATAGACGCAGGAGGATGTAGAGCCAAGGAGATTGACGCAGAAGGATGTAGAGCCAAGGAGATTGACGCAGGAGGATGTAGAGCCAAGGAGATTGACGCAGGAGGATGTAGAGCCAAGGAGATTGACGCAGGAGGATGTAGAGCCAAGGAGATTGACGCAGGAGGATGTAGAGCCAAGGAGATAGACGCAGGAGGATGTAGAGCCAAGGAGATAGACGCAGGAGGAAGTAGAGCCAAGGAGATTGACGCAGGAGGAAGTAGAGCCAAGGAGATTGACGCAGGAGGAAGTAGAGCCAAGGAGATAGACGCAGGAGGATGTAGAGCCAAGGAGATAGACGCAGGAGGATGTAGAGCCAAGGAGATAGACGCAGGAGGATGTAGAGCCAAGGAGATTGACGCAGGAGGATGTAGAGCCAAGGAGATAGACGCAGGAGGATGTAGAGCCAAGGAGATTGACGCAGGAGGAAGTAGAGCCAAGGAGATTGACGCAGGAGGATGTAGAGCCAAGGAGATAGACGCAGGAGGAAGTAGAGCCAAGGAGATAGACGCAGGAGGATGTAGAGCCAAGGAGATAGACGCAGGAGGATGTAGAGCCAAGGAGATTGACGCAGGAGGAAGTAGAGCCAAGGAGATTGACGCAGGAGGATGTAGAGCCAAGGAGATAGACGCAGGAGGAAGTAGAGCCAAGGAGATAGACGCAGGAGGATGTAGAGCCAAGGAGATTGACGCAGGAGGATGTAGAGCCAAGGAGATAGACGCAGGAGGATGTAGAGCCAAGGAGATAGACGCAGGAGGATGTAGAGCCAAGGAGATTGACGCAGGAGGAAGTAGAGCCAAGGAGATAGACGCAGGAGGATGTAGAGCCAAGGAGATAGACGCAGGAGGAAGTAGAGCCAAGGAGATAGACGCAGGAGGATGTAGAGCCAAGGAGATAGACGCAGGAGGAAGTAGAGCCAAGGAGATAGACGCAGGAGGATGTAGAGCCAAGGAGATAGACGCAGGAGGAAGTAGAGCCAAGGAGATAGACGCAGGAGGATGTAGAGCCAAGGAGATAGACGCAGGAGGAAGTAGAGCCAAGGAGATAGACGCAGGAGGATGTAGAGCCAAGGAGATAGACGCAGGAGGATGTAGAGCCAAGGAGATTGACGCAGGAGGAAGTAGAGCCAAGGAGATAGACGCAGGAGGATGTAGAGCCAAGGAGATTGACGCAGGAGGATGTAGAGCCAAGGAGATTGACGCAGGAGGATGTAGAGCCAAGGAGATTGACGCAGGAGGAAGTAGAGCCCCATTACTGTGATGCTTGTTAGGCGCCTCCGTGCTGTGGTTTGTATATATGTATACATATTAACCAATGACCTAAATTCTGCCAAATCACTGGTTTTCCTGGCAAGCTCAGGCATTCCATTTTATGCTCCAATTCTATGCTCTAATAACGCTAAAAAGAAAGAGCATTTGTACAAATTTGTCCTAGCATATGGAACGTGGCAGCATACTCTTTTGATGAAACTAACAACTTTTCGCGTCAAAGTCCTAATCGTGTCCTATCAGTTAAAGACTTACTCCAGAGGAGAAAAAAACACCTCCTTAACGATCATCTATCTGCATACATTGTGTCACAATTTTAGCGATTTCTATTATTCTCGAAGGCGGGTTGTTTTATTTTTAATATAAATTCGCCTTTTTACCTTAGAAAAAAGAAAGCTAGTATAATAAAATCAGAAATAATATTGTAACGCATCAATGCTTGCTTGAGCGTGTGGTGTATGCGCCTGTGAAACAGTGTTCGCAGTCATTCTCTGCCGTTCTGCGAGAACTTTAGACTTGGGAGACACGATTTTATGCACCAAAGGAACATCTGAAATCTTATGTCTAGAAGGAGCATCTGAAAGTTCTACAAATAAACAAATAGATAATTTAATAATTTTTTCCATTTTTTCGCATTTTTGCTCCTATTGACTTTGACCCTACATATCACTTTATGAAAATTATTGTATAACAAAAAGTTTAGTAGACACATATGTTAGATAACGTATAAAAGGATGTAGAGTGTAAACTGTATAGTGTTCTTCTTTTGTGTGCAATTCAATTAATCGGATGATTTCGTGTCTTGTGCGGGTGCATTTCATATGCTTTGTATTCAGTAGCGTAGCTAGGAATTTAGCATCCAGGGCGCTTGACCTTTTTTTAGAGGCCCCCTGCATTTTGACATTTAATATCATGAAAATGAGATAATTTTCTTAATAAATATATGTCTAAATTCCAGGTTAAGGTGGCTTTCGCTTTGGTGGTAGATGAGTCGGACATTGTTAATTCTAAAATATAAACGATTCCCCAATACCCATCCGTGGCGTCACCACATGCCGCGTTCAAAGCCAGTTCACTATAGTGCGTCGCTAAGCTAAATACGTTCCATAACAATGACAACTATTTGTCATCTTTGCTTGACGAAAGCCTCGAGGCACAAGCGTCCATAGTGACTTGACTTTGATCCAGCATGGTTTCTTCTATGTACGTGTTGTATTTGGTCCATGTCCAGGGATGAAAGAGACAATAAATTATCTACCGCTAAACTAATTCAAACACCAACGGGACAAACTGACCACTTTTCTTTGTTTCACTCTCAATTGATTGGAAGAGATTGAAACTTAATACGGTTCAAAAGAAAATCTGAAGATCCCTCAGGGCAGTCGAAGCCGCGGTCATATATTTGTCGGCTAAGGGGTAGAATGCTAGAAAGTCATTGTCCTGTAGCTGGACCTAGTTCTTTGGAAACAGCACTTTATTTTAAAACAAAATTAAACCTTCCCCCTCTACCCGTTTTTTTTTCATAGTATCTCTAGTGTTCTAGAAAATTGGTGTCACGCCTCTCAAATCCTAGGCTTAATCGCAGGATTTGGGAATTTTAAAAAAATCAAAGGCAGTGGTCAGACGTGGGTTTTAAAGGCTTTTGTTCATTTAGATCACTCTCTCTCAAGCCTCGTTTTTTTAGTT
Source organism: Biomphalaria sudanica (assembly GCA_036873155.1). Taxonomy (NCBI): domain Eukaryota; kingdom Metazoa; phylum Mollusca; class Gastropoda; family Planorbidae; genus Biomphalaria; species Biomphalaria sudanica. The sequence continues at coordinate 662,281 of JAZGLO010001495.1, forward strand.
CTCTCGCTCTAGCCTCGTTCTTACCTCAAGGCTCTACCCAGCTGTTGTCCTTTTCTTAACTTTTATTTATTTCATTTTTCTCTTGAGTTTCGGTGCAGGGGAGTAGGTGGTGTAAGATCTAGTTTTTTTGGTACTGTTTTGTTCGTATATGTCTCGTATTAACTATAACCAACGTGTTTATGTTTCGAGAAACAACTGTATCCTTTTTATTAACAGGACTACAAATAGCAAAAGATAGTTATAAATAAGTCACAGATTATGTTTCTTCCTTCTTATTGGAAAAGCGAATTTTAAAGAAGAAATAGATACAAGGGAAGACAATTAGTTAAGTCTGTCAATAAGTTTCACGCTTCATGTTAAGTAGTTTGTTTGTAAATGGGAATTTATTATTAAAATTAAATTATATAGTGTCTTAATAGTTTATGCTGAAATTATTTTACGATTTCTACCTAATAAGGGATTCCGTTCTACCTTCACTGAAAAAAGGTTGGGCATACTGACCTATATATATATTTATATTATATTGATATAAAACAACGTAAACCGAAATCTGGAAATGCCTTACTACAAATAAATGTTTCTTTGGACACTTTCTTTACTTTGGAGGTTTGAGAAAAAAAAGAAGTGGAGAAGATTTAGACCTAATACTTTGTGAATGTATATTTACTTAATTTATTCACAATGATTGTATACTGTTTCTTTCAACAAGGCGGTGGAAACAAATAGCACAATCTTACACCAATCACTTCAAATTTCACCAGCACGTCAAAGTGGAAGCCAATTGCTTCTGGAAGACAAACGCGCGCAGGATGGAGGCTTTATTAGCGGAACGCGTCTAGGAATGAGCTAATTCTGAGAACAATTGCTCACTGATGATTAATCTGACTCACGTTGAGATTTTAAGTGGGTGGGGTTAACAGTTCAGCAGACGATAAGAGTCAAAATAAGAATCGAAACCTTTAGTAGTAACATATGTGTCTTTAAACAGCAGAAAATAGTTTCTCGATAGCCAGCTACAGACGACACATTCTGAAATCTTGCATGAACATAAAACCGTGATTCTCTTTTATCTAATTGTGGCACGTCATATGTAGGAAGAGGCTTTTACAAAGCTTATATCAACTCATTTTGTCTGGTATAAATTCTGTGCATGTTATTTCTACGACTTTCCATTCTTGGATCCTGTTGAAACTTTGTTCAATGACTCATTGTCGATGACAACATGTGAATCAATCGAAAAATTGACCAATTATTTTATCAATTAGTTATAGTTCATTAATTTTATTATATAGACAGTACTAGCTAAGGGGAGATAATCCCTGAGTAAAGAATTAGGTCGGTGGCTAAAAATTTGAAACTAACAAAAGAGAACCATAAAATGTGCATTCTATTAGTACTTGTATAGGTCAGTGCCAATCATGCACGCTTTGAGGACCTCAAATTCGAATTCAGACTTAGCAACGTTTTTTGTTTTTTTTTATTTTTGGTATTTAAAAAGGCTGCACAATTATCCCCCCTTTCCTCTCTGGGATTTTTATTTCGGAATCGTTAGGGCGCCTTTGAGTCCACACAGATCTAATAGGTATCTGCGGGTCGTAATTTAGAAAGCAGTATAATGCTAAACAGAAGAACCCACTTCAAATCTCCCAAGCTGACAAACCTACTGCACTTTTGATAACGCGCGAAATTTACACAGGGACTCTTTCCTTCAAGTTAATCTTCTGCGATTAATTTTGATAATACAAAAATATATCCATAAAATACTTACAGTTTATCCTTCCCGACAGGAAACACAAACATATTTTTCTCTTAATATCAAAGCGGCCGATTCTGTTTTCCACTAAAGACTTCGTTTCGGATAGATTGACGATAATGAACCGGAAATGCCTTGTTTCCTTTTATCGCCGATGCTATATAGCGATGAGCTCGCACTGTCGTCTGCCTCCAAGTTTTGATACTCCATTTGGAAAGTAGCCCGCCATAGGTCTCGGCTTAATTGTCGCCATAGTATTGTGATACATTGTCGCCGAAACGCAGACGCTAGAAACAGTAAAAACAACCGAAACAAATATTTTCCCACGGCGACAAATTGAAAAAGTACTTTCCAGAAATGACGCTTAGGATTCCACGATTGTCGTCGAATAAATCGCCGGGCGATACCGATTCGTTTGGTTATTAATGCTCTACGAGCGCACAGATTTTTACGTTATTAAAAATAATGCACGCCAACAAAACACATTTCTGGCGGGGTAGCGAGAGTGAGGGAGGGGGGTGTTCAATGAAGGAGGTGGGAGAAATGAAGTAAGAACTTGTCCTAACTCCCCCTCACCCTCCCACTCCCCCCCCCCCAAAAAAAAAATCCTTACAGTAGTCTCTAGAAGTTGCATTGGGTCGATACTCTCAAACAATTAAGTCGCGACAATTACCCAGCAGCGTCAGGTTCGTATCCCTGGAGCGGTGATACATTTGCAGCACCAAACAACCCCCGCCTCCCCACCTTCAACATCTTCTCTTACAGCCAACTCCCCCCCCCCCACCAACCACCCCAAACCCTGCAGTAGGTCTTGGGAAATATCATCAGGCTCACCTATCAATTCTGGATCGAGTCTGTCCTAACTAGATATTTCCCCGCGTCATTCCTCGACGTATCGATGGGCGGAAAGTATGACGAGAAGAATCGATATCGCCACACTTTCATACACCCCAACCCCCCGTTTTTTCTCCTACCATGTACCAACCAAACCATTCAACGATGACCCTCCCCCCCCCCTTCTTTTTTTTGTAAATTTGTATTTTTAACGCTCCTAGAGTCGCGGCTTTTTTCCCTTTTTTTTAATTCATTGTCATAAGACAATGGATGTGTTTTTTTTTTTTAGTCATTGTAAACTGCTGACGTGGATTACTGATCACTGCGGTAATGTCGTCTGCCGTGAGTAAAATTGGTGCAGAGGTAAATGGCAAGAAGATGAGCGAGCAACACTTCTGCTGTAACCCGATCACCATGTTAATCACTACAGCAGCGGTGTGATAATTTCACACCGTTAGATGTTTTTGTATTCACATCGAGGCTGAGTAGGACGGCGATGATCATTACTGCCAGGAAATGATACGGGAATTCGCGGTGGTTATTCTCCACGTCTGCCAGTCTCCAAACTACGCTAGAGCAGGCAACACACCTAAATGAGCTAATATAAATAAGTCATAATTAGAACGAAAAAATAATTTAGTAATTTGGGGTAAAATGTGCATGAAAATGTATGCAGTATTTATTCTAGATATCGGTGACTGATCAATGAAAGCTTTTATTTTATTAAAGCATTAGCAATAGTTCTAACGACGCTAAGGGAAATGACCACGTGTATAATAATATTAATTGTCAAAGTCAAAGTAGTTTTAAAGTAAAAAAAAAAAAAACAAGGTTAAAAAGACAGTTTGTGTGGAAACACAAACTCAAAATCATGCAGGTAAAAAAGGCAGGTTTCAATAAAATATCATGATGCCGGATTTTTCTTTTCTAGTTTACGAGATCTAAACGGGACGGACGGATGGACAAACCACACAAACTAATAGCGTCTTTTCCACTTTCGAGGCCGCTAAAAAATTTAAAAAAAAAAAAACAGCAACTTATTGAAAGAAATAAAAATTAGTGTGTTCAAATTTAGAGAAAATGCATTTTTTTTTCCATAATTATCAAAAAATAGTCAAATTAAGTTAAATATGGGCAGGATCTTTCCAATAAGAAGGTTCTTGTTCTTTCTTGGTTGTTGAAGAAGCTAATGTTAGAGAGGATATAAATACGAGGGAAGAAAATCAGCAGGTCAGTCAACAAATTTCAAGCTTCATGTTAAGTCTATAATTGAAAGTAAGTTACATTGTGTGTTAATAGGGAGTGTTGAATCTTTTCGTGAATTCTAACTAAAAAACTAAAAGTGTTTTATTTTTTAAAGAGTAATTCTGTTATTCCTTCACTTAAACGTGACCCTCCGGCATACATTAGACTTTAGGTCGTCGGGATCTAACCTCTGAGAAGTGTATTAACCATTCAACGCCGTTGTGACACCACAAGAGATTTAAGTTTCTTATTATAGTATTTACGCCCAAGACAGGCGCAGACGTCAAAATAATAAATTTATTGACACCCTGACGGCCAAATTCTATGTCTGCTTTATGCCTGACAAACTACGTCACAACTTAGTAGAACAAGACATTACCAGATTTTTTATAGCTGGGCAGCCAATAAAAAAGCCAAAAGAAAAGTAAATAAAAGAAACTTTTACGAAATTTCTTCGCGCAAGTTTCAGGCAACTGAATTAAGGAAATTCCAAGATTTCGTTGCTACCAATCAAACGAGAGACTGTCTTTATCTGATTATAAAAATTTGAAAATAGATTTCTTTATAATTTCTATAATGAACATAACAAAGTGGAAAACACCAGACGTCACGTGACGCGCACAAACGTCAACTAGTTAATTCAATAATAAATACATTCCAACGTAAAGAGAGAATCGATTCCAATAATTAATAATCAAATACTGAAATGAAACAAGTATGTTAAGTGGGGGGGGGGGAGTTTAGAAAAGATCGATGCCGCCCGACCTCGACCCGATATAGTCGCTGAGTAAACACACTTCTACAGATGCGGTCGGGCTCCAGCCAGGGTCCAAGAACTAATTCCGGACTGTGGTGGCCTGTCCACCATTCTACTTGATACAATTATGTTAATGCAAGGTAAACTGGATGGAAATAAGAAAAACAAAATAGAAGAGAACAAAATCATTTCCTTTATCAGTGGATCTCAACTTGTTTCTCTCTAAACCTGTTTGCATCCGGACATGAAACTTTCCGACAAAAATTAATAAATAAATAATTAAATAAAATGTCTTATTGTTTCTTTCGGAAAAAAAATTGTGACATTGTTTTAATGATTAATTGTGCCCTCTCCTTCATTTAGCTTAAGAAACGCGGCCATAATTCGTTCTCTGTGGCAAAAATGTGTTAGTTCTCAAAATGTTTAACACGCGCTCGTTTGATTAGACTTGAACCAATGGTTATTTCAAAAATTCAAAACATCAATGAGATAATAGTTTTTTTTTTGTTACAAAGCTAAGATCAACTCACTCTGTCTGTCTGTCTGTCAATCTGGCGTAAACAAAAATGCACACGTTATTTCTACGACATACAATGTCGGATCAAGTTGAAATTTTGCAAAATTATTTCTTTTACCTCAAAACACAAGAATCAATGGAAAAAAAAACAATTGGTTAATTATTAATTATTTATTGGTAATCAAATATTTTGTTTAATATCTCGAACAAGGGGAAGAAATTGTACTTGACTGAAGAGGTGGTAAAAGCTGAATTACTCCCCTCTCTAGGTTACCGCTCTAAATTGAAACAATATGTAAGTATTAAGAACCTCACTGAAGCTTCAGCCAAGAGTTCAAATTCAGGTCATTCATTTTTTTTTCCAAATACCTTTAAATACTAATAATGGCCAAATCCACCCAGATATCTCTTTCTTTCTTCTTTCCTCCCTGATTTTTTCCAAAAGTTGTCCAGATTAAGTGATCGGACCAAAACGTAGTGAGAAAGCCAAAAGCAGGAAATAGCGCAAAACAAAAAAACAGTAAAAGTATTATTAATCGCACAGATTTATTGTTGTTGGTCTAGATCTAATACACATTTAATTACATGACTGATCCAAAGTAATTGATACAGTTACACTTCGTACAAGCTTTGAAATTTTTTTTAAAAAGTATTTTTTTATTTTTATTATTAAAATAAATATCTTAAAAACCGCCCACGGATATATATTGCCGATTTAAATTAATTTGATAGAGTCTAGTTCAAAAAATTAATCATCAGTAAGTAGCTCTTAGAAATGTTTACAAAAAAATTCCCTCAAATCTTATCAACATTTAAAAATGAGATGACAGACATCATTAAAACCATCACAACGCTGAATTGTTTTTTTGTTTTTTTTTTGAAAGTCGAGTTACCCGCCCTTTGGGTTTCTTTTAAATCTCGCGTATATTTAGACCATAGACTATATATATATATATACACAGGACTGCCAACTGTGCGCACCACGCCTATATTATTCAATTAAATAAGTCCCGTACACCGAGGCGTCCTTGGTTGCAGTGTAGTGTTAGAAGAATGACTTCCTGTGAATTAGTTTACTATATAAAGAAACCATCACTAGAGATAAACACTAGATTACGTTCAAATTATTTCTTAGTCATACTTTTGGTAACAGTGCTATAGACATAGCCTGATTTTTATAAGAACAAAATCTGATTTACCAACTTAAAAAAAGAACATTTACATAGATAGTGTTCTAACTAGTTAATATATATTTGAACCAAGTAGACAACATAGAAGATATAGTAGTACAAGAAAATGGAATTAAAAAACTATTAGCCAACACCAAACCAAATAAAGCGTCTGGACCTGATGGTATTCCAGCTAGATTACTCAAAGAACTAAGCAATGAGCTAGCCCCAGTGTTCAAAATACTCTTTCAGGCTTCACTTAACCAGGGCAGAGTACCAAAGGACTGGAAAGAAGCTAATGTCACCCCCCTTATTTAAAAAAGGAGAAAAATCTGACCCAGGAAACTACAGACCAGTATCACTTACCAGCATCACATGTAAAATCCTAGAACACATAATATGTAGCAACATCATAAACCACTTAGACAAACATAATGTCCTCACCCCATACCAACATGGCTTTAGGAAATATAGATCATGTGAAACACAACTAATAGGACTAATTGATGATTTTTCTAAAGGTTTAGATAATAGTGAACAAATAGACGCTATCTTACTAGATTTTTCCAAGGCTTTTGACAAAGTTCACCACCATAGTTTGCTTAAAAAATTAAAATATTTTGGCATTAATGGTCCACTGCATCAGTGGGTTAAAGATTTTCTGATAGGGAGAGAACAAACTGTAATAATAAATGGCTCTAAATCAACACCGATAACAGTAAACTCAGGTGTACCTCAAGGAACAGTCTTGGGTCCACTACTATTTTTAATTTACATAAATGATTTACCAAATTGCATTACTTCAGGAACAAAAGTCAGATTATTTGCAGACGATTGTATAATATATAGAACAATAAAAACAACACAAGACACAGATATTTTACAAAGAGAATTAGATGAATTACAGAAATGAGAATCAAATTGGAGCATGTCTTTCCACCCAGAAAAATGTCAGTTGTTAAGAGTAACAAAAAAACTAAAACAAATTAATTCCACTTATCTTATTCATGGCAAACCAGTAACACAGACTAAAAACGCAAAATACCTAGGTGTTATAATAAATAAAAAACTGTCATGGAATCCACATATTGATGAAACTATAAAAAATCAAGCAAAGCATTAGGATTTATTAAAAGAAATTTCTATAAATCAAATAAGAACATAAAACTAAAATGTTATTTAACCTTGGTTAGGCCAATAATAGAATATGTATCCTCCATTTGGGACCCCTCAACTCAAAAAAACATTAAGAAACTGGAACAGACACAAAATAGAGCAGTGAGATTCATAACAAATGAATATTCACATTTGACTAGAGTAACACCATTAGTAAAATCACTAAATTTAGAAAGCCTTCAGGACAGAAGACTCAAAAGTAAAGTAGCAATTATACATTAAAACACTGAACCATAATCTTCAAATACAAAAACAAAATTTAATAAAATACTCTGAAAGACACAAAGATAAACTCACATTCCTCGTCCCATATGCTAGGACAAATTTGTACAAATACTCCTTCTTCCCTAGTGCTATTAGAGCATGGAATGGGTTGCCTGAGCTAGCCAGGAAAACCAGTGACTTGGCAGAATTTAAGTCATTAGTTAAAATGCATGACTAAATGCATGACGCGTAGGACGTAATCATCTTCTTTTTTGAAGTAACGTCTGTATTATATAAGAAGATAAGATAATTAAAAACCCATTAGGCCATTTTTTTCCAAAAACAAGTTATAGTAGTGTGTATGGTCGTATATGTAGATATAGTTTATAGCCATAGGTCACTAAGTCTGGGTCAAAGTTGACATGTTTACTACGTGTACAAGTAATTTCTATTGAAGTAGAAACAATGATTCTAGAATTCTATTCGGTGAAGACAAATTTGGAACAATCAATCTTTTTTTATGGCTTTTGGAATAATTGGATGTTATTTAGGATTTAATTAGTTTAAAAAATTAATAACTTGCAGAGCTGAAAGTTTTATGCATATTTTTCAATTAGTCATAAATACACTATTGCTTGTAATTTTTAATGGCTTCATTTTCCATTAATATATATATATATATATATATATATATATATATATATATATATATATATATATATATATATATATATTAATAGTATACAATTTAAAAAGAAATTGTCAAATGTGATGAAAAGAGAAATATATTATCCAAGCTGGCATTATCATTCAAACATCGTGAATGTCATAAAATAAGTTTATACCGGAAGTACTTCATCTCACATTTTGGAGTTGAACGAAACTTATGCTTAGTTACTCTTAGTGTTGGCAGTCCTGTTTATATATAGTCTATGATTTAGACGTACAGAGATGTTTATAAGAAGATTTAAACACTGATAACTTTACTAAAAACTATTTAGGTCAGATTGTTCTGGTCAGTTTTATGCCCAACGATTATCAGGGTCATGACCTGATTTTTATTTTAGAAGTTTTTAGGTGGTATATTATCGTAATCGGTCTGGCCTCTTGTTTTTCTGTGGCTACGATATTTTTCTGGTAATTAATCTAGTTCTTAAAATTTGCATATTTGATGTAACACAAAATTAACACCAAGCACCGGACAATAGTAAATAAATTAGCTACTATTCATAGTGTAATTATAGTTATAATTTTCTTTCTTAAAACTATTAAAACTTTAAAACATTTAACTCAATATAAACTAGTTCGCTTGAAAAAATAATCGTAGGTAAAGAGAGAGGGCGTATTAAGATACCGAAATTGCTTAGTCCACTAGTAATACAGAGCAAGTTTTAACTCATATTTCCAAAGCCTTTATTATATGCCTCATTGTGGAAATAATGGTATGAAAAACAAACAAACAATAACACAACTACAAAAAGATAAATGACGATAATAAAACAGCCTCACTATGGGCACAGCGCATTTTTTGATGACGTCATTAATTTACGTTTCACCACATGATCATAAATGACAAAAACAAAAAAACGCTGTAATTATTCTTATAATTAAAAAAAAAAAAAAAACACAACGAACAAGAGGAAGTAACTCCATTTTTCCCCTCCCCTCGTCTAGGCCTATTATTTTGAACACTATAGATTATCTGAGCTTGCCTTGTGGCCTGTTTAATCCAATCAAGGATAGTTATTGAGGAAGATTTTCCCTACACTTATCAATGTCATTTTGTTTTTTTAAAGTGTAACCTCTGTGCAGTCTGGGAATGTTAATGGCTAGTGGGAATGGCGATTCGATTTGTACTTGTAAAACACACAATGGTCTGATGGACATAAAAGGAGGACATAATTAGGGATCAAGAAGACTACAAAGACTAGAAAGTGCAGATATATAGGTACTGGACGTAGAAGAATTAGGGGCAGCTGTTAATCTACACTAGCTTGGAGCACGGGTCACTTGGTTGTATAAGTCTCATACGCTTCCTCAACCATCAAGATTATTACGTACTAGTCCTAGTCCCAGTGGCGTAACTAGGGTGGGGAGAGGTGGGGGAGAATTTGAAAATCCCAACGGGCCCCCAAAAAGTTGCTTTTTACATTAAATATTAAATACTACGCGAAATGCAGGGGCCCCCATAGAGTTCAATGATGTCAAATTCCTAGCTAATTTCCCTCAGGACGGCAAGGGATGGAAGCTGGCACGGTTCGAACTCGGGACCATTGTGACGACAGCACGAATTGCATACCGCTCGACCAGGTCGCCTTGACTAGCTACCCCTAGGGCCGGCCCTGATCAGTTTACTTTGAAGCAAATACGTGTGGCCCATTTATATTTCGGCCGTATAACAGCTAAGACACTGGGCAGCAAATAAGGTTTGTCTGGTGGAGAAGCTGAAACTCCCCCTGCGTTACAGCGCCCCAACCAGCCTTACAGTAGATATGATCCGATTTGTTACTACTTTGCAATGAGATACACAATGCGATTCAAATAGTAAGAAAAGTTCCCCTTTGAAACCATGCGGTCTATAGGGCAGACGATGTTAAGGTCATCTGTTTCTTTGGCCTACGGTTAACGAGCAGGTTGTGTGGCCAGCACAATGACCAACCGCCTTTATTTTCCCCCAACCTAAAGTCAGGCACCCATCAGAATTGGGTGGACTCAGGGGCGCCCTAAAAATCCCGAGATTCAAAATCTCAAGTCTTCAGCAAGATTCGAAAACAGGACCCCAAGTTCGGAAGTCAAGCGTTTAACTACTCAGCCACCGCAACCTCCGATTGAATTAAACTGAAGGTGAAACGTCCAAATATTACGAGAACGTTTTGGGGAATGTACACAAGATATCAGCAATATTAACCAATCTAAAATATTTATTTTACTTCTTTTTATTTGTATGCAGTGAAACAGTTTTAAAAATGGAAACTACAAAAAAAAAATGTTACGTGTTATAATTAGCTCTCGCATTTACCTTACTACGGAAAAGTCAGAGTTTGAGATGTGTATGCTACAAAATGGCTGAGTTGGCAGACACTTGACTTTCCAACCGAGGGATCTCGAGTTCAATTGCTTGTGAAGACTGGGATCTTTTAACTTGGGAGATTTTAAGGAAGATGTTTGAGTTATCCAACGCTAATAGAGACCTGACATTTGTGAAAGTAAAGACGGTTAATCGTTGTGCTGGACACATGACACCCTTATTCAAAGTCGGCCATAGGCACGAGCTCCACTCAGTTACACCATAGAACCCAAGGTCTGAAAAGGGAAACTACTTCCTATTACATTGTAGTAATAGACTTCTTTGACAAATAAATGTTTTTATCAATTTATCAGACGCGGTGCACTTGTTTAATCCGAAAGACAGCATTGTTTCTAAGGCCATACAGAATTCTGGGTGGCCTTAAGGGCGGGGCTTAATTTTCATTTCTGTTAATCATTCTCTGTCAAGATAAACTTTGACCTCTTCTCACTCGCACCTTTTATTCCTCGTTGTTGTTGTTTTTTCCTCGTATTCTTCTATATATATATAAAAAAACGGAAACTTTTACTGGATTATATATATATATATATAAACATCTGAGAGATTTCCCTGACCTTTGACATTTCTCCAAACAATATAACGTTTTGTTAAGTAGAGATCACAGAGCGGCGAGATTTCGCCTTGTGGGATATATATATATAAAAAAAAAAGATACAATCCGAGACCCAGGGATCGAGAACGTGGCTAGCCTCTTTCTGATATCCTACTCGTGCAATTACATGTAACTAGTATACCAGACGATCGATGTGAATAGACGAAACGCACACGTTCGCGTTTATCTCCCTTTGAGATAAAAACAATAGTTCCGCCACTTTTGGAGAAAAAGGAGTTGTGAAACAAAAGTAACATTGCGCAACAAGTTCACACATTGCTCTGAATTACCTACACACACACGCGCGTTTCATATGAATGTTCGCACACAAAAAAAGGGGTATGTAATAACATTTTCTAAATTAGGTGGGTAGTAATTTGTTACTTTTAGATATAAGAGAACAACCACAGACCTAAATATTTTTACCTACTGGACATGGAGATTTCCACTACACAAAAATTTGAAAAAATTCAAAAAGCTAAAACCATAGACTTATATATTAAATCTAGACTGGAAACCGGAAACAAATTCTTATCCGCGATTGAACAATACACAGACCTATATAAAGAGATTTGTATGTACGTAGCTCTTTTTTTTTTCAAGGGAAGTCGCCCCAATCAATCTTTTCTGTCTTAGAAAAGTAATGATCCTTAGTTTTCAAAGTTTAGAAATAATGCAAAATCATTTCTCGGATTTTCTTTAGAATGGGCTACATTGTATTTATCACAGAACTATATATTCAAGCTAATATTTGAAACAAATCCATTTCCTGTTAGTTTCAATTGAGATTGTGTTTAAAAAATCCTAGATCGAAATAGTTCATGTCTGTTATTTAAATCATCTTATGTACATTTAAATAGATTGATTACCTAGATCTTTCTAGATTATGTATCTAAAAATTGCAAAATAATAATTATGAGACGAGAGTACTCTTATTTTTTGATGTTCAATTACTAGATCTAGATCTTAATTCTAAATTATATGTTACATAGGTTTGTGTTGAAAATAAAGCCTTGTTTCAACCAAGTTTCAACTTAAATTCACGACATTTTTTGTAGTTTTAAAAGATCTTCATGTCCAGTCTAGATATAATATATATAAGTTTATGGATAAAACAAGGTATTTTGTAAAGTAGTTATAAGAAGTAAAGTTGTTGTTTTTTTTTAAACCTAACCTATGTAGCATATAATATACACGATATAGATCTAGGTCTAAATTATAATGCCGTTCAATTTTGTGGATGGGAAGGCATTGATAATGATCTATTTTTCTTTAAATGAACAGTATAAAAAAATAATTAAAAACGACTGGCTTGAAATATTTTGAACCTAGATCTAGATCTAGGATTGTCAAATCGGCGACATATGTTGTCATCTCCATGGAAACGAAAAGGAAATGGCTATAAACGATCTGCTTAAATATATAGTTATGTGATTAATAGCCTATTCTATTTAAAATCCGTAAAAGGGGATCGCATTATTTCTAAGCTTTGAAAACTAAAGATTACTACTTTTCAAAGACAGAAAATAGCGATTTTCCAAGATTCAGGGCGACTTCCCATACAGCTTGAAAAGAGTTACGTACATACCGATCGGATAAGCATTTGTTTCCGATTTCCAGTGTTATATAGGTCTGTGATAACAGCGTTATTCATGATGAATGAATGCCTTTAGTGTTAGTGACATCTGTATTCTGTGCGTGAAATTATTGACTGGAAAGAAGACTAGACTACACGAAGCCGCGGGATGACAAGACTAAGGATCGAACTCGGGACCCTTTTAACGGCCCAATCTACTTCCTCACCAGCTATCCATTAAAATTTGTTCTGTGCAATGAAGTTTCACAGTAATTTATATTGCTATGAACTTGTCCCTCCCCCCTCCCGGGGGGCCCTCGCTCGAAGTGCTCACTGCAGGAGTACATAAGTACTGTCAACTTTTCTATCTCCCCACTATATGTGACTATAAGACTAACGATTTTCGTAGAGACGAGACAAATAACAATTTAAAGTGAAACTAACAAGAAAAACAGTTAAAAATACACTTTTTCAAAAAAAAACACAACCTTTATTGTGTAACATAAAATTTAAAATATATATATATATATATTTAAAAAAATAAATTTCTGTGTACATCACATTGAGTTCCGTGATATTGACACCGTCAGCAAAGCTGTCAATGTTTGAATAAACTTAAAGTTAAGTTACATTTTCTCCTAATCGACGATGTAAGGTTGATTTGACCTCATTAAATTAAACTGATGTTTCAATTTATAAACTTTACTCTGAGTTATATAAAAAGAGCATGCATTCCCCTTTAAGTCTAGACCAAAGAAAACATTTTCTGATAACAAACGACAAAGTTACTGAAGCTTAATCATAATAGGGTAGCTAAATAGTAATGAGCAAAATGAAGAATTCTGTCAGAATGTGGACAAATAATTACGGAGAGAAAGAGTTAAAGCAACTTTAAATTTAATAAACGACTGTGTTTTGTTTTCCTTAAATAATTTCAATGATATAGATAGGGGCCTTTAAATCTAGACTTAGAAGACGATGCTCAAAATGTTGGATCTAGACCTAAGTCAAATCAAGCCAAATTTATATTTATTTATTTATTTTTACTTTGAAAAATTATAACCGTTAAAACTAGAGTTTTCCCCATTTGGCCAAAGAACTAGTAATTCTTTTCTCAGCGATATACATTAACTGTTAAATTTCTAGGAAAAACTGTTAAAGCTGTTTCTGAGATCAGCGTCCTGTGTGCTGGCTGGTTTCAGATCCCATGAAGTTCTGACTTGAATAGGTATTGCAAACAAGATACAATGTAATTTTCGGCGTAATTGTACCTCTCTCAAGCTTAACAAAATTTAGGTTTAAAGTTTCAATAAAAGCGCTCGGTTTCAAAAACATAAGGATTGATTTTTAATTACCATTAAAGACCGGGTATTCAATTTTTTAGATTCAATGGTTGGCTAGATTTCAGAAATCTTGTAGTTTTAGCTGTAATTATATCGTGGAAAGATACTTAGGTCATTGTGATGGCCAGTAGGCACCCTCGTTAACCTTTGGCCATTGAAACATATGAGCACATCGGACAGCTGATAGAGAAACATACCTTTATCTTTTGAGTATTGGTATTGCCGTGAACTTTCGTTGCTTCTAAGCTTGCCGTTAGCAATATCCGATTCAGACATTGAGACCCACTGACTCATGGGAAGGGTATGATCTATCGAACGCCATTGTTGACACCCACAGAAGACTTGACGGAAACGAGATTGATTCTTTTTTTAGTATTTCCTGTTGTTGTCCCAGGCAGCCCTCAACACTAAATTTGTAAGCGTCCCCCACCCCACTCCTCCACACCCTTTCAATTGTTCAGCCCGCCCATCGTTGTCGCTGACATTTATCTCCACAACTGATGACGACAAAGACGACTGGAGTTAAAAGAGACAGTCCTCGAGGTGTCCAATTAAAACAAAGTAGAACAGACACATTTCGCACGTCCTTGACCTCTTCTTCCATTGGTCAGACACGGAAGATAGACTTCGCTTAAGCGATTCCTGTTTCCGCTCTTTGCCGACGATTCCGTTTTCGACTGCTCGTTTGGTAGATCGATATCTAGTTAGGTCTATCAGAAGTTAAACATGTTTATTGCTTGTGAACACAATCGATGCTACTGTTCTCTCTTTCAAATATAGGAAATTATAAGGCGGCCTATAGAAGTAATATCTTTACAAACATGCGCGTTTAAGTGTAATGATACGCCCCTGCACTAGCAGTTATGTACCATATCTTTTATTTTTTTAATATATTTTTTTTTCAAATCAAGAGTTGCCATCTAGACAATTGTTTTCAATGTTACTCATCGGTAAATATAAGGCGGAGCAGTTGAAGGGTGACGAGCTCAACTGCAGAGATTAATGCAGATCTGGGTTCAAGTCCCACGCATGCGCCTGGACTATATTTGTCATTTGAGTTCAACTAGCTCTAAATAGAAATCTGTGCTAAATAGGAATCTGTGCTAATCTAGGGGAAGAAATGGCGGCGGTATTTGTCCTGGCCACAGTGCACCCTCGCTAAGTCTTGACAAGAACTGTGCCCTTTCATATGTTTACACCATATTCCTTAAAGAAAACAAACAACTTATTGGATTAGGGTCACGTTGCCGACCCCACACCCCCAGGTACTTTAACACTCCGAATAACTGGGCCTGAACTGAAATACAGAAGTGCAATATTTAATGTCCCCGAGTTGCTACGTATAATTAAGCCTTGTAGATTATATCAAGATAGAGAAAGGGAGAGACTTCCATATGGCCCGAATTAAGGTTTTTTTTTTTTAGATGAAAAAGGATTACGTTAAAAGGAAAAGAGAGGGTTATTTTTAAAGACTTTTTATACCTAGATAAACCCATACTCTACTAATGTGTATTCAAGGGACATTTTCCCCTCCAACTTTTATAAGAGCTCTGAAGTTGAAATGTGCTTAGGACTTAAAAGACGAAGACGAGGGAAGAATCCAATTTTGGCCTCTTCAAATAAGGTTATAAAAAGGGGCGACAACTGAGTCCAAATATCCTAAATGAGCCAATTTTTTTTAGCCGACTGAAGCCAAACTTTAAATAATCCAATTCTTATCTTTTTTTTTTTATTCTCTTGACGAAATGGAAGTGTGTCTTTGAGATGTGCTGCCCGGGAAGAGTGGCTGAAATTTAACCTTGAATTTTTTTTCATTAAGGAATATTTTTACAATTCCTCTAGCTAGCTTGCGGGTTCATGGGCAAAAGCTAGGTGGCTGCTGGACAGGAATCTCGGATGCGGCTCGTAGAAATTTGACAGTTGAAGAATATCTTTGGGAAAAGAATGACCAGCTATTTGGCTACACTGGTAAAACTCCAGTTTAACCGTTATAATTTTTAAACGCCCAGACAAACAGCTATCAGCATCATAGAGGAGGAACTGTTAATATATTAGTTCAACCATGGGCGTAGCCAGGATTTTTTTTCGGGGGAGGGGGGGGTTTGAGGGGGGGGTTCTACCACTGGCGGGGGGGGGGGGGGTGTTAAACTAAAAAAACACAAAACCTTTGGCTATGCTCATAGCATTTTGAGTGCGTAATTTGCTTTTTTTTATATTGAATAGGTATTTTTAGCTTCAAACCCAGCTGAAGAGGGGTTTAAACTCAAAACCCCTTTTGGCTACGCTCATACAGTTTAAATGTGTAATTTGCTTTTTTATATTAAAGAGGGGTTTATCGTAAATTTTGGAGCGGGATTACAAATCAAATTCTTCCTTAGACGTGCTTTTGGAATTTTGGGATTGTCGTTTGCATTTGTTTTTTGTTTTATAGAGAACGGATTTAAATGCAAAACCCCTGGTAGGGGGTTTAAAACTCAAAACCCCTCAAAACCCCTGGTAGGGGGTTTTAAAATCAAAACCCCTTGGTAGGGGGTTTCAAACTCAAAACCCCTCAAAACCCCCCAGTAGGGGGTTTTAAACTCAAAACCAACTAGGCTGTGCTAGGGCGAGTTATGGTTTAGTATTAAAATTTCACCTAAAATAAACAAAATTAAAGTAAAAGATCAGTCACTATACTCCGGGGAATTTCATTCGGGGGGGGGGGTTGAACCCCAACCCCCCCCTGGCTACGCCCATGAGTTCAACGTTAAATTATAGGAATAAGTTTAGTTTTATTCTTCTTTTAACATTTGAAACATTTGCTGATGAGATATTTGTTGGATGTGTCATACATAGAGAAATGTAGATGACCTAGCGTTGCTACATTTAACATAGAAGACTAGGAATGCTACAAATGCTTAACAATAATCATAATGATCAGATGCTTAACAATAATCATAATGATCAGATGCTTAATCGTTTTTATGCTCATAATGATATGTGTATCGCAAACATTGTCATATGGGTTGACTAACAGAATAAAGACAATGTCATCGATTCCGAAGTTAAGGATGAGTGCAGTATTTCAAATGACTACGTAAACCCAGTTGCGACCTACATATTCTGCCACAACTAATGCTGACAAAGCCGTTGTCCTACGAGGGTCTGTTTATTATTTTCGAAGGCTTTGGAAAGTGATGTTGCAACATTTATTTATAGAGTTACAAATAAAATTAGCTTTGGCACCAAAGATACTTTTTAACGAAGCAAAAGTAAAAAAGGCAACAGAATTTGAATGGCTCACATGATAAGTAGCTCTTCACTACTGTTCGTACTAAGTGAAATTTAAAGAACACGGCCTCCTGAAGTGCCGGCTTGTATATCGGTAAGTGAAATGGAGCGAGTCGAATGAAGATTTAATGCATCGGCGAAAAGGAGGGGAAGGGGTGACGTTCTTCAAACGCTGGAGGATTGGGATGGAGGGGGGGGGGGGCGGGTTCAAGTTGTTGAGCCACCTGGGAGACAAGGTGATCATTGGGGAAGGAAAAAAACAAACTGTTCCGGGGAAGAGATCGGCGGTTCTCGGATCACTATGACTCAAAAGTCACTTCTACCATTCTTTTTTTTTTAAATAGAACGAATTCAGGGATATCGATTATTTGTATACCACAGTGATGCAGGCCATTTTAATTTCCCGACACTCGTGTCTCATCACATCGGGCCGCATCAACGAAAAGGTACCAAAACGAACTGAAAATGTCCTGAAACTATTTAATTGGAGACATTATGGGATATTGAATGGGATATTGAAAGTTTATCCTTTTTTTAAGCGTCGGAAAACGGCTTCAGTTCTCTACTTAAAATGTGAACCACATTGTACATTGTAGCATGTTTTCTTGACATTTCACAAATCCTCAAATCTCTAGGCGTTGTTTAACAATCTTTTATTTGCGGCTGAAACCAAGAATGTCGTCATAATTTTTTCATAATGCTGTTGATGTTTTTTAACCAGCCAATAATTTCTTTAGAAAACAAATATATTGGCATATTATCATGCTCCACACAAAAATTAAAGATCCATCCACTTTTTCTGGTAGATTCTACATTATGAGTCTCATTTCATAAACGCACAAATGCCAAGGTACCCAGTGGCGAAGCAATTTTAAAATCCCCCGCCTAGCCCTCACTTGAGTAGGGCCCCCAAATGAGTGTCCGAAATTGTTTTTTTTTATATTAAATATTACGCCATTATCTCATGTCATAATGTCGAATGTCAAAATGCAGGGTCCTTAAAGAGTTTAAGTCCCCCCCCCCCGGGCCCCAAAATCCCAGGCTAAGACCCCAAAGTAGTAAAGAAACATTATTCCAGCTCTTTTTCTTTTCAATATTTTGTGCCTACATTTCGGTGGGCCTGAGAGAACCACGACGCACGTCGGATCTGGCCAGCGGGCCGTATTTTGTGCATCACTGGTATACAGTATTAGAATTGAGCTTTGTTTTATTACATATAATTCTTATGTTAAAAATGTATTTCTATTGGTATGGATCATTGAAAAGGTAGGGGAGTACTAAAAAAAAATAAACGAAATTGACTTTTTTGTTATTAGAAACTCATGGATCTAGTACTTACATTAATGAATGAAGTTTTGTTGTTTATTCTAAATCAGCTTCCAAATATCCACAAACTATCTTATCGTATACGCTTTTTATATTCAAAATTAAGGACTTTTTAATTTCAAGAAATATTTGGGGGCGGCTAAGTGACACTATAATCGATCATGTAATACGATTCTGAGTTGGCAGCTTTTTTTTTTTTTATTTAATGAATATTAAGATTTGGTTTAAAAAAAATAAAGGTTAGGAATACATTTTTTATTGTTATTTATCAAATTGAGTTTGTCTCGATTCTAATTAAATGTCCTGATTTTTTTGTCTTAGATTTTATTCATTGGAGATATCAGAGTTTAGTTACAAAGCTTATTGAGTCGAAATGTAATTTAAAACAAAGTAATTGAAATCTAGAAATAAACATATTTAAATATTAATGAAAATGGACAAAATGAAATAGAGGCTATTACGAAAGAGGAAGTGATTAGGTCAAGGTTGACGAATCTTTAAGGGTGAACAATGTCTCTTTAATAAGGGTTAGTACAACTATAACCAAAAATACAAGTTACTGTTATTAGGGGGGAAAAAAGGTCGTCGTATGAAGTGGTCAACAGAACTTTGACCAATATCCAAAAAAGAAGAATTTCACAAACAAAAAATAAGGTTAGAACTTTTAGTTAACCCTTATAAAGAAGAACCGATGGTCCCCGGGTTCGAATCCTGGTGAAGACTTGGGTTTTATATTTCGGGACCTTTAGGGCGCCCCAGAGTCCAGTCACCTCTCCTAGGGTACCTGACATTAGTTGGGGAAAAGCAAAGGTGCTTGGTCGTTGTGCTGGCCACATGACACCGTCGTTTACCGTGAACAACAGAAACAGATGATCTTTACATCTTCTGCCCTGTAGACCGCACGGTCTGAGAGGGGAACTTTATGTTTTAAGAAAGAAGAACTCCTCAGAATGGGGACAAATGTTGAATGCATGAAATAATCTCTTCATGTTGATCTACCCGTGAATCACGTCCACACCCCCACACCCTCCTCATAGCATTGTAACGTTCCTTTTTTATTTTATTTTTTTTGTCAAGTCGAACGTCCCGCCAAACACACCCAGACTGTATCTTCCTTACAACTAGGCCACTGACCGAGCTTTGCCTGAGGTTTGCGGGACATGTCTTCTGACAAAATGAATTACGGTACATCCAAGAGTTGCGATGGCATGGAGGACAATACGACGAAATGCGCACACAGGGACGTCATTGTATGACTTGGCGCCCAACTTTAATGGGGGACCTCAGCGCAGTGGGCACCAGGTGGGCACAAGGTGGAAAGAGGCTTCACACGTTGCCAGAGACAGAGTCTTTATGGAGACACCTTGCCACTGACAATGCCGCTTTTTTCTGATGCGTTCTGAATATGTCTAGAGGAATTTAACTTTCACACAAGCAAGCCTACGCAAGCACACACACACATATAATAATAATAATAATAATAAAAAAAATAATAATAATAATAATAATAATAATAATAATAAGGCTTGTCTTAGAGTCCGAAGATTAGTGAGGGGTGCAGTATTTCTGTATATACACAGAGAGGAAGAGAGAAAGAGAGAGAAAGAAAGAACTGTAGGTTAAAAACTTACCAATAGTCTGTGAGCTCCACAAATGTCATCAATGTAAGTGAAACCAGTCTGCTGGGACAGTACATCCTTACAGCTTGTGGGATAGTCCAGGACTCAGTTCAACGACACCTTGCTCCAAAGAACAGCTGAGAGGGTAGAAACATAAAAGCGCAGTATGAGCAACTCAGTCTAGAATTTTCTCAAGGTCATCCTAATCGGGGCTTGATACTATCCCATTACATTGTGGTCCTCAAAGTTTTGACCATCGCACGCCCAAAAGTGAAAATAATAAACAACATTTTCTGAACTGAATCAAGATTAGAACTCGGAATAACGTAACACATTGTAAGTCAACGCAAGTACAAAGCAGCAGTCCATGACTTCCAATCAAACAAATATATTAGAAATGTGTACACTCACTTCAATTATATCTATTTTACATTATATATATATATACAAAGAGAGTGAGAGAGAAATAGATAGATAGATAGATAGATAGATAGATAGATAGATAGATAGATAGATAGATAGTTAGATAGTTAGATAGACAGATGGATAAATCGATAAGATGATAGATAGATAGATAGATAGATAGATAGATAGATAGATAAGACAGACAGACAGATAGACAGAAGTTGTATATCTTCTTATTATGCTCGCCGTTTCATCCTTCTTCTTAAATCCCTTTTCACTTTTACACTTTTAGCACTGGCGATGCATCGAGGCCCTTTATCCACTCTCCTCCAAAGACATACTGCCAACTCTCCTCCAAAGACATACTGCCAACTCTCCTCCAAAGACATACTGCCAACTCTCCTCCAAAGACATACTGCCAACTCTCCTCCAAAGACATACTGCCAACTCTCCTCCAAAGACATACTGTCGACTCTCCTCCAAAGACATACTGCCAACTCTCCTCCAAAGACATACTGCCAACTCTCCTCCAAAGACATACTGTCGACTCTCCTCCAAAGACATACTGCCAACTCTCCTCCAAAGACATACTGCCAACTCTCCTCCAAAGACATACTGTCGACTCTCCTCCAAAGACATACTGCCAACTCTCCTCCAAAGACATACTGCCAACTCTCCTCCAAAGACATACTGCCAACTCTCCTCCAAAGACATACTGTCGACTCTCCTCCGAAGATATACTGCCAACTCTCCTCCTCAACAACCCACTACCTGCCGTAAATCTGACGTCTGCTATTGCTTCATCTCAAAACATTCACTCATGAAACAACTTAGAACAGTAATAATAACGAAACAAAATAGCTCAGCCTTGGGTGTTGTGTAGTCACAGAAGTGATATCGATACTATCGATTACAAGAAAAACTATGAAAAAAACAAAAACTGAATAATCGATTATTTCAAGGAATTGACATTAGCTCAACCCAGCGATTCCTTAAGTGTTTGTCTTTCGTATGGTACATGTTATATTTCCCACGTCCATTCTCAGATGAAGTTGAAACTTCGCACAAATCATTCACTGACATAGACATGGTATGAATCAACAAAACAAAAGTAGCCAATTAAATAATTAATTACTGGTAATAATTATTTGGTTTGATAATAACAAGGGAAACAAATGCTGAATATTCACAGATATGGCTAAATTTGTTGGTGTTACGTCTTCATATTATATGAAACTCTTTAGACAGGGAAAACGACAAATCACCGTTTATAAATACTTTAATCTTTATTAACACTGAAAACACTTTCTTTGTTCATATTCCTCCATTTTGGTTTCTTCCTATTTTTCAACACGCATTCGCACCATTTCACATTTACACTAAGATGCGCACGTTTTCACATTTACACTAATATGCGCACGTAACACCCCGCGTGTTTGACAAGTTTGATGTACATCGAACGTCCAAACGACAAATCACCACATATCTTATCAGCCTATTCCAAGTTAAAAAAAATAATCTAAATTCTCTGTAACATAGGGAACCATAATGTAATACAAACCAAAATCATACACAATGACATATTAATAATAATACACTTCTAACATTAGATTAACATATAACATTTATATTCCCCAGTTGTGACAGTAACCATCACAATACTAATTGTTATTATGAAAAATTGACACATATATATCTATACATATCTCTATGGAATCATGCAGATTTCGTTTATACCACTCCCCGCCTATAATTCAATCCAAATCTATATCTGCTCACAAATCATTGTTGTGTACACCCACAATTGAACAATTCTCTATTGAATATCTACTACACTCCGTGCCAGAATTTACCAATGTACACAATAAAATAGCTTAATTCTTAACAGAATGTCAATAGTCATGATACACTCTACACAATCTCCACAACCTTTAAGTACAGCGTGATAATGTATCTGCCACAAAATTTTCTTTCCCTGGTATTGTCTTGATCTCAAATTTATAGTCCATCAGTTGTAATGCCCACCTAGCAATTCTATTATTACCACATTTATTTAAATTAATGAATGCCAACGGAGCATGATCAGTCCATAATTGAAATGCTATTTACTTCTTAGTATCATCCGGCCTATATAATAATTCCAGTCTTGACGTTTCTTTTTATGTATTTCTACCACACCATTTCGATAATTTTCTTACAAATGTAATGTTAATAGAATAATTATAATCAAACAGAACCACGCAAAATTAAATACATTGTGCAAAATCTACGTATCTACTTTCCACTACTTATATTCTTTTACATTCTCTATATAGCCTTTACTAAACTTCTATAATGTAGTATCCTTAACCTACATGCATACGTAACAACAATATCAAATTCATTACACATATATTTATTCATTGTAGAATCTAATCCTATCTATATAATTTTAACATTATTGACATGCCATCCTTTCTGCTTCCCTCCTTTGCAATGGTGTCCCATTGTGATCCCACTACAGAATGATCTAGCTGTACTGTTTACTAGCCTGTTAATATCCATATCTTTTCTCGTATACGCCTCTCCACTATTGTACCTTAATTCCTTAACTCTGATTAACTGTTGACACTGTCTTCTAATATGCCCCATTCTCCCACAATTAAAGCATAAAATGTATGGACTTGTACGTGTGTATGTGGGTTTAAATCGCGTTCCCTGTACCACTGATTGCCTTACTTTACTTTGATTTGGACCCATTCCAATTGCATTGCTTTCTACCTTATCTGTTAATTCTTTCTTCTCGTGCTCTCTGCTACCCATGTCGTCTAATGTATGGGATCTTATGTCTTCTTCCACCTCCCCATTTCTACATTGAGTAGACTTTATCCCATAATATTTCTTCCAATTCTCAATCTCCCCTACTGAACATATTTTCACCCCATGAATGTTCCCAATAATTAAATCTATCTCACCCTGATCTACAACACAAGCTTCTACTGTCCCCTTAAAATACGGTGTGTCTATAATAACTTTAGCAATCGGTAATTGTACAATATTCCCATTAAACATAACACACTTCCTAGATTCGCCTGTATATTCATGGTCTTCCACTAATTTCTTATTCACTCCAATAATAGTGCTCCCTGTATCCCTGATGGTCTTGGCTGCCTTGTTCCCTACGAATGTCTGAAAAATCTCCAATGTTCCAGTATCAGATGACAATGATAAGCCTTGTTCTATTCCACCTTTCTTCCAGTCCTTTCTTTCCTGTCTGTTTCCTTGATATCTTCCATTGCGGCTATCATATTGACTTTCATCTGTACCACGTCTATAATGTCTATCCTGTGTCTCCCTTGTTCTGTGAGAGTTATTCTGTGTCTCACATGTTCTGTTAAATGCAACTATTTCTTCTATGTCACTGCCTCTGGATAGTTTCTTATCGGGATGTGCCACCTTATAGGCCCTTATCAGTCTTACTATGTCTTCTATGGATTTTGGTTTCCTCTCCAACAAAAATATTTTTAATTCCTCCTGACACTCATAAATTGCTTTGTCAATCATTAGAAATGTCTTTAGACCATCAAATGTCTTTTCTATTTTAGCGGTTTCAGTCCAATTTTCAAAACTACTGGTCATTCTGTCCAGGAATGTCTGTGGGTCATCATTTGTTTTGATCGCACAGTTAACAAATTGTTCACGGTAGTACGCCTCTGTTTTTCCGTACGTTCGCAGTAATTGTTCTTTCACCACGCTATAGTTGCTCTGGTTCATGCATATCTTTGATGGAACCTCTGCTACAAATGACTTTGATAATAAGAATGACCATTTGTCTTCGGGGTATTCCAGTTCTCTCATTTCAATTTCAAATTTCTTCAAAAAAATGTCTATGTCCATTTTAGCTTCTTCAAATATCGCACCTTTATATTTTGCTAGTTTATTCCCTGTAGTGTCACTCTTTCTTTTATCACTTTCTTTTTCTTGGTTTGTTTTTAACTTTTTCTCTGCTGTCTCTTTTTCAAACGCTAATCTTTCTCTTTCAATGGCAACTAATTCATTTTTCTTTTCCCTTTCAATTGCTACTATCTCCTTATCTTTTTCTCTTTCTCTTTTGTCCTCCTTATCTAATCTCTCCTTTTCTTTGTCTCTTTCCATCGCTAATCTCTCCTTTTCTTTGTCTCTTTCCATCGCTAATCTCTCCCTCTCCATTAACCTTTCTTGTACGTATTTTCTTAGTTCTGCCCCTTCCAGCTCCAACAACCTTCCCTCTTCCTTCAACGCTGCTACCTCAGCCTTGTCCGCCATAGTCTATTTCTAATAATATCGACTCGAATGTTCTCCTGTCTCTAGATCTAGACTTTACTATCTCTACTGTCTGTTGACAGGAGATCCACTGTGTATAGAGGGATATGTGGGTTTTACCTTTTACGTTGGGCGCCACTTGTTACGTCTTCATATTATATGAAACTCTTTAGACAGGGAAAACGACAAATCACCGTTTATAAATACTTTAATCTTTATTAACACTGAAAACACTTTCTTTGTTCATATTCCTCCATTTTGGTTTCTTCCTATTTTTCAACACGCATTCGCACCATTTCACATTTACACTAAGATGCGCACGTTTTCACATTTACACTAATATGCGCACGTAACAGTTGGGTTTAGTCCCCTTAAATAAATGTTAACGCTATTTCTCCCTCACATATTCTCCGATCAAGTTGATACTTTAAACAATTATTTATTGTACCTAACAAAACATGAATCAATAAACAAAATTACTCAATTAGTCAATTAATTATTGATAATTAATTAGCGGAGTTCTTCCCCTTTAGAAAAGCTTTCCATTATTTATTTTTTACCTTGAATTTTTTTTTATACTAATACTAATAAAGCTCTGAGGTTGCTACTCCCGAACATCTTCCGAGTGTCGTACCATTCATCTTTTGCATGACAAAAACAAGCCCGCTTGGTTAACACGAACAAGATATAATGACAATATTACGACAATCAACTGTCCATCACATTTTAATCCAGTGCCTTTCTCTTCTTTATGTGACTTAACTAGAGATCAGCTGGGGGAGAAGGGGGGAGAATTTGAAAATCCCCCAAATGAGTGTTTTTTTTACATTAAAAATTAAATATTACGCAAAATGCAGGGGCCCCCAAAGAGGTCAAGCCAACCCCCAGTCCCCAAATGATGGAAAACTTTCTAGCTACGCCCCTGCTAGAGATTTAATTAAAAAAAAAAAGAATGGATATTGCTATGTAGACGCCAGAATAATGCATTTCTGCAGCTTAGAATGCAAGAAATTGTTCGGAGCGGAGATCCGATAGAGGCCCTTACTATGCATCATCAAACACCCTAGCTGGTTAAAGGAGGAGGGGGGGTGAACGTAAATTGTCACTAGGAAACTGAGAAACGCTGCCCTGATGCCTTTAAGCAAGGTGTATGCAACCTCTAAATCTATTTCATTTTATTCCATTTTTATCTTAAGATCTTAAATAATTAAATATTTGTTGTTTGTTACCTAATTTAAAACAAAACTTGGGGGGGGGGGGGAATGAACAAAATAAAACAATAACAACAACAAAAAAAATGCTTGTTACATTGATAATGAATGGTTCATATGGATTCAAAATGAAGCGTAACTCGAATGAATAACAACAAAAAAATTCCGTTGATCTATCTGGAATTTTTGTCCCTTAGTCCTGTGTATGAGTGCGTGCACATGCATATCTAGTGTTACGTTGTGGGCGTGGGTGTGTGTATATGTTCTACAGTTATCTTTCCAGATATCACGACCAGCATCTTTGCTTGGCGAAGACAAAAATTCAAAACACATATTTGCGCATTCATATATTTTTTTTCTTCTTGTGAGAATGTATCATAAGGGGGCGTAGCTCGCATATCATATTTGCCATCGAAGACCGGCATGGTGTCACGTCTGCGATATTTCTGCTGGCGACGGAAATAAATTGCTAGACTTAACTATTTGACAAAACATATTATTGTTATTGACAAGATCGTTAAAAAATCCTTTAAAGTGCATTTTAAAATACAATGTACAGCTTTCTAGTTTATCAATATTCGCGCATTTTTTCACGCTTCGAATGCAACCACAAATTTAGAAAGATGGTGAGTTTTTAAAACCAATACAGTTACCGATTTAGTTTAATGTTGATGTCTCTTAATAGCAAAGAAATATATTGAATGAAACTAAAATGATGACTGGGGCCGAGACGGGGTATTTAGAATGTAAAAGAGTGACTCGGTCCATTTAGTAATGGGCTAAAAGAGAGGGTGGGGGAGCCAATGGCGCCAGTGTTATGACATGTCAGTACCAATTTTAGTAAACATCTCTCAAACACCGAAGGTTGAATGGTTCCCATGTTTTATACAACACTGTGCTGCTAATGATAGTCTCAGGGGGCGGATCGAAAACTTGAGAATTACTTGGATTGGAAAAGCTGGATCAGAAAATTATCGTTTTTTTTAATGCTACCATTTTATTTGAAATGACATTGGGCAGACGTCCTTGTTAGAAAGCGTACAGATTCAAGAAGTAAAAAATGTAAAGTTCCCCCTTTCAGACCCTTGCGATCTATAGGGCAGATGATGTTAAGGTCATGTGTTTCTTTAACGGGCAGGGTGTTATGTGGCCAGCACAACGACCGACCGCCTTTACTTTCCCCAAATATAGCAGTGAAAGAAATAAGAGATTAAAGAAAAGCTCATCTAAAAATTGTTCTTTGGGCTAAAAATGCTGCCAATATTCAAGATTTTCTGCTAAAACTATTTTGTTACTTATCGATCAAGGTATGAAAATTTGGCAGCTACAGGATTAGACGAAATAAAAAAAAAAAGTGATCAAAACTACGTCTAACACCTAGCTCTAACCAAATCTGACAGTCGTAAGTATCATTCTGTTAAATAACCCTCATCCCTCACAGAGATAACGACAATATGCTATTTGAAATAGGCCTAATGAGGTCTTACAACGATGACGTAATAGACAAATATCGGGGGGGGGGAAGAAAAAACAAACTCTCTGAACCAAAAATCCAAACGTGATGATGACGTCATGAAGAAACACCATTAGGCATTGCGGAGAAAGAATGGAGCCTGAAAGTTGTCGATGATCCAAAAAAGGCGTCATGAGAAGATACGTGCGAGACGAGACCTGCAGCAGACGTCAGCTGTTTCTAACAAGTCTTTCAAGTTGGAACTGTTGCTTCTTTAAAGAGTATCGTCGAAGTAAAATAAAAAACAAAAAGAATACACTCGTAGATCTCCGTATTTTTTTATATATTTTTTTTTACATAAGTTTGATACAGTTACACCGTAGCCTGAAGAAGGCAGGAGATGGTTCTCAAGGGTCTCAATACTGCGACACTGTAACGGTTTTGATCCCACTGTAAGACACGATAGAACTGAGGCTAGACCGCTGTATCGTTTATCCTTTAAAATGTGAATGTTCAATAGTGTTATTAACACAAAGTATTTCTTCTAAATTTAAAACTTGCAACACCATATCCAAACGAAGCCGAGGATTCTGAGTTTTCAATAAAAATCAAATCCCCCAAAAAATAATCTTTTAATATTAAAACTTGAACCGTATAAAAAAGCGCATAAAATATCCCAAATATAATAATACATAATTCATTTCAGATTAAAAACTAAATCCACAGGGATGGCGTTCAAACGAATAATCCCGAATTTTCGCTTTTGCCCCTTATCTTCTTATCTTATATAATACAGACGTTACTTCAAAAAAGAAGATGATTACGTCCTACGCGTCATGCATTTAGTCATGCATATTAAACAATGACTTAGGATTCTTTCCCTACTCTATTAACTGAAAATATTTCTAGAAATTTGTAAATTGTCATTACAACAAAGTCTAAATTTATTTGCTCTACCCAAAAGGTGCATTGTTTTCGAGGATTATTTAGCAACAAGGTAGATTACCAACTAATAAACATGAGAAAATGTTCATATGATCAGCATATCGCCTTGCTCATGTCCCCGCGTCACCTTCAAAACCGAAGAGGCCGCGGTGACGAAGTAAATCAGAAGAGGATTCGATCCCCATCTGGAAACTTACGAGCTGTTCACTGCAGAGGTTTTGAACTAGAAGACAACTATAGAGTAAGTACTGGCTCTATTTGTGGAGACAACGTCAAGAAGCACGTTAAGGGACATGAACAGCCAATGATTAGCCAGCACGGTATTTGTAAATAATTGTCTTTGAGAGATTGACATTGGCAGAACAATGACTAACACAAAGTACTCACATATCGCCTAAGACGGTGCTGCCCCCTAGAGGTTCAGTTATCCTCCATCGATGTTTCCCTTGTTTTTCTCTTCTATTAACCCCCCCCCCCCCACCTACACTGGCAGACGCCATGTCCCCCTGTCAGCAGCGCTAGTCTCACAATAAAGTAGTTCTATGCATGTGCTTCACATGAGTTCTATAGTTGCCAACTCAACAATAATCCAGGAACAGAATTTTAAAATCCAAAACCTCACAAAGTTGCTAATTATATTGCGATGTTCCAGCGTGGCTCTAAAAGTGTAACTCAGTTAAAAACTATAATAAAAAATTTTTGTTATTCAAACTATTACTTAAGAAAACTGTTTTTATATATGTGATGTCCTTGTCAGGTTTGAGAAAAACAAGCAAACAAACAAACAAACAAACAAACAAACAAACAAAAAAACAATAAGCTCGATGTCGCTATATTTCTCATTCGTATTGCCCCTTTTTTTCCCAAGACTCTCATCCTAATATTTTTTTTTTAATTTCATCATTAGCGGACACTTCCTTAGTGAAAAAGAAACAAAGGGTTGGTCAGAACTTGACCATTCGTTATACAAGGCCTGAACACTGACCTGCAACGTCACAGCCTGTTAGCAGTTTATATCAATAGCTCGCTGCTACGTCGTACAGACCTTTGACGTGGCAACGAGCTATTGGTGTAAACTGCCCATAGGATGTGACGTTGCAGGTCAGTGTTCAGGCCTTCTATAACGATTGGTCTCGGTCAAATGATTGGAGGCTGGTCAAAGCACAATCATGATTGTGATAAGAAGAACGTAGGCAGGCAGAGGAAGTTGACTTATATTATGGAGATGCTTGGTGTTGATTGATGTAATGGAGATATTCGGGAATTACATTAATGAAAGTTCTAGAAAGTAATTTTGTAATTAATTCATTCTTTTAAATTGCTACGCAGATAAGTGTCTTGGGTTGTGACAAGTTACTCCTTAATCACAAGCTAATATTTCGCACATAGTAGTAATGCTGGTTGGCGAATTTTGCCAATAACGAGAATCGTATGGGTTCGATCCCCACACTGGCCAATATTTGATTCAATGATAAATAGAAATATGCATGTTTAGTCGACACAATAATATTTGAACATAAGAAATGGATTTTTTTTTCTATAACACTTGTTTTTTTTTATGCGTCAATGGGATTTGTGTGTATTCTTTCAGTGATAGTCTAAATCTCACTCAGTGTGCGAAAACATTTTTTCTTAGATATAAATCTTTAAAAAATTTTATGTTGCATTTAAACTAGAGATGGGAAACGAACCGAACCAGAACCGAACGAACCGAACTCGAACCTCACTTATGACCGAACCGAACCGAACCCGAACTTTGAAACTGCTTGGCACGAACCGAACCGAACGAACCCTCCTTATCTTAACCGAACTAATTTTGCAATTTGTACATCCCTTTTTTTAAATATATTTTTGATTTAATAAAAAAAAAATACTTAAATATTTTATTTTAAATTCTAATGATTCCATTATACTTTAAAAACTGGGGAGGGGGGGGTATTTTGAAAACTTTAAAAAGAAAAAAAAAGCGGCGCGCTCGGATTCCAATGGGTTTTTCCGTACAGGCCGACTCCCCCCTGGCCTTGAATTTTCGCGGGCTGTTTGCAATATTGGTTTTGAGTCGAATAGGCGACTTGTAATTAGATCTAGATCTGGACTCTAGTTCCCAGTACCGGTAAGTAGAAAGTCAACATTAAAATATTGTCACTTTTGTTAGTTGAGAGTAGAGTATTTTTTGCCGATTAGAGAGTGTATATATAAATCTATAATAAGTTCATTTGTGTTCTAATTTAAAATAAATTTTAATTATCTTCTATTTAGTGATTTATTTTTACAAAATTGAGAAGTATTCCATATTGGAATTTTATCAGTGGCGTAGCAAGGGTGGGGGGGGGAGGGGGAGAAATGGAAAATCCCCCCGGGCCCCCACTTGAGGGGGGCCCCTAAAGAGTGGTTTTTTTACAATAAATATTCAATATTACGCAAAATGCAGGAGCCCCCAAAGAGTTCCAGCCCATCTCGGGCTCCCAAATGATGAAAAACTCCTAGCTACGCCCCTGAATATTTTTACTATTATTCTGTTTTGCATTATTGATCATTAGTATTTTTAATGCAGCGTTTCTCAAACTTTGGGACCTCCCCCGTGGGTGGGGATGGCGAGCACTTTGAACTGGGGGATGGGGAGACATAACTTCCTCACAAAAAGGGGTGTCATAGAGTGTGTGTGTGTGTGTTTCCTAGTGGCGGTAAGAAGATGTTACCGATTGATTGGTGTTTATGCATTGAGGATGATGAAATTAGCGTATAATGCAAATGTGAAACGGCAGACAATCTTGAGATATGAAAGAGTAAAGACGTTGTTTTGTGGTGACCTAGATTTTGTTTAAATATCAGTAAATTTCATTAATATTACATCTCTATCTCAAGTTCAATATGTGAATATTGTAATAAAAGTTAGGCTATATTGAGCTGTTCACATAAGAACTTTATTTTAAAGTTTATATATTATTATAAGGCTTGTCTTCGAGTCCGAAGATTAGTGAGGAATGCAGTTTTTCCTATGGCTGCGCAGTCCCAGCTGTGACCTACATATTTTGCCACATTCAGGGCAAACATAACCACTGTGCAGGTGGTCGATTTAGATTTTCTTTTCGCGTCTGCGTTTGTCCTCGGCAGCGGATTTTCTTTTGTTCTCTAATGTGTATCCCGCGGCCTTCGGGAGTGAACTCCAACTGACTTGTTCTGAGGCCGCATGTAACCAGGTGCTCTCTTCTATGTCAGCTAAGCAAAGTTGACTCCTAAGCTGGTTTTTGAAGCGTTTCCGTGGGGCGCCTCTGTTACATCGACCACTTTTAGCTCACCAAAAAAAAAAAAAAAGACTGCCTTTGGCATACGTTCTTCTCCCAAACGGGATAAGTGCCCTGCCCAGCGTAACTGTCGGACCATAACAAGTCCCTCTATCTATACTATCCTTACCGGTAAAAAATATAAAACGCCTATATTGGTTCAATTGTACTATCTGTTTGTAAGCGACAAACCAACGACTAACTGACAAGGAGAGGGGGCGTCGAAAAAAAAAGTTTTATTTTCATTGTAACTTATCTGAATATTAGTAAAATTACATGTTTAAAAATTAAAATATATTAAGTAGGAGATGTCATTGTATCTTCTAATAAGACCTTGTCAACTGTGGACTGCTTTTTGCGAGGTGCGTATGCACACTATGGGTCAAAACGTTTTGAAGTCAACATTTTAAAACATCTCCGCTATTGAGATTCTTCTGCATTTTTTTTTGTCTCAGAATAGTCGAATTTCTTCCGTACATTGCAATGTATTCTAGTGACGACTTATGTGTGAACAAAAAAATCCTCGATAGAGACGTCTTTACAGGAAGAATATTTAAAAAGATCACGCCCATTATAGAAGTACGTGCGCAATATGTAGGCCTACCTAGAATGTCCCTAGCATAATTCTATTGGCCAGGTCTGCCTCTTTATTATTAGATTTAATATGGCCCTCGACTTTTTTTATTATGATGAATAGTACGTTCTGAAAGAAAGCACATCGATATAAGCCTTTTTTAAAAAAAATTCTCTCTTCTTACTAAGAGAAAAAGGTTAGAATACGCTTAGCGTCGAGTCACGCCCGGAATTAAACCACTTGCCGACTTGAGCGAATACCTGCCGCATCTTCAATTCTATCTCCATTAAGAAATTTTTACAACGCTTTAAATGTATGTAGGCAACATTATTTTGGAAAAGTATTGCCCATAGGCCTATTATATATGTTGCAAAGTATTTGTTTTATGTAAAAATTCAAATGAAAGCGTTGTAACTAATAAATTGCATTAGACCTTATAACTTAATTTTGCTATTTCATAACATCGAACCGAGCCGAACCCGAACTTTAGACCTGACCGAACCGAACCGAACCCGAACTATACTCGCCATCGAACCGAACCGAACTCGAACTTAAATCTGACCGAACAGAACCGAAACCGAACCCAAACTTTAAAAGTTGGGTTCGATTCCCATCTCTAATTTAAACATGAACAATGTATTATTTTTACTAACAATGTTGCCCATATTCTGATTTGTTAACAATTTCTTCCTAATATTAATTTGTTTTCTACTGTTATAATTCCTAATAGTGGATACATATTCTAATATCAATATAATTCCTAATAGTGGATACATATTCTAATATCAATATAATTCCTAATAGTGGATACATATTCTAATATCAATATAATTCTAGCATCATGGCGTTAGGTTTCTTTAACAAAATAGTGAAATGGGCCTCCTGGCTGATCGGTATTGTAATTGGCCTGAACGTACTTATGGGAATTATTTTTTCAATCGCAATATCAGATTCAGATTTTAGAATTGAGGTGTTATTTGGTCGATGTTTGTAGGTCAATGCACTTTGGCAGTATGATACAAAAACTGGGTTTGTATAGGTGAAATGCAGGCGTATTCACATTTGGAAAATATAGCTGCATTGATTTCCTATGTCAAAATATATATTTTTTTTACTAAAGTGGATCAAAATTGTTAGAACGGTGTTGTTGTATGTGTGTGTGTTCATGTGTGCAGTAATCAAATATGATATTAGAAAAACTGCAGGTGAAAAAAATAGTTTTAAACGTTTGTAAGTGGGGTGAGCAATGCTGATAGGAGGGAAGAGTCGGAGAGAGAAGAGAGAGAGAGAAGAGAGAGAGAAGAGAGGAGAGAGAGAGACTGAGAGACGGAAATAGCAAATAAAAAGAGAGACAGTAAAAGCCAGAGAGCAAAGAGAGACAGAAAGAAACAGAGACTAAGAGACATAGATGGATGGATGGATGAATGGATGGACGGATGGAGGGACAGACAGATAGAAACATAGATGATAGATAGATTTAGATAGATAGATTAATATCGACAGATAGACAGACAGATAGATAGATAGATAGATAGACAGACAGACAGATAGATAGATAGATAGATAGATAGATAGATAGATAGATTGAAAGATAAATAGATAGATAGATAGATAGATAGACAGACAGATAGACAGACAGACAGACAGATAGATAGATAGACAGACAGACAGATAGATAGATAGATAGACAGACATATAGATAGATAGATAGATAGATAGATAGACAGACAGACAGACAGACAGACAGACAGATAGACAGATAGATAGATAGATAGATAGATAGATAGATAGATAGATAGATAGATAAATAGATAGATAGATAGATAGATAGATAGATAGATAGATAGATAGACTAAAATTTAGGCCTGTACACGATGGGAGAGAAAAAAGAGTTAAGAGTTAAAGCGTGTAAGAGAGAGCGTGTAAGAGAGAGCGTGTAAGAGAGAGCGTGTAAGAGAGAGCGTGTAAGAGAGAGCGTGTAAGAGAGTGCGTGTAAGAGAGAGCGTGTAAGAGAGAGCGTGTAAGAGAGCGTACAAGAGAGAGCGTGTAAGAAAGCGACTGGCAGAGGGTGAGAGGCTGAGTGAGCGTCATATTGGGAGTTAACTGTAGACATAGCTTGAAAGAGAGACAGACAGACAGACAATAAAAATGAGAGGGGCGAAGGAAGCATATAGCCTTCTTCATACACGGGAACAAATATATTTGCTCATTAACAACTATTAAATGTTTGTGTCTCTTTCCCCTCTATCAGACAGTATCCAGACTCTGCTGCCAACATAGCTGTATTTCATATGAACTTTGCATTCACTGAAGTTTGCAACTAATTGGAGAAAAAGATCAGATGTAAGATAAAAGTTTAAGATTAATGTGCTCAACGAGGGTATCATGTGACCAGCACAATGGCATACATCTATCTATAATTCTAGATGAACTCATGAAAGTGCTACAATGTCAAGATATAAACAGTTCCAAGATTCCAAGATTCACACACATTTGTTTGCCTCTCTTTGAGATTTATACAGCTCCAAGCCTCTCTTTGAGATTTACACAGTTCCAAGCTTATCTTTGAGATTCACACTTATTAATTAGCCTCTCTTTGAAATTCAGAATGATTAACTAAGAGGTCCTAGCCTCTCTTTAATGTTGGTCTAAAGGTTCTGGCGTCTCTCTTTGAGATTCATCCACAGGTCCGAGATTCTTTCTCTCTGAGGTTCCATAACAGGCTATAACCTCTCTCTCTCTCTCTCTCTTTAAGATTCATCCAAAGGTCCTAGCCTCTCACGCCAAGTCTCACCAACAGGTCCCAACTCTCTCGTAGAGATTCACCCAAAGGTCCTAGCCTCTCTCCACAAGCCTGGCACCTCTCTCTCTCTCTCTCTGTTAGAAATTCAGCCACAGGCCCTAGTTCTCTCTCACAGGTTCACTCATGTGCAAAGCAGACAGTTCAGAATTCCCATAAGTAAGGTCTAGGAATGTGTCTACATCATTACACACACACACTCTTTCTCTCCCTCCCTCTCTCTGTGTCTGTCCAGCGGTCTGTCCATCAGCGTAAATTGATTAGAGAAGATTGGGCTGGAAGAACTGAAGAAGAGTCAA
Source organism: Biomphalaria sudanica (assembly GCA_036873155.1). Lineage (NCBI taxonomy): Eukaryota > Metazoa > Mollusca > Gastropoda > Planorbidae > Biomphalaria > Biomphalaria sudanica. Next base: position 698,002 of record JAZGLO010001495.1, read on the forward strand.
AGATGGACTCCCCCCCCCCCCGCCCCTCTCTCAATATTTGATGGCCATTCAACTTATTGAATTCACCAGGTCGGCTTGCATTATGTCCCGCGTTCTCTACGCTCAAAGATTCATTGGAAATGTTTGCTGACCCTACCTCCCCCCCTACCGCTTTTTTTTTCCTCTCCCGTGTCTCAACAACTGGTGCTTGATGCTTTAAAAGGAATGTAAAAAAAAATTAAACGTTCTTTCATCGTGTACTCACGTCTGCCAAATTTAAATATAACTTTTCATACTCTTTCCCCCCCCCTTTTTTTTTCTCGTCTTCTATTTTATTTATTTTTCTATTTTTATCAAAGAACAGGCACTCATTTTTTACTGAAGTTGTTGTAGCACTGATATTAAGATCTCGTAGACTATTTCTGATTTGTTTTGTTGTTTTTTTTCAATTGCACTTTTCAGCTTGTAATTCTTCATCGGCAAAACCTGGGCTCTATATGGACACAGATCTCGAAAACGGCTCTAACAATTTTCCTAGAAAATTGACAGTTTATGTTTATATTTGGGAAAAAGAATTACTAGTTAATAGACCACCCATGGGGAAAACTATGAATTGATCGTTATAATTTTTCAAATTAAATCTTCTTTAAAATTAGATTTGGTCTGGAAGTCAAGACATTCTAGATCTTACAAACATTTTTTCCAGAATTCACACACACACACACACTTTAAATTTACGTATGTTCATTATTTTACTTCATTAATGGTAGAAGAACAGATCATGTGTGAATTTTATTGAGGGGTGGGGTTTATACTTCACAACCACACTGGCTACACACAAGAAATTAGATGACTTTAGTTTTTTTTTTCTCAGGCTGTTGCTTGAATTCGTCTATACTTAATTTACTAATGTCGCCCAGCGACTGGCAGAAAAAAAAACAAGCAAAAAGTAGACTAAAAAAATAGATTGGTAGAGTAATGGCAGCACGCTTCATCGCAACTCACACTTGCAACAGACTGCCAGCAACATCTCTCCGCGACGCCTTAATGTTGAAGTTGAGGTATACAGTGTTGATTGGTAGAGTAATGGCAGCACTGCAAGAAAAAAGGAATCACGCTTCATCGCAACTCACACCTTGCAACAGACTGCCAGCAACATCTCTCCGCGACGCCTTAATGTTGAAGTTGAGGTATACAGTGTTGATTGGAAGAGTAATGGCAGCACTGCAAGAAAAAAGGAATCACGCTTTATCGCAACTCACACCTTGCAACAGACTACCAGCAACATCTCTCCGCGACGCCTTAATGTTGAGGTATACAGTGAAGTAAGTAATACCATACACTTCCTTCTAACGTATTTGTCTAATATACTGTAGCATCCAGACTCTCAAGCACATAATGACCAACGAATTAAAGCGGAAATTGACTCATCGGCATTACTCTTAACGCTATTTGTCGTCATTTTCTCGAATAACTCACAAACTCTGTGACTATATCAAACTGTGATCTACGCTCAGGTCATGAGGAGAGGAGCAGTCGGAGTGACAAGGATGGATGTCATCTTACTGGTGCTGTAGGCTGCAGGATAGATTCCATTTCATCACTGTCTCTTGAGTGTCTCCAGATAAGTGGCCAGAAAGTAGCTAGAGAAAGCTTTTTTTTGTTTTATTGCCAGGGTAAAAAAAAAAAAGATGGGGGGGGGGGGGGTTGACGACGAGGGTTTTAATGGTTTGGAAAGAAGAGAAGTCGGTGGGTAGGATGAGACCCGCTGTAAATCTTCGACAATGTTTAAACAGCGATGTGACAATTTTAACGTAGAATTCAATGGAATCTAACAAATCGAATCTGTGGATAAATCTACACGGGCAATCGTTTCTTGGCCATTGGGCACGATCAAGTAGCCTACGTTGTTCGCGTTTTAGCAAATTAAAGTGTCCCCCCTCTTCCTTTTTTTTTTGTTTATTTCATTCGATCATCCTCTCAGAATCTGAAATCTATAGCCTACATAAAACGTTTTTTCAGGACATAGAACAGCTTTCAAATGTTTTGGTTATTTGTTAATTTGTAACGTAATAACATTTAAAAAAAAAAACACGTTACAAAAGTAACAAGACCATTTTTTTTTTTTACTATTCCTCCTATCAGTATTAGCTTGCAAACTTTTCATGGGTGGGCGGACATTGAACGGGTATTTCGAATACTACTATAACGAATTTTTTGAAGAAATTTGACAGCCGATGTATATCCTTTGAGAAAAATTACCTAATTGGCCGCACTGTCAAAGCTCTGGTTTGATCGATATTTTTTATTTTTCAAAATATAAATTAAATTAAATTTCCCGCACTGGACTCAAATGTTTCTTTGTATTCTATAAAGAGCTGAATTATTAAACAGACGCGCCTGTGTATAATGCGCAGCATTTTTATGTAGAAATCATTAGCTGGACTTTTAACTCTTAAAACGCGTGTGGTAGTTTAGCCTCTAAACATCAAAGTTGTAATTCCATTTTGTTTGCACTCACTGTAAAACAGCTCAGCACTTTAAGGGTTAATAGAAGACATTATTTGTGCAAAGCTCACTGGAAAGACTCCTTGTAATACTGAGGCATTACAAGAAAGAAATAGAATTAGGAATTATAGACCACCACCAGATTTTCTTTTCTTTTTAAAGTATTGTCTGTAGTTCATAATATTCATAAAGATAATTTTAAAAATTGTTACTTGCCTCTGTTCTTTTAAGTACAATATTCAAATAGCAGTAACATTTTATTACCGTCTTCATGTCTCAACGTATCTGTCCCTCTCGACTTATGTTTGTAAAATGTTTTACATGTTTCGGATGTGCCTTCAGAGTTGCAGATAGTTTACTTCCTAGTCCAAACCTCCCGCAGGACGACGGGGGATGGGAGCGGGCAGGATTTGAACCCTCGATCATCGATAAATTCGAACGACAGTCCTGCGCGCAAACCGCACGACCTTATGTCGTAAGGGTGCCGTAACAGTTCGCGTAACCAAATCCCTCAACTCATATACGTGTGCATTTATAACAAAACAGGAGCTGGTCACCCTCAGGCAGATTGTGGCACACCGTGCTACAGCCTGGCAGAGCCTGCGGCGCTACTGATCCCCCAAACCGTATCGGATATTCCGTTCCTTTGGTCACATCAGCTGCGCGGAGAGGGTTGGAACTGCTCCGTGAGAGACTTCGTTCCGACCCTAAACAATGCCCATGCTTTCATCTCGCTTATTCGCTTACATGAACAAGTGTTCGAGATGAACCATAGTCGTTCTACGACTGAAGGATCCCAACATAACAAAACACTAGGTACAATGCAATGCATGCAGATTTGCTCACATTTGAACAGTATCAAGACAAAGATAACGGATGTAACGCTATTAATACCTGGGCACTAGCCATGGTTCGAACGATGTCGCCCAAACAGCAGTTCCCTCTCTCATCTGCCTTAAAGACGGCATGGTCCGAAAGAGGAACTTTTTTTTTTTTTTTTTTTTTTACATAAATAACAAATACAATACATTCAGTCTCGCCAAACAGTTTGTGAAATGCAATGTGTGTCGCCGTCATATGAAGATCATCACTGATAACTCAAAGGCGAAGATGCTAGGCTATAATGAGCCAACCGAGAGTTTGTTGTAACCCAGCTGAGTTTGACGATGTAAGACTTGTGATACTCGAGTGACAAAATATAATGTGACTTTTGAATAGACAAGAGTTGAACTTGACGGCACACAAGCCGTCAGAAGCAATTAGAATGGGACATAGAACTTCAGCGAAGCGGGAATCAATGAGAAAGTGACGTTCGGGAAGATCTTTGGATTCGAATCTTTTGTCATCCGATGTCATGGAATACACGATGTCAAGCTCTGTGACGGAATAATTTAAGAGGAGAGGGGGGAGGAGAGGAAAAATGAAAGAAAAATGTAAAGTAAAGAGAGAGACAAAGAGCGTAATGGATCACAATCAAAAGAGGAAGGAGGAGGCTGACATGGAGATTAGATTAGAGATGTAAGGAGAAGAATAACGCAAACAGAATGATATTTTGAAAAAGAGAGAGAGAGAGAAAGTGAGAGAGGAGAGACAGAAGGAAAGATAAAAAAGTGGAGAGGCAGAAGGGATGGCGCAGAATAATAAATGCAGAAGGAAGGAGAGAGAGAGAGAGAGAGAGTTCATGAATAAGTATAAGCAGAATGTGACACAAAGTGAGAAACACAGAATGAGAGACACCGAAGAAGACTCAGAATGACATACACTGAATGAGACACAGAAAGAGAGACACACAATGTGACACAGAAGGAGACACAGAATGAGAAATACAGAATGAGACACAAAATGAGAGGCACAGAATGAGAGACAAAAGGAAAGAGAGACAGAATGAGAGACAACAGAGTAAGACACACGGAAGAGATCAAAAGGAAAAAAAAACTGAGAGAAAATGAAAATTGTCAGAGAGAGAGAGGGAGAGAGAAGGAGAGTGAGAGAGAAGGAGAGGGAGAGAGAAGGAGAGTGAGAGAGAGGAGAGTGAGAGAGAAGGAGAGTGAGAGAGAAGGAGAGTGAGAGGAGAGTGAGAGAGAAGGAGAGTGAGAGAGAAGGAGAGTGAGAGAGAAGGAGAGTGAGAGAGAGAAGGAGAGTGAGAGAGAGGAGCGTGAGAGAAGAAAAAGAAAATGTGTGAATAAAGAGGCAATGCAAACGAAAATAATAAATATTTTTTTTTATATCTAAATTTGGAAAAACAGGAAAAACAAGACATTTAATAAAGGAACAAAACAAAATAAAAACTATTAACCAGACACACACAAAACTATGAGATTAAAATCGGCAGGAAAGATGTAGAAAAACACAAATAGATAAATACATCAAGAAAAACTGCAAGGACACAGGAGACAGACAATTACAGACATCAATGAAATAATACAAGAAGAAATGAAATATTGAAAGAGGGGAAAAAATTGGAAATAAAAAAAATGAAAACAAAACAAGAGAGAAAAAAACAACGTTCGATGGGAAACAACAAAAACAATAATAACAAAAAGTTTTCAAGGAAAAAAAAAAGAATATAAAAAAAAGGAAAAGGAAGAAAATATTTAAAAAAAGGAATGGGAAGAAAATATAAAAAAAAAGGAAAAGGGAGAAAATATAAAAAAAGGAAAAGAAAGAAAATATTTTAAAAAGGAAAAGAAAGAAAATATAAAAAAAAGGAATAGGAAGAAAATATAAAAAAAAGGAATAGGAAGAAAATATTAAAAAAAAGGAAAAGGAAGAAAATATAAAAAAAGGAAAAGAAAGAAAATATAAAAAAAAGGAAAAGGAAGAAAATATTAAAAAAGGAAAAGAAAGAAAATATAAAAAAAGGAAAAGGAAGAAAATATAAAAAAAAGGAAAAGGAAGAAAATATAAAAAAGGAAAAGAAAGAAAATATAAAGGAAAAGGAAGAAAATATAAAAAAAAGGAAAAGGAAGAAAATATAAAAAAAGGAAAAGAAAGAAAATATAAAAAAAGGAAAAGGAAGAAAATATAAAAAAAGGAAAAGAAAGAAAATATAAAAAAAAAGGAAAAGGAAGAAAATATAAAAGGAAAAGGAAGAAAATATAAAAAAAAAAGGAAAAGGAAGAAAATATAAAAAAAGGAAAAGAAAGAAAATATTTAAAAAAAGGAAAAGGAAGAAAATATAAAAGGAAAAGGAAGAAAATATATTAAGGAAAAGAAAGAAAATATAAAAAAAAAAGGAAAAGGAAGAAAATATTTAAAAAAAGGAAAAGGAAGAAAATATAAAAAAAAAAGATTGGGAAAAGAATGAGAATAATTCTAATTTAAAGTGCTCTACAGTACAAAACAGTCGTAGGGCGTGAGTAATCTTCTTTTTTGAAGTAACATCCATAATATATAAGATAAGATCACAGGTGTATCTATCCTTTTACATAAGAGCCATTTAATTTTCCACACACTACGCATGCTCAGTCATCATTTTGGCCTCCAGCCTATTTTGGCATGGGCGCCATTGAATTTTCCCTGACACTTCTCAGATCCACAGCAAAGAAAAAAAAATCCAATGGAATGTAGCCTGTAAGGTCACATTATGTACTTCGTGCAGAGGTTCCGAGGGGCCCGATAGCACAGTGTCACGGGCCGGATGAGGCCCCGCGGGCCGTTCTTTAGGAATCGCTGGTCTATTTTCATGTCACAACTACGACCACGGGATCCAATCCGTGACTTGGTGCTATCATGCAAAACTTCATCCACTGGATATACTCTATGACTTGGTGCTATCAAGCAAAACTAAATCCACAGGATATAATCTGTGACTTGGTGCTATCAAGCAAAACTACATCCACTGGATATACTCTGTGACTTGGTGCATACAAGCAAAACAGTATATAATCTGTGACCTGGTGCTATCAGACCCCTCGAAAAGTCAGCCCATAGTAGAGAATGAACCCTAAGAGTATCGATTCTTTAGATTCAATGACGCCTTGCGTCTAAAAGTCGTATGACCCCCAAAAACGTTGCGCACCATTGAAGTAGTCTGGTGTTTCCCAAATGTGCTCCGCGAAACCCTGAAATAATTAACTATTAGGCAACCACATTAATTAATGTCTCTAAAAAAAAATATGGAAAAAAAAAGTGCTCCTCTAATAATTAGAATGTGCGAAATGTTTTGGGTAAGAAATATGAAGTGAGAATGTGCGAGTAAGGCGCCCTGCACCCTATTTTCTTCACATGCTTCTTCACATTCATATTTCTTCGTTCTCATTTTCATGTCGGAAGGTTCACATCAGTAATCCTATTCCTGAGATGAACCGCGCAGTGATTTCCAGATCAGGTAGTGCTGAATATAGATTTTCTTCTGTAAGTGGGTTTCTTGTTCGGGTCTAAATGCAGCTTTGAAGGACATGGTCGGAGGTCGGAACTCTCCACAAGGGAAAATTTCGGTAGTCCAAATTTTGAGCTTCCGGAACATTGTTTTCTCATTCTGTGGGAGGTCCGGAAATGAGGTGAAAAATTTTTCGCTCGGCAGTTTCGTCACAGCTTGTGATAGGCGTGGCTTTTCTTCAAGTTGGTGTTGAGAGCTGGTTCATTTCTCGCTTATTCTATTTTCCATCATTTTCTTCCTTTCTTCTGGGTTCACTTGTTTGTTCATTCCACATCTTTGGCCAGTATGTCTGCTATTTCGTTGGCTTCGAATTCAATGTGTACTGGGAACCATTTCACATTCATAGGCTTCTTTAGGGTGTCTAGCATTGTATTTTTACTCTTGTCTTTTTTTTTTTGGTGCGACAGTTTTTCTAAGGGGAAAATCTCCATATTTACAACTATATATATCTCAATAATGTAGAAGTTATTTCCCTCCTTCGATATCAAACAGATTAATTAATTACGAATATTTAATTAACTATTTAACTAATTGTGTAAAGTTTCAACTTGATCCGAGAATAGGTTTGGGAGAAAAAACGTGTGCACAATTGTTTACCAGACAAAGAGTTACTATGACCTTTGTAATAGGGTTCTGTTGCCTACCCCCTTCCCACCCCCCTGTTCCCACTTTATTGGAATGCAACTGCTTAGGAGTTCAACCGTATCGCCATACAGAAAAAGTTCATGTTGAAAAGAGTTTAAGCTCTTTGATCAAAGGCAACAAACACACGTCTAGGGCCCAATGTCCTTTGGTTTAGAGAGATATGTTATACGGACACCTCTTGTATCATTGATATCGTTCAATGAAAGGAATTAGTTTCATCTTTCTGAAACCCTAACATAATAAATGCTGGACTAGACCCGTGACAAAAACACTTTTTTCTGTTTACAAAATTTCAATCAAAAGGTTCCCTGTTTGTCTGGCTCAAATCTTGTACACGTTATTTCTCCAGCTTCTCGTTCTCGGATCAAGTGGAAACTTTGCATAATTTATTCAAGTTCGAAGACAATACATGAATCAATAATGAAAAAAAAAAACCAATTAGTTCATTAATTAGTAGTAATTAATCAATTTTTTTTACAGAAAACGGAGATAATCTTGCAGTATTAAAAGCTATGGTTTTATTGTGGTGTCATGTAAAAGGTGTAAAATGAAGTGGACATTTTAAAAAATAATTTTAAATGATCCCCTTTGAGAAAAGTTTGTTAAAACTATCAAAGAAGAATTATATTTTTAAAGAAATCTTATTTTAACTTATTCATGACACAACAAAGGCTGGGCAGAATAGAATCTTGCTTGGTAGATTAGGGATCATGTTTGACAGGATGGGGATCTTCCTAGGCAGAATGGGGATCATGCTTAGCAGGATAAATACCTTGCTCTGAACGAACTGTCTAATTACATCTCGCTTTTATGGCAATCTGGTCATAAGAACAATTAGGAACACTTTCTCCCGGGTACGTTCCCCTGTCTCAACGCGGCAATCGACCTATACGGGGAGCGATTATGCTAAATGAGTAGGAGTGTCTAAGGGAGTGTGAGAGCTTCCCGCCCAGTGCGGAGTTTTAAGAGAGCTTCCACGACCTTGTCCAAATCCAAGCGCCGTTTCTCAAGGAACCGTTTCACCAATAGCGAGTCCTGCACGGTTAGCTAGGTAAACTATAGGAAATTGGCGGGGGGTTCCCGGTGTGCTCAGCCTTCGGCCAATTATTCTAGTCCATGCGTTTGGAGTGTCCGATCCATTGGGAATAGCTGTGTTCAAAATGGACATTAGCTTGGACATCTCTCATATAGAGTGTTTTGTTCAACCAGGCTTACAAGCCTAGAGTTTCAAGAGTTTAGGCTCAACTCTTTTGACAGTAAAACGTAACACATTCTCGATGGAATGGCCTCCCAATAGCTTAGTAAAACTCATTGGCCATAGACGACATAGAAGAAAACTCCACAGCCACTTCTAGTAACATAAAGACTTGTTTTTTGTTTTTAAGTAAACGTCATATACTCGGCCGTTATATTTTTCTTGTGCTTGTAGCCCGATTCCCCGGGGGCCGTTGCGTCTCCGGGTTTAAAAAGCTCATTTGTCTCAAGGATAGATAGTTGGGCTGCTATCAAACCGAAAGTAATGTACATTAAACACAGACATTATTATCGATTGATTTCTTTCAAAGGGGAAATAACTCGACACGTACAAAGTAGGGAGGTAATTATCACTATACTGAATAAAACAGAAAGGAAAGGGAAGACAATACGTTGGTGTGTTGTTGTTTTTTTTCCCAAAATTTAAGATTTCTGCTTTGCGTCATGTTCACTGTTACGTCGGGAAGTTGTTAGCAATACTTTATTATTTCTGGTAAATACACAGATAAAATAGCGTAGTTTAGGATTTTGTATAATTGGTACAAAGCCTAGTGCCTAGTTCAAAAACTAATTCTCCAATATAATACGAAGCCTAATCCAAAAACTAACTCTATTCCTATCCTATATAATACAGACGTTACGCGTCATGCATCTAGTCATGCATGTTAACCAATGACCTAAATTTTGCAAGGTCATTGGTTTTCCTGGTTGGCTCAGGCAACCCAATTCATGCTCTAATAACACTAGGGAAGAAGGAGCATTTGTACAAATTGTCCTAGCATATGGAACGAGGAATGTGCCTTTATCTTTGAGTCTTTCTGAGTATTTTATTAGATTTTAATTCTGTATTTGGAGATTATGGTTCAGTGTTTTATGTAGCCTATAATTGCTACTTTACTTTTAAGTCTTCTATCCTGAAGGCTTTCTATATTTAGTGATTTTACTAAAGGTGTTACTCTAGTCAAATGTGAATATTTGTTTGTTATAAATCTCACTGCTCTATTTTATGTCTGTTCCAGTTTCTTAATGTTTTCTTGAGTTGAGGGGTCCCAAACAGAGGATATTATTGGCATAACAAAGGTTAAATAACATTTTAGTTTTATGTTCTTATTTGATTTATAGAAATTTCAAATAATTCTTTGTTTGATTTAATTCTTTCATCAATATGGGGGATTTAATGTATTATAACATCTAGGTATTTTGGGTTTTTAGCCTGTGTTACTGGTTTACCATTAATAAGATAAGTGGAATTAATTTGTTTTTTGTTTGTTTTTTTGTTACTCTTTAATAACTGACATTTTTCTGGGTGGAAAGACATGCTCCAATTTGATTCCCATTTCTGCAATTCATCTAATTCTCTTTGTAAAATTTCTGTATCTAGTGTTGTTTTTATTGTTCTATATATTATGCAATCGTCTGCGAAAAATTTGACGTTTGTTCCTGAACTAATGCAATTTGGTAAATCATTTATGTAAATTAAAAACAGTAGTGAACCCAAGACTGTTCCTTGAGGTACAACTGAGTTTACTGTTGTTGGTGTTGATTTAGAGCCATTTATTATTACATTTTGTTCTCTCCGTATCAGAAAATCAACTCTTCGGTATAATACAAAGCCTAGTCCAAAAAGTAACTCCTCAACACATTGTATAATGCGAAGTCTAGTTCATAGTCTATATCTTCAGTACAATGTATAATGCGAAGTCTATTTCAGAGCCCATATCTTCAGTACAATATACAGCCTAGTCCAAAAACTAGAAAACTTACATCACAGCCCACCAACTTAAAACCCTTCGTAAAAAAATATTGCCTTCTTATTCCAACTAGGCCAACTAAAATACTTTCAAAATGAGTCTATAAGACTCTTGAACTGTTTCAGAAATAACTGGCAAAGTAAAAAAAAAAAAGGCCTCGAAATCTCGCAAAGTGACGTTCTCGCGCACGTCACGAGACTTTACTCGAGAGTTGAAGTTAATTTTATAATTCCACAAGACAACACACATCACATTTCTCCTCCCTCGCAAACTTCAGCTTTCTGAGCACGTTAACAAAATTGTGAAGAAATGATAAGTCCCTAACCTTAACCTTAACCCCGAATGATTTGAAGCCAATTTCTCGCTGTGTTGGACCAATGTCAAGGTCTCGCTCTCCGTGTCAGATCAATTCTCTCCCTTGCTTCTCAATTATTAAATGAATTTAAAGGTGCTTTGTTTTTCTTTTTAAAGCTTTAAACAAATTAAAAAAAAAAAACGTTTAAAGTAGTTATTAAATTATATTTTTAATTTGATTTCTATGTTTAGTGATTTATTAATTAGTAGGAATTACGCTAGAGCAGTGATCCCTAAACGAATATATATATATTTATATATATCAATACTGTAAAATTTATTTCACATTTTCTGTATTAAAAAATTATCAATTACAACTAATTAATTGATTAATCAGTCAATTTCTAAACAGATTCATGTTTTGTTCAGGACAATGTATAAACATGTAAAGTTACAACTTGATCCGAGAAGGGAAAGTAGAGGAAATAACTAGTACAACATTTTTTACAAGACAGACAGACAAACGGAGTGAATTGATATAAACTTTGTAAAAAAAAATTGTCCACTTTCGGATCTTGCGATATATAGGGCAGATGATGTAAAGGTCATCTGTTTCTGTGGCCTAGGGTTTACGAGGGTGTCATGTGGTCAGCACAACGAACAACAGCCTTTACTTTTCCCAACTAATGTCAGGTTCCCATTAGAGTTTTTTGGACTAAGGGTAGCCCTGTCTTCCCCTAGATTCGAACCTAAGACCCCTCGTTTGAGAAGCGCTTTCCCACGTATTCCTTAGTCTGTTGGACCGTGGGGGGCACCATGCAAGATTTGTCACCCGCCTTTCTCCATTCTTCTCTATCTTTTCCCCTCTGATGGAGCCCCTTTCAACGAAAGGCCCGTCGGTTCTTTTATGTTGTCCTCCCATAGCTTTCTCTGTCTGCCTCTTCATCTTTTTCCTGGTATTGTTCTCTGAAGGAAGGTCTTTGCGAGCTCCGAAGACTTTGTACTATGGTCATAGATTTTTAGCTTGCGTTTTTTTTTTTTACGATAGTTAGCAGGTCATCGTGGGGTCCAATGGCTGCAGTAACCCTGTCTCTGATCTCTTGGTTTGTGATGCGGTCTTTATACCAAGGTAAGAAAAAAAGAAAAGTAAATGAGGGGGTGGGGATTGCAGTCCAATCACAAATGGAGAGTGTCCGAGATCACACTTGTACTGGAATAGATATACACTGACACAGTGATTATAGTTGACGTAATGAGCTTGACAAGTTGGAGGTACACTGATAATGCATTAGATCTAGATTAGATTTATTAAAACTGTTTCATGAATATGGCCGAAGAAGTATAGTCTGTTCAAGATAACGATTTTCTAGTCCCCTAGACTAATTTAAATGTATTTCTTTAAGACTTTGAAATATTATAACGGTCAAACTAGGGTTTTCTGTGTTGCCAACGACATATATCAACTATTAAATTATCTAGGAAAATCATTAGAGCCGCTTTCGCAAACGTGTCCCACCCAGAAGGTTCCAGGTTTTTGCCCACTTCGAATGTGTGACTTGAAAAGCGGTGCCGGTACATATATTGTAAAATTAGTTTAGGTAAATAGCTCGTAGATTGGTAAATTTTAAGCCGATTACAAAATTCTAGAATCCGCACATTATGTTACCAGTTACTATCAGTACATCGTGGAACTGCAGTTGACTCTAGATAATCACACACTTTTAATAGATCCGACACATTCAGTGATCCGACACATTCAGACATCCGACACATTCAGTGATCCGACACATTCAGTAATCCGACGCGACGCCGACCGAGACCATTCGTTATAGATGAATAGCTCGCCGTCACGTCGTATTGAGATATGACGTCGCAAAGAGCTATTGGTCTAAACTGCCCACAGGTTGTGACGTTGCAAGTCACTGTTCAGGCCTTCTATCGTTCTATAATGATTGGTCTCGAGCCGACGCAGTATTTCTGCTGCTTATAGGGTGGTCTAGTCAGCTTACAATGAATCAGTTCAAGCATTGCGTAGGTAAAATACCATACCACTTCTGTTCTTGTCGCAGATGTCGCTACACTTGTAGCCAGCATTTGTTCTTTTTTTAAGAGGTTCATTTCTTTTTTTCGCCCACGCGGGAATAAAAAAAAAAATTAACAAGGTTACAAAGACAGTTTGTGTGGAAACACAAACTTAAAATCGGCCCCCGAAGTGGTCCACCCAGGCAGGCTTCGATATTTTCAGAAAGAACATCCAAATGAAATTATATCAAAGACAAATGAGAGATAAGAATGGAGAAAGAAGGTTGACAGATCTTGTGTAGTGCCCCAATGGTGCTGCAGATCAAAGGATAGGTGCAAGTGAAGCCAAAGTTAGATGTGAACCTGGCCTATTAGTTCCCCTTTCAGACCTTGTGGTCTATAGGGAAGATGATGTAAAGTTCATCTGTTTTTGTGGCCTACGGTTAACGAGTGTGTCATGTAGCCAGCACAACGACCAACCGCCTTTACTTTTCCCCAACTCATGTCAGGTACCCATTAGAGCTGGGTAGACTCAGATTCGCCCAAGGATTCCGAAGTTGAAAATCATAGTCCTCACCAGGATTCGAACACGGGACCCTCGGTTCGAAAACTAAGCGATTTACCGAGCCTCTCCTGGTCTTTACATAATGTAATTGTTTTCAAAAGGCTTAATCTTTTATTCGAATTCTCTAAAACAATACATAAAAAATGCATACTAATTAGCTTTTTCTCTTTAAAAAACTGCTTGCATAACTGATTTTAAAAATTAGATTTTCGCTTTCAGGAAAAAAAAAGTAGCCGTTGCATCAGAACTTTGATTGGTCTAAAATATTTTGCTCTAAAAAAAATAGTTCACGAAAATGACGTTTACAAGATTACTATTCGTTTTAATCTAGGTCTAACTTATAATGCATACTAATTAGCTTCTTCTCTTTAAAAAGATGCTTGCATAACTGATTTTAAAAATTAGATTTTTCGCTTTCACAAAAAGAAAAAGTAGCCGTTGCATCAGAACTTTGATTGGTCTATAATATTGTGATGTCGGATTTTCAATATCTTTTCTAGTTTACGAGATCTAAACGGGACGGACAGACATTTCGCACAAAACTAATAGCGTCTTTTCCCCTTTCGGGGGCCGCTAAAAAAAAAACCCAGGAAATATCAAGTTAGAGATTACAATGTAATGATGTCATGGCGTAGCATGTGACATATGACAAACGTCATCAATAAACTCATACACAATGGCACCTGCGGGGACCATCTAGTTTTTTTTGTTTTCCTCAGACAACTTTTCTGTACCACGGACAGCTAAGTAAATTTACAAGTTACTTTTTTACCGAAACGAGAAATGTATACATTTTTTAAAGTATAATAAAAAGAGGTGGCATGGATTTTTAATTTACAGCAGTAAGGGTCGACCAGTAATAATGATTCCTTCTTTCTATGTTTTTGCTAAGATGAGGAAGGGTCAAAAGGGACTGAACACGAACAGAAAAAGTAGGGGGATGGGAAGGGGGTGAATGGTAGACTGATGAGCAGAAGCCTAGGTTGTACATGTGATGGTCCACGTTTACTGTCCATCTATTTGTTGTTTAGGGATAGGGAGGAATGAAAAGTAAGAGAGAGAGAGAGAAAAGAGGGAAAAAGAAGAAACAACTCTATTATTAAACGAATTGTGCCTTGGGTCACCAGCCTGTTCAGGGCTGACCAATGGATCGGGGAGGGGGGGGGGGAGTCCGGCCGGAGGTTCACGAAGATGTGTGAAGTGATCTTGTCAGCCGGGTCTGGCTGATTTAATAGAAACTCCAAGTCTGAGGCAATGATTGTATCTGCCAGGGTGGCTTAGGGTTGACTAGACAGCTGAAGTTGTAGTTTGTGTGTACATGGTTCAAGTTTATAGACAAAAACAAATTTTTATTTCTTTTTAAATTGCGGTATGTTTCCACAGAATGAAATAAAAATATATTGCAAAAATGATTGGCATCGTAACACATATTAAAAAGCTTATATCAGCGTCACTCTGTCTGCTAGAAACTGTGTACACGTTATTATTCCCAAACTCATCCTCGGATCCAATTGAAACTTTACGCAATTTTTGTATTGTACCTACCAAACCATGAATAGCTACAAAAATGAACTTTGCACTATTATTTATTCTACCAAACAAAACATAAATCAATTTTAAAAAACTGACTTATTATTTAATTTATTTGTTTGTTTTGTATCTAATAAGAGTAACATATGCTACTTATGAATTAATTGGTTAATTTTTAAACAGATTCATGTTTTGTTAAGGACAATGTATAAAAAATGCAAAGTTACAACTTGATCCGAGAAGTAATACATGCTACTTATTGAGAGATGTGGCGCTATATATATACATATATATAGTTATTTCGCTAATTATGTGGCGCTATATATATACATATAGTTATTTCGCTACTTATGTTTCGGAGAAGTTTAACCCACTTCTATTCTCGAAACAAGTTGAAATTTTGCATAATATTTCATAGTTGATGACAATACATGAATCAATAAAAACAAACAAACAATTATTTAATTACTAGCGGTGGTTAATTAATTTTGCTTTATATAGAAAAAAGGAGATTTTCCTTTACTGTTTATATATCTGGCAGTGATATTGAGGTTCTTTCCCTTAGATAAGCTTTGTTACAAAAAAAGTTTATATTCTGCTTGTTTCCGCTATAAAGTTCTACACTACATTGTAAACAGAGTCCATTAATGGTTATCTAATAATGCCTTCAAAAATTTTATTATAGACGTTTACCTTAATTATAGCCATACTCTACTCTTTACTCTAGTAATTGTTTTTTTCTGGCTGACTCATGCAACCCGCTCAAAGTTCCAATTACACTTTGAAGTGTAGGGAACTTGTATACGTTTGCCTCAGTATAATATTTGTATTTTAAAAAATGGCATTTTAGATGTAAAGACTTTTTCCTAGCCTAATGAGGCCTTTAATAAATTCTGTTAAATAATTTAGTTTTATTCTTGTATTATAGTATTTCAGATTTTTTTATGCTCTGGAAATGGACGGGATCGCCATTGTTCTTGTGTACTTCCTGAGGATATTTGTAATGTGTGTTTATTTGTTGTTGTTGTTGTTACTTGTTGGTTTTGTGCTTGCCAACTACAATAACTAGAATTGAGCACACACACACACAAAAGTTTACATTTTAAAAAGAAAAGAGTTTAAAACAAAGAAAAAGAAAACAAAGAAGAAAAAGAAAACAAAGAAGAAAAAGAAAACAAAGAAGAAAAAGAAAACAAAGAAGAAAAAGAAAACAAAGAAGAAAAAGAAAACAAAGAAGAAAAAGAAAACAAAGAAGAAAAAGAAAACAAAGAAGAAAAAGAAAACAAAGAAGAAAAAGAAAACAAAGAAGACAGAAACAAAAGAAAAGACACGAAGATGTAAAAAAACAAAACAAAGAAGATACACAGACGAAAAGTAAAGATGTAAGATTAGGTGACTGGATGGGAGCGTGTCAAGACACTAAGACACACGACACAAAGAATGTCAAGACAACTCACACAAGGCAACCCGTAGAGTGGTCGGGGACAGGGCAACATGACATCGACTGCTCCTTCAAAAATTAAAATCGCAAAGTAGAGAGAACAAAAACAGGTGCAGGAGGACTTTCACAGTGTTTCAAAACATCTAGACCTAAAGAAAGAAGGGTGAAAATGCAACGGCGCCTGGTGATTATATATGCCCAACCTGCGATCGCAGCTGTGTATCAAGGATTGGCCTCTTTAGTCACACAAGAAGTTGCAAAGGGAAAAGATCGTCTCTCGAGACGTAAAATGCCACAGATCTAATTGGATTTGCCAGCCATACCGCGGAACTTTGTTTCAGCACCGTATGAAGCCCTTAAAATTATTACATTTAAACTCCAGAGCATCTCATTTAGCATCAGAACCAGCGTTAGAGAGGGGGGGGGGAGCGAGCACGAACATATTAACACTGGCATATGTATCAATACTGGTATATATAACAAAATTGGCATATTTAACAACACTGGCATATGCAGTAATGCTGGCATATGTAACAACACTGGCATATGAAGTAACACTGGCATAAATAACAACACTGACATATATAACAATACTGGCAAATGTAGTAACACTGGCATATGTAACAACACTGGCATATATAACAACAGTGACATGTATCGAGTTTGAACGTAGTCTCAATGCCTCCATCATTCACAAATGCATGTGTTACACATCCTTCAGTCGACAACCAAATGACATGTCAATTCCACTAAACACTTTATGACATAATTTATTGTCATCGACGTAAATCAAAGATACATATAAATACATAACAAATACCAAACAAAGACTCGCTTATAACTAAAAACAAATGCAAAGATGAATGTCGACATGAATACATTTCTTCTAGACACACTGACAGACAGTTTTAATGATGTATATAAATTGCAAAACAAAGGGATTCTTTTTAAGTAAGTGCCAAATCAAAATGTAAAAGAAAAAACCCAGTCAAAATTTAAAAGAAAAAACCCAGTCGTTAAGATAAAATAACGACAAAACATTTTCAATACAGGCTAATAGTAGAGACATGGCATTCACAACTAAATTACACAGTCATGTGACACAGTGACGTCATATTTTCAGAGGCACTTCAAAATTCTAACCTAAAACCAACATTCCTGGCGAAACAAAATAAAACTAATTAAAAGTAAAGTCTATACGTAAACTAAATTAGATTTTTTTTTTGTGGTCTTTGTGAAGTAAAACAATTTCCTCGTGGTCACAGCCGATGGTCAGATCGAATCGAATCTGGGAATACCCCTCCCTATCCAACCCCCAAACCACGATCCTCATTCAACAGAACACCAGAGCTTGCAATGTTAGGGAGAGGGGGTGGACTGCAGAAGTAGAAAGCATGATGAAGTAAATTGAACGCCGCTGTAAAACAATTCAATCTAAATTGATCTGGCCAGCTAACGGAGTGAAATGACTGCCCCGCGGTGGGGGCCCACAGGTTCGGAGCGCTCATTCAGCCCACCATCTGACCGTCTGCGTTTTTTCCCCAATCAGGGGGCTGGGAACATGGGTTGCTAGTACTCATCGAGCCTGGATTGTTTGCGGTTCAAATGACGTCACTGAAAGTGTAGAGCCTTAACTGGTATGCACAGCCGGCGCGGGTAGCTCTTATTTGATTATCGTGTAAATAGTATTTGGCGCTTGTACAAACTACATATAATTCAGCGCCTGTGTCTCAGCATCATTTTTCTTTCCGCGCGTCATCTCGATGTCGTCTGCTAAAACGTTTAATTAATTTTTGATATTGCTGAAATCGTATTTAATATCTGCTATACCTTGAAAATAGAGGGCCATTTTATTTTCTTTGACAACTATACTGAGAAATAATTTGGAAGAAGTTAGGTTCCCATTTGTCAACATCTTGACTACATGTACAACTGAATCTAAATATATTCCCTTTCCGATTTGACCGTGACAATTGTGAGAACGCTGCAAACATGAAATTGCACTAAACACAAACAAGTGTTAAAAAATAATTCTAATGGGACAGCTTTGTTATTGTTAGTCTTAGATCTATTACAAATGTAGTTACATGACTGATTCAAACTAATTGATACACTTAATACAAGCTTTGTTGGTTTGTTATTTAAAGTATTTTGTGTGTTTACTTTGCTTGTTTCCTCCCAAATCGCATCACTGTTATGAGCACCAAACATGATATGGCTAACGGTTTCCAGCGTCAACATCATATCGATGAACAGTTATAAGATAAGATGAACACTTATAAGATAAGATGAACACTTATAAGATAAGATGAACACTTATAAGATAAGATGAACACTTATAAGATAAGATGAACACTTATAATATGAACAAATATAAGATGAACAATTATAAGATGAACAATTATAAGATGAACAAGTATAAGATGAACAAGTATAAGATGAACAAGTATAAGATGAACAAGTATAAGATGAACATAAAATGGATGACACGATGTATTATCAACATCATCAGCATCATGTTGATAACCAGTAGGGCACAATTTTGATGCCCGATGCCGACAATATGGAGAGTCAGTGGAAACAGTGGCGCACACCTTGCAAGTGTCCGCAGCTGCGGGGGAATGTGTCTGCAGAGTCACTTGACCTGTATGGGAGCTATGAGGCACGCCCACCAGCGGAGTGTTTCGCCAAGGCTCCACGGGAGGACTAGTCCTTCCAGCCTTGCTACCAGTTGGAGTTCATCTCAGATAACCAGTCGGCCTATCAACATCAAGGTAATATTTATCACCAGTATTACTATCTACATCAATATCAAATCATAAAGATGATCAGTATCAATATCAACGCAATTTTCTTCACATATCAAACAGCAAGCCACAGATTGCTAACAAGCAATAGAAAAAAGAATCCTTTTAATAAACAAGCCTTGTACAAGGGAAAGAACCGCCAATTACTGTCATTTATCTGAAAATTACATGGTTAAGCTCCCTTTCTTCTATATAAACCAAAATTAATTAATTAGTAATACATGATTAGCTAATTGTTTATTTTTTTTGGATTCATTCATGTACTGTTATCGACTATGAATAATTATGCAAAATTTCAACTTGATCCGAGAATGGGAAGTGGAAAAAACGTGTGAAAACGTAATTAGGGGATTAAATCCATATATACATCCACATCTCTCATTAAGTAGCATTCTTTCGATATCAAACAAAATAATTAATCACCAACAATTAATTAACTAACTTGTTAATTTTTTTTTATCGATTCATATCTTATCAGATTCAATAAATAGTGTTGTAAAGTTTTAGCTTGATCTGAGAATGGGAAGAAAATACATGTTCAAACTTTTTTACCAGACAGACAGACAGAGTGAGGTGATATAGCGTTGTAAAAAAAAAAGGCTGTGAAAGAATCAAGACAGTTAGATTCTACATCTTATCCTGACCAACTGAATGGAAACGCTTCTCCTGACATACCACATCCTGACATACCGCCACCATCATTAAGTCCTAGAAAACGAAACTGACCATATGCCTTCTTCAGCCCTACATCCCCATTCACCCCCAACCCACCTATATAACAAAAGAAACAAATAAATGTATATAACATCATAGAAACGATATTTAAAAAAAACAACATCCTACAGCACACACACACAAAAACTAGTTTACCCAAACGCCCTAAAATATGAGGCTATAAAAGTAAGAGGCTCACAAATCACATGAAATCAGACAAAGTTACCAATACGGAAAAAAAACACAAAGCAAAATTGATTTCTTCTACCTCTCCTCTCCTGCCTAGTCTACATTCAACCTCCAGTCAGTTTCTTTCTTTCTCTCTCTCTCTCTCTCTCTTCTTTCTCTCTTTTATCTCACTCTTTCTTTCTCTCTCTTTTCTCCTTTTTCATTTCTCTCTCCTTTTCCCCTTTCTTATTTTTGTCTCTTATTTTATCTTTCTCTTCGTCTTTCTCCTTGTCTATTTCTCTTTCTCCCTATCATTCTTTTTCTTTCTATTTCTGTCTTTTTTTTTCTCTTTCAATTTGTCTCTTTCTCTGTCTCTTCTCTTTTTACCATATGTATTATGTGTGCAAGTATTATGACTTGTTTCGTATTTCTTTTCTGTTCTACTTTTTATTCTTCTTTCATTACCGTGGCAACGCGTCCCACAAGAGCCAAAAAGTTTAAAGCCGAAGAAAATGGGAAAGATGGGAGATAAATAATGCACACTCGATGCTTGGCTGCCCCCTCAGGATTCTGGCCCTTTGTAAACACAGACTTGTCACTCAAAATTGTTATTGCAGACCATTGTCACCAGGAATTGATGTTTAATGTTCAATTTTAGATGTCTGGGTGCTATTTATGATGTCGCAGGAACGATCTTAAAATTGTGTTGAAATGACTTTGGAATTGTGCTGCGATTTTCTTGGATTTCTACTAAAGTGTTGAACCTTTTAATAACGCTAGAATGTTATAAAAATGATATGATGCTATTTGAATGTTTGCTTAATAGAAATTGAAAATAGAATTTCATTGAAATGTGGGATGTGGCTGAGAAGCCAAAATCGCTTGGCTACGACTTGGCCACGTAACAAGGGGCCTCGAGTTGGAATCCCCTAAATCAAGCACGGAAAACCTTCTCCCATATGCCGTCTACCCCCACTGGTCCATATAAGTAAAGCAATGGAGTACAAAAAGTAAGGAGGAATGTAGTATTCAGACCTAGGTGTGATGACTATAATAAAACATAGGAAGTCTATTATCCATTCAGATACCAGACTTACTGAAAAAAAAACAGACAAACACGAGGAGTTGAAATACCTTCCAATAGTAGAATTACTGATTATAGAATTGTATTATAGACTTCATAGATTTCTTTTTTAACTTTATGGATATTCATTGGACTTGAACCCCGGGGGAGTGGGGGGGGGCATGACAAGCGCTTTAACCACTGCGCCACTGTGACAGCAAGGAAAAGGAAAAAGAAAAAAAAGGAGGGTTCAGAAACTAATTGTAATGATGGGTATATGGAACGACACATTTTAATATGCAGTACAACACACAATTTTAAGATCTTTCCAACATAATTCTAAGATATTTCCAACACAATTCTAAGATATTTCCAACACAATTCTAAGATATTTCCAACACAATTCTAAGATATTTCCAACACAATTCTAAGATATTTCCAACACAATTCTAAGATATTTCCAACACAATTCTAGGATCATTCCAATTCTAGATCATTTATACACAATTCTAAGATCTTTCCAGCACAATTTTAAGATCATTCTAACACAATTCTAAGTCATTCCAATTCTGATCATTCATACACATTTCTAAGATTCATCCAGCACAATTTAAAGATCATTCTAACACAATTCCAAGATATTTTTAACAAAATTGACACTAAACTAATACTTTAATAAGTGAAGTTAATTATTTTCCGATATACTAGTATCATAATTAAGTTAGTATTTGTAAATTCAATTTTACAAACAAACGGCCTAATAATTGTGATAATTTGCGATATCTTCCCACGTAAATATAATCAGATAACGAATACACCCTGGTTTATATTCGGAGTCTATCAAATAGACATCTTTTTTGTTTTACAAATTCTTTCC